>OY757271.1:5699066-5722592 GCA_963584085.1 Pyrausta aurata | reverse complement strand
AAGGCCACGTATACTAAGGTACGTAATGACGCTCGCAAAAATTTACAAACGCTGGGCTGACAATACCACGCATACATAAAACATGTGTATATATAAACAAATTCAGGGTTAACTCTTTCTTTGATTGTGATCATTGCTATCTACTCTTGGGTAATAAAATATCATGTTGCTAACATGAGTCATTGAGGCGTAAGAATGGCAGCATCTATTTATCAATCGAACGTGCTAATAAATAAATCAGAGATCACATTTTGCATATCATATTATCTTATCAACAACAGATTTTAAAATCCGTATTAATGCACCAGTGTACCAATCCGTTTAAATACTAAGCTGAAGCAACAATAAATCTTCAATGATTACAATCAATTCAGTAATCCATACGGACTCATTAAAAAAAATCATTGGGATATGCAATGGAAAACTAGATACCAAAACAATATGCCACATTCTACAAGTCAGGCAATGCAGTGGAAGGAAAAGTTAAAACATACTTAATTTTCAAATGCGTCATTTAAAGAATTTCTCTTTTTTTATGGATTTGCTCTTGATTCGTTGACTATAATTACTAGCAAAGACAGAATCGAAGAAAGATCGAGCTAACCCAGAAAAGCCTGTTCACGTGTGAAACCATTAATAGATATAACTAGGAGCGAAGTTATAGGCGTTCAAAAATCGACGAAACACTTGCTTGTCTTGGTTTTGGCGGGGCCTACTCCAGAGGCCCCAGATAAGACCGTTGTGTAACCTTGTTTCTATACACAACTAGCGGTCCCAGCGAACTTCGTTTTGCCCCCAGCCCCGTCCCGCCCCGGCCTCATTTTATGGGAATTTTCTTTGCTATAAACCTCACGGAGCCCAAGACCTTTCCAACGAATGCAAAACCGTGGAAATTGGTTGGTGCGTTCTGGAGTTACAGCGTCACGACTTATTTTTATATAGAAGATAAATAAATATCATCCGTTCATTCATTCATTCATTCATATGGGAAGCAAGCGCGTACTTACCAGAGTGCATCTCCTCGCGGCAAATGATGCATTCGTTGTCTGCAGCAGCGAGCTCCGCGGCGGTCGCGTCTGGGTACAGAGTGTTCATGTTGCGAATCGCACGTCGCGACAGTACCACGTCGTTGTACGCCTTCTTGAAGCTTCTGTTGTTCACAAAAATTACGAAATACATATTTATAATGTATCATATAGTGTTAACTTAAGCCTTTTGCTGGAATATTACATAGTGAGATTTTAATAAAAGTGTTACACTGTACCTCATCAATAGATATCAGGGTTTCAGACTACATTAGCCTAAGACTAAACATGAAACAGCCACTCAGACAGAGAACACCTCTGTCATTCAGAAATAGAATAGTGCACACTATAATAATGCTTTTAGTTTGTTCCACAGCATTATAACATCAAAAAGCTTTTTTTATTTTTTTGTTGGTGGGTGGAACCAATTGGGTAAAAGTCAATGCAGAATTTATGTACATTAAATTACTCCTAATTTGAAAATTGTTAACAGAGGCTGTTAGTAAGTTAGTTTGGCTGGGGTGATTTCCGCAATTAGCCTCACGATTAGGCTATTGTGCGTTAACAGAGGCTGCTAGCTTAGCTAAAGAAATAAACAAAAACAAGTGATAATGTTTTTTAATATGTTTGTCAAACTTAGTAACTAAATAAAAAATGATATTTTAAAAAGTCCATAACTAACCTCATTGTTTCATACATGGGTCTGAAGGCGAAAAGTGGCAGTGTGTAGATGCGGACCATGACAGCCACGAAGCCAATGTACAGCAGCACTTTGAGGAAGTTGATGGCCAGCTCAGTGTACAGCAGGACCGCTGCTTTGCTCTCCCATGGAGTCTCCCATCGCGAGTCGATGGCATGCAGCACATACTAGGTATGGCAAGAAATATTAATTTATCAAAAATTTTATATTTACCATTTTTATTATACTAAATCTGAAGACAAATGTATTTATCAACTTTATGCATTTAGTCAGATTTCTGATAAAATACATGTACACTCACAGTTGGTAATCACAAGATATTATTTAAAATAAGAGTTGTATGAACTTGTGTGCAGCTTTCAGCGCACTGATTTTGTGTTAATCTCCACACAGCTTATAAAAGGAAAAAATAAGGTAATTTTCCTTACACAACACCTACATATGCTATAAATACTTTTACATCAATATCAAATGCAGTTATTTGTATATTTAACCTTACCTTAATCAAAATGTTGGCAATCATGATAAGCAATATGCTGTACTCGAATCCAAACACAAGTTGCACAGAGGGCCCCTTGGAGGCGGTGAACTGGTACGCATGGTGGATGAAATAGAAGTCCGAGTGGGCCAGCAGCATCAACAGGCTCAGAATTCTTACATGGAACAGCAATCCAATCACCGGGCTTCTCTCCATCTGTTGAAGGCAACAGTATTTATTTACTGTGAAGACAAGAGACTTAGAAGTGCTTTTACTAAAAAACAAGTTCTATGACCACACTTCACCCCCAATTTTACATGACAATCAAGTAAAAAAAAGGATTGAAAGGTATTTTAAGGAACCCAATACTTACATAATCTACTCGGTCTTCAGCAAGCCAATGGAATGCTTTCAGAAACAGCAACAGAGTAAATAGTGCAATAAACTTTGGATTGAAGTCATCTCTAAACACTGTGAATGCCAAACATGTTTCAGTTATGGCATACCATGACCTCTCTATTAAATGCTGGAAAGAAACATTTCTTAATTATGATTAATGACCATAATATAATTATTTTTAAATAGATAGAAGCAGGTATAAAACAACTACTAATTAACATAAAACAATAAAACCTTTTCCTTATTATTAGAAACATTCTATTATCATTTGTGACATCTAAAGTATATGAACATGCTTATGTTCATTCTCTATTTCTAGGGTCTGTTTAGTTCTTGCAGTAGCATTATCTGTCTAATAACTACTTTATATGAAAGTTCCATAATTGAATTATTTGTTATTTAATGCTTATTTGTAGATAATGAAATAGATAGACCTTAAGTTGAATTTTCAGACGTATTTGTGACATAAACATTCCATTTCATGTACAATTATTCAAAGTGTTGAACTTACCTCAAATTCGGCGGGGCGCAACTGTCCAAAGAATATTTTTCTCAATAGCTTTCCAACCAGTAAAACAAGTATAAAGGCTTGCAAATACATTACCTGAAAACATTGAAGCAATTAAAATTGTGTAGTGTTCGGTTTTATAGCATCAGTAATTGGAATAGTATACACGAAAGATACATTTCAAGTGCTCTAGATAAATCTACAGCCGGTTGCAGTACACACAAACGAGGCAAATACAAGCTGACATGACGAAGCAGGCAGGCATGAAATTGTATGGCGAGAATTTGAAAAACTTGTATACATGATCTACTTACTGCCATGCTGGGGTTAGAATTCGTTAAGTAAACTATAGAAGGATAAAACTGTTTCTTCTGATAATAGGCATTGCCAATAACCACAGTCGTTAGTGCAAGACTGATAACTGTTGCTAAAATAGCCTTCATTTTGGATTATTATGTACACCCAAGCACTGAAATTTTACTCTAATAAATAATGATAAATCCTAAGCACTCCGAAATCTTGAAATTGTTAACAAATACATCTTCAAAACATCTTTTCGTTTCAATCGTAATGAATAAAAACTAATTTTGACGTGTTCAATGTTCATTTGTGTCACAATAAGATTTGTCTACGGTATTCTTCTTTTTTAATCTTATCTTAATAGCCTCGGGCCATTGAATATCTGCCGCTGACCGCGCCAGAGTGTAGGAGTTCCGTCTTTGTGATTTGTCCGCGGCGCTGAGTGCTCCCTTTTTTCCGACCGATAATCGCTTATGGTCGCTTAAGTTAATTGGCTATATTAGGAATTCCTAGCAACCAACAGCGTTATAAATTTTTTAACATTTTGATCAATAAGATTTGAAAGTGTAATTTTTCTTGATGGATGGCTGAATTGAAGGCTACCCACACCCGGAGGAGAATAAACGTAATTTAAATTAAGAAATTCAGTGAGTTTGGAACGTAGTGATAATACTCAATCAATGGTGTTTGTTCCATAGAATTATTATCCCTTTCTAGCGCTCCAGTTGATTTTCTTGCTGCCTTTGGTACAATTTTGATTGTTTGTGTGCATGGTGTAGTCATAGACGATAAGACGACAGCACATACTCTTAATAATCTGTGCGACAGGCGACAGCAGTCAGTTGTCAAAAACTGAGAAAGAAAATGGTGCTGGCTTTCTCGCTTGGTTCGAGACAAAATAATTTTTACATGAGTGGAAATGCTGTAATGGACTTGTTATGCGCTAACTACACTGATTAGGTTTTGTGCAACAACATCTCTTTGTATTTACAATATTCATCAGGTAAGTATCGACGCAAGCACTTTCATTTGCCGCGCAATCTACTTTCGCTGTATACATGTAAATAAAGCTAAAAGACGGCGAAAGATCTGATTTAAAATTTTGTAGTTCTAGTTAGGTCCTAATAGTATATTACCTTATATTTTGAAAATATCTGGCCATATACACAAGACTAGATGCACGAAAAATAGTGGGTTGCTCATCTTAGCAATGATCTTAGCATTACGTTCTCATCCTTGATTTTATCACGCTCTAGGCCTATCATTGTTATTGCTTTAATTTTTAACTACAGAACTGGTAAAGTGGTGAAAGCTTTGGATAATAATTAGAAGTGGTTTTTCAGGTTTAATCATAACCGGTGCAAACGCAAGACTTCAAGATTTCGTTCCAAAAGATGGTTAGTAGTGATGGACTATCTCATGCATGTGTAGTGTAAGGTATATATTACTAATTGAATATTTATTCTTCAGCAGGGTGACGACCCTCCCTTTCTGCCCGTTGGTACTGATGTCAGTGCCAAATACAAGGGTGCCTTTTGTGAGGCCAAGGTGAAGAAAGTAGTTAGGAACATCAAATGCAAGGTAACATTTTACTAATTCCTACTGTTGCCCAAATAGCTTGTCTAAACTATAATATTATAAAGCTGAAGAGCTTTTTTTATTTTTCAAAGGCGCTACAAATAACCTTCTTCGTTAATGTATTATAGTTCAAGTTTTTCATCACACACAGTTGACCTGCTCATTCTAATAAGCAGTTTAACTGTTACAATGAAAATGAATGTCATTTTTTACTCAATTTTTTTTAAGGTGACACTAAAAGCAGGAGGTGGGAGTTTGACAGTGAATGACGATGTGATCAAAGGTACCCTAAGGGTAGGAAGTACGGTAGAAGTAAAGCAAGACCCTAAAAAAGATGCCATGGAAGCTGTCATCACTAAAATACAGGATTGTAGCCAGTATACTGTTGGTAAGGGATCTTTTAAAACTGAAAATGCTTCATTTGTTGTATTTTTATTATTTTGACATTTTTAAGGAGAATAATATAACTACCAACTCTACTTCAAATTGCTTCTCATTGCACTCTACCATTTCACACGTCACAATCACCACATCATTTTGTGTCAGAAGATGAAAAAATCTTGAACAAGTGTGTTTTCTTTGCTTGGCAAATATTGTAAACAGTCATAATAATATTAGTAAATATTTTTTTTACTATTTGATTTTAAAAAATCTCACATGTTCAATGATGCCCATTTAGATTTTGAGTTGTGTGTTTATCTCATTTAAAATGAATCATTTCGATATAAATAAATACAAAATTCCCCAAGCAAAGAAAAACAGCCTGAGAAAATTATGTATGACATCAACATTTTGTATTCACACAACATCATAGACATCTTCTTTTGTTGATGTATCTGTCTTCTAACCAATATTCTGTTCTCTCAGTGTTCGATGACGGCGATATAACAACTCTACGACGCTCAGCACTGTGTCTAAAGAGTGGGCGTCATTTCAACGAGAGTGAGACCTTAGACCAGCTGCCTCTGACACACCCAGAGCATTTCTCCACGCCCGTCATAGCCGGCCGGCGCGGGCGAAGAGGCAGGGCACAGTAAGTTATATTTAATGTTTTAGAGGTAATAATTAGCATTTTCCTAGTAACTCTGTTCTGTTATGAATCCTTTTTGTATGAGATTATTTTATTTATACTAATTAATTAATTAATTAACGAAGTAATTAACTTCATGACTAATTAAATTGAAGCTGTTTTGAAAGGGCTTTTATGTTATCAGGAAAACTCAAACTCAACTTGTCTATTTCCCCAAAACACATAATTATCTGCTTCAATAAATGAGTGCGTGAGGAACTACTATAGGTAAACCGCTTCATTGAGACTTCGGCGGTGGAGCGCTTGGGAGGATCTCTGCGCGCCGCCCGCGCCCCTCACGCAACGCTACCCGTTCTCGCCTAAATCTCAATTTCGCGTTCTACTTATAGTACCTGTTTAGTTATTGATTGATTGTGTTACCAAGCAGGTTGACTACTTCGTTATTTGTGTTCTAGTGTGATACAGTCCTAAATGTGCAAGATCACCCCAACATCACATTACGCGTTATACACGGTGTATTTTTTTTTAAATATTTTTCCTGTATTCTTTTCTCGATTGACAACAACCCCTTGAATTCGGCTCGTACTTTTTTACACCCTGTATATTCGACTATTAAAATGCCAACACGAATTTTATATGAACTGAAAATTAAAAGCATAGCTCTAAGACTTTTGGCACAAGTCAACCCAGCCATCTCAAAATGAATACACATAATGATATCATTCGCAGATCGGACGAGAGCGAGGGCGATACCCCGACGCGGCGCGTGAAAGCCGACAGCGCTGAGCGCGAGCCGCACGTGGGCCGCGTGGTGCTGGTGGAGGCGGCGGGCGGGGCGGAGCGCCGCAGGCCGCACCAGCCCGCCTTCCCCGCGCTCGTCGTGGCGCCCACCGCGCAGATTAAAGTTAAAGAGGACTATTTGGTGCGCTCCTTCAAGGACGGCAGATAGTGAGTAATTATTATTAGTATTATCTATAATTGATACTGTCCTAAAAGTAAATTCAGAGAACGCGGCCTGCGTAAGCGATTCGACGCATGCGCAGTGTCAGAACTGCGCGGCTCTGATAAAACTATGGGGAAGAAAAAAACCTAGTAATGTATGCATGCATGAATAAATGATAAAGAGTATGGAACCTTGCGTCATGAGTCTTGCGCAATGACCGCATGGGGCTTGCTCCATATACTTGCATAGTTCCATCACTGCCACGTGGCTCCTAGGCTCTGCATGCATCCAGCCTCTTACTTATAGTTACCGAGGTCTAGCGCTAGTGGAAGCAGCGGGCGGGGCGGAGCGTAAAACGATTAAGGCTCGCTAAATTAGTATGAAGCGTTTCGTCATCGTGGCCCGCCTTTCCCACGCTCTAGTCAGGCTTATGGAAGCTATCATGTACATGCACCTCTGGCTGTCTTATGATCTAGATAAAGTAATATGATAGAGCTAACTCACACGCAATATACAACTAACACATTAACTCCTTTATCCACAGCTACACAGTCCCCAAAAAAGAAGCTCGCGAGTTCCGCAAAGGCAGCGCTCCGCTTGAATGGGCGGGCGTGGAAGCGGCGCTGCAGTACCTCAACAACGGCGTGCTGCCGCCGCACTGGGACCGCGACTCGCTGTTCAACGAGTCCAAGAACACCTCTGATGACGTAAGTGAAAAAATATATTTTACAGTTACAACTTAATAACATTTTATAGATTTTGTGCCTTTATTACCCCTTCGCGCCGCCTGTATTATCTCTATTAAGACCTATGGTTGCCTGCACCCGTTGTATGGGTTGGCTTGTCGCGTCGCGCGCGACACGGTATAGATAGATATAGGTATATAAACGATCGCAAGATGTCGATATAACTGACGCTATGCTAACTTTCCTAAACTGTCAAACTTGTATAAAAAACGGCAGCCATAATGCAGCCATTACGCACTAGAGACAAATTGTCTACGACCTCGCGTTATAGATATATTAAAAGACTGTACCATGCACGTGGAGATAAATTATCTAGGTAGACGCGGTAAAACGCGCGACAAACGGGTTTATCGATGTGCCATGCAACGGGTGCTGGAAGAGAATAAATACTTTTAGCATTAAGTCCGCCATATGTACCGTCTGTTTATGCATGTAGGTTAAAATAAATAACATACTCCCCGGCTCCATCGGTGGTTTGTCCCACTAACGATTTACGACAGCTACTACAAAGCCGTCGTCGCTTATAATGTTTTGTCACTATACAAACTTAATACTATAAATTGCACTTGTTAAAGCATCTGTGTCAGACGATGACTATCCCTTTGGCTTACGCTATCCGAGCGCATGCCTATACCACTCGGCCATCGACACACTGGCATCCCGCATTCAAATAACTACGTTACGGAGTTGTTCTGGGCTTTGATTTATTCCATTTAATTGAAAACATTTACCTACAATCACCCCTCTGTTAATTAATGATAACGAAATCTTATTCTATGTCGCCTTACCTATAGAGTTCAGATGATGAGCCGCGCGAAGAAAAGGACCACTTCGTGGCTCAACTGTACAAGTTCATGGACGACCGCGGCACGCCGCTCAACAGGAACCCCACTATCGCCAACAGGGACATCGATCTTTACAGGTTGTTCAGAGTAAGTAAAAGTATGAATAAAAATTATACCAACTGCTGCTGATCTATTTATAAATCTCTTTCTCATACACAATAATACACACACTCGTATGTATTATTATTGTGTGAGAATGAGTTTTACGCGTATGTACATATTTTATTTTGAACATTTTACAGGTTGTTCAAAAGCTCGGAGGATACAACAGAGTGACGAATCAAAACCAGTGGAAGACAATAGCAGACAAGATGGGTTTCCATCCAGTCACGACCAGCATCACTAATCTTTGCAAGCAAGCATATAAGAAGTAAGTTCTGTCATGAAGGTTTGGTAAAATAAATTTCTGCATGAAAATCATAAACATGTTCCTATTACTTTCTCATTGTTTTGTAGTTCTCATATAACCGTGTCAGTTTAGTTTTTCTACTCTTGATAGCTGGTGTTTTCTTATCAACTATCAATTGGACGCATTTAGGGTGCGGTCCACCTGTAGCTCGCGACGCCCGCTTCGCCACTAAGTTCAACTTTGCCGGTCCACTCGACTACTACCGCGGTCGTTGTGATCGTCGTAAAAATGTCATCGAGGTCGTTCTGGCTAACGCTCATGTAATAATGCTTCCAAAGTTTTTGATAATGAATCTCTTTCCGCAGATTCCTACACAGTTTCGAGGACTTCTACCGCAAGTTGGGCGTGACGCTCGTGGCGCACCCGCGCGGCGCTCGCACCCCGCCCGCCGGCCGCTCGCTCATCCGCGACCGCGACAAGCAGCCGCCCTCCTCGTCCGCGTGCTCCACGCCCACCGGCACTCCCACGCAGGTACCCCAAAGGAATTGAGATCTAAACTATGTACCATGTGATTAGAGATACGAGTATCGAGAGTGGGGGCATTGACTCGACGGTCCAGTTGTGAAAAGAAACGCAAACCACGCGTAAACGAGAACTTATAAGTAACATGTTTTACACAAACTTTGTAACAAGCTAAAATGTTCTTTCATAACATAATTTACTTCATAAAATATTTGGCGTAAAAAAGCATATTTTACTTTCTTAAATGACAAGTTGGTTAAGCTACTCACATAGCCCAATCCACGATATAGTGTGGAAGACGATATTTTTTTTTAAAAAATCAGTATTTTCCATAACTTTGTGTGAAAACACCAGCCCTAAAAATTAAACAAGACAGTCAACAAAACAATTTTAAACTCAAGTGTATGTTTTCCAGTCGCGCGGGAAAGACAAAGACTCGGACAAGAGTGAAACAGAGAAGAGTGATAAAAGTGAGAAGGAAGATAAAGTAGAGAAGATAGACAAAGAGAAGCCGATCAAGGAGAAACCGCGTGCGAGCGATGGCGAGGACAGCGCCGATAACCAGCCGCTTATTACCACGACGCCGAAGTAAGTATCAATAAATAGAGGATTGAGACACTGATTGCTCAGTAACAACGATTGCTCACCTGAAGCAAAACACTTTGGATGAGGTGGGCAATCACTATATCACTATACTTTTGCGTCACCCTTCCCTTAAGTGGGCTATAGCTATATAATTTACCCTATATCACAAGTACTTCGCCATCGAGATACATCTCACGCTTGCCAGAAATAGCAGGCTTACTTTTGAAATGGCCTGCTATTTTGACGAGCCGATACAAAATGAGTCAAATAAGTAAGATCAGCTTAAAGTAAAAGGTAAAATAGGAGATAAACTAATATTTTGCACCATGGTCAAAGTCAAAGTCAAAGTCAAAGTCAAATGTTTTATTTGCAAGAATACAGTAATCAAATACATCAGTTGATAATGATAGTTTAAGTCCCATGCATTCAGCCTTATAATAGCGTGCAAATATATAAGTAGTAGTGAACAAGAAATAACAATAATTATACAGAACAGTCATGGACATAATATTACAATTTGATTTATTATATTTTTTCTTTATATTCAATAAATTCTTGAATACTGTAAAAACTGTGGTGTAATAACCAATTTGTCAGCTTTGTTTTAAATGCATTAAAGTCATTAATTAATCTAAAGTCGTCTGGTAAATTATTAAATAGCACAATACACATATTATAAACATTTATCTTGTATATTTGTTTATGGCAAGTAGGTTGATACAATCTGTTCATAATTCTCGCCCTAGTTTGCCTGATATTTACTTCAGCTCGTTTTTTCCAAAATCCTTGATTGGAGAACACAAACAAACAGACGTCCTTAATGTACATCGACGGTAGAGGCAAAATATCAAGTTTTTTAAACAATGGTTTACAGCTGTCGTCAAATTTCGAATTGCAAATGGCTCTCATACACTTTTTTTGTAGTTTAAATGCCCGGTCAGCGTTCACTGAGTTCCCCCATAATATCAATCCATAACTTAGAGTTACTTGGTCTGACCTTTGATGATGTTAATCTTGGTATTAGATGGCCATTAATACTGCTCGATGTTTTTTTTTTCTAATAAGACTAAAAAACCAAAAATTTGCGGGTTGGATTAAGTCTTATCATTATGATTTTTGGCAGAGTCGAAAAGGAAAAAGAAAAGGAGAAAGAGAGGGAAAAGGAAAAAGAAAAGGAAAAGGAAATATTGAAAGAAAAAGAAAAGGAAAAAGAGAAAGAACGCGAGAAAGAGAAGGAAAAGGAAAAAGACAAAGAAAAAGAAAAGGAAAAAGATAAAGACAAGGGTTCGACCACGAGCGAGGAGAAGGCGCCGGTCGTCAAGCCGCGGTCTCAATCCAAGACTCGTAGTATGCTGCCGATCAAGACGGACTCGCACGATAAGAGGACGCCTAAAAGAAGGCCGTTGTCTTCCAAAAGTAAGTTGTACACACTTAATTTAATTCATCATCTTTTGACTATTTGCTCACCCACTCTATACATAGTACAAATTAATGTCAAATAACTGAATGACATATGTGAAGCACTGGAATACTCCTCACATATTATTCTTTGTTCTTATTTTGATGTATTGAGTTATAGCCATTTAAGTTTAAGAAATTTCTAAGCACATACGTATTTCATGTCTTTGCTAAATTCTCATCTCGCACGTTTAATATTAGTCTCCATTCACATTCATTGCTCTAATCCCAAAGTAAATAGCTAAAGCACTTGTGTTATGCAAATCAAAAACACCACCCCATGACACCACATCAAAATCATTTATTTTGCAAATAGACCCACTTTTACACGTCCCAATATAAACCCTACCACAGCTTCGGGACAATTATGGGCTATGCATCATTTATCATCATAATCATATTGATCACTCTATCAGTAATGGCATAGTATTTTGTACTGGCGCAGGTGACAGCGCCGGCGCGAGCGTGTCGCGTGCGTCGCGAAGGCCTCACGTCTCCACTGACAGCGATAGCTCGGGACGTGCGTCAAGGTGAGTTAACCCTTAATAACACAGCCATACTATCCAAAATTTTTTGGTACCTTTTGAATTTTATTACAACGCACTAATAAATAAATAAAAATCTTTATTAACGTAAACAAGTACTTTTCTCAAGTACATTTATTGATGTTGTCTCTAGACTAAGCTATTGAAGCATTTATATTTGTCTCATTTATACTTTAACATCGAGCAGTAGAGCACCGAGATTCGTGCGCAACACTACAATAAATTGTTATCGCGGCCCATATTGTTTCGGTGGGGCTTGAAGGCTTGAGTGATTGGCAGATTGACGACGCAACGGCAGAGGGTTGTTTAATTTATTTTCAATTGAATAATCTTATATATATAAAAAAAAAGTCAAGCGTGGTAGACAGGCTGCAAAAGAGCGAGTTGCAAAAGAGCGACTTATAGAAAAAGCATGTTCATTCTTGACTACTTGACTGAGCTAATATTGCAGACCGATCTTTATTGTCTATTGCAAAGGATTTCTTTCTTTGAGTAGAGAAATTTAGATATAACACTAACGCTTAAATTAAATATTTTATTTTCATTGTAGTGAGTATGATAGTGCCATCCACGAAGGCGCGCCCCACTCTTTTTTTGATTGAGGAACACGAGACACGTGACACGGTGACACGCGTGTCAGTTGCGAGCCGGCCGTCTTTCAAAAATTCAGGCTCGTCACGAAAGTGGCTCTACTTAAATTATTTTTAAAATGTCAAGGAAAGCCCAGTGTGTTGTACTAAAAAATAAACCTGGTATAATCCTCTGTCATTGTTAAATTTACTTAAAGTATTATAATGGTAACTTAAACACCAAAATCAATTTTAAATATAAAAAAACATGTGGTACTTATAATATTACCGGGATGTACTTTATCGGGGAAGGCTTTTATAAACATCACGCTAGGACCTACGTGTACGAAGAAAAAACAATTCACGCGTATGAAGTCCCGGTGCACCTATATTTCTCTTATAAAGACACTTTTAAATATATTTTTTTAATGTTATAAAACGTTCTTATATATTTCGATTACGTCAATAGTAAAAATGTTGCTGGTGCAATTTTTAAAAAAAATATTACTCGTCTAGTAGCTAACCATACCCACTTAAAACTATATCTAAGTTGAGCATATTTCCCTTTGAGTGTATTTTTTGCAGTGTGCTTGTCATTCATAAGTCATTATGATGTTCGAAATTCAATTCAAATGTTGGAAAAAGCTTGCACACATGTACTATAAACGATTTGGACGAGTGGAGGGGCGCGCCTTCGTGGATGGCACTATCTATAACTCTCAGTCAAACATATTTAGTTATATCATACCATAGACAAAGCAAACTCGCTTCTCATACTCTATTCAATTTCAAACCAGATGTGGGCCGACAAAGATGAAGATGCAGAGCCGTCGCAGCCAAAGCGCCAACTCGGCCAGCAGTGGCAACACCATCGCCTCCAACAGCAGCAAGCGTCCGCGCAAGAGGAAGAACACAGAGTAAGGACCTTTGCCATGGCATATTGTGTCAAACACACAGGGTGACTTTGTAAACATTGGCAATATTTTAAACTAAGAACCTACTCATGATTCATAGTCCCTTCCACATATTAAAATGAAAATAAATTGATATAACATATCATATGATGAAACTAAGAACTAAGAAACACTTTAGAAATGATCATTGCTTCAAGTTAAACTAATAAATTACAGTTTAAGACTTTGTTTAAGATTTTAAAAATTTACTAATAACAATATCTAAACGTATAAAAAAATTACTCCGCTTAAACGGAAATTGGAGTGATACTGTACAATTTTTGAAATGATATTTTATAACAATTGATTTTCATTTTAATATATGGAAGGTACTTTGAATCATGAGGAGGTTCTTATGCCATCTCTTGATTTATTAGTCACGAAATGTATTTGTTCTTGTAACAGGCCATCATCAAGTGAACCAACGCGAGCTGGCGGGGCCAATGTCAAAGCCCAAGTAGGAGACAAACTCAAAGTGTACTATGGACCGACGCAGTCGGAATCAAAGGTGAGATGTGTTACTTTGTTGTATTTGTTTAAAATTAGAAAATAAAAATGACCTTAAAAAATAAATAAAAATTGGATTGTTGCAACAATATTGCTGCCACTACACAAAAAGTTAGACATGGTATATTTCACAAATTACTTACTTACCCTAAGTTATAGATAGTGCCATCCAAGAAGGCGCGCGCCACCTTTCGTCCTCATCGTTTATGGTACACGTGTGCAAGTTTTTGCCAATATTTGATGAAATAATTATTCAATATTTGTTATTGCAAAAATGAACGGCGCGCGCCTTCGTGGATGGCATTAACTGTACAGCGCTAAACTTTTTTTCACAGTCCATATGCCAGTCAATTTTTGAAATTTTCGCTTCGAAAACTTAGCTTTTTTTGCCAAATGCGATTGTAATAACATCATTGTGTTTATTTACATCCCTTGAACTGACAAGTAAACGTAAGGCTTGTCGGCAGGTGACGTACGAGGCGAAGGTGATAGAGATATCGGCGGAGGGCATGCTGCGCGTGCACTACACCGGGTGGAACACGCGCTACGACGAGTGGATCAAGCCGCAGCGCATCGCGCTCAACGTCACGCAGCACGAGGCACGGAACAAGAAGGTACCAACCGCCTAGGCTTTAGTTTATTTTAACATTGATGATGTCACGCAGCCTACGCGTTTACACTTGCTAAATTCAACAGGCTTGTCAATGTGACGGTGGCCGAGTGGTATAGGCATACGCCCGGATAGCGTAAGACACGGGGTTCAATTCCTCGTCTGTCACAGAGTCACGGTTGCTTTTTACAAGTGCAATTTATATAAACTATAGTTTATTTTATTTTTATTTATTTGGTACACAACATATTACAATCTTTTTATCATTTAAACATATTTGCATCAACATAAATGTTCTGGATTGTACCACTTAAACATGTATACACAGAGAAACAAAATCAAAGCTTACAAACACAACACTCAAGTTAAGAAACGATAGACAAGCAACTACTTAGAACAAACAAAAACAACCACAAAGGCATCATAGATGCACCACTAAAGATAAAGATCATCTAGAGTGGTGCATCAATGTTGCAGTTCTCTTTTTTATTATTTTTAAATCTTTTTTGTTTTTTTAATATTCATTTTTTGTTGCGTGCTTTTTAGTTATTACCTGACTGTGTGGCTTAATATGGAATAAGTAAGTAAAAATTTAACTTTTTTTCTATTTCAGAATACTAGCAGCACGAGACGCGTGCGAGCAAAGAGGACTGAAGGTATAGTGTTTTTATTTTATATTATTGGATGAAATTTTAATTTAATTCGGGTAATAATGTAAATTGTAGCCCTTAACAAAATTATTTCAGAATCTTCAGCTCGCTCCGACACAGACAGTGACTCTGATAGTGATATGAGTGTCAAGCGACCACCTAAGAAGTCAGATGACAAAGGAATTTCGAAGAGTAAGTCATTTAGAGACTGCAATTAATTTGTCATTTGTAGTTAGCACTTTTTCATGTACAATAATTTTCTATTGTTAACAGCTCCATCTCGTTCCAAAGATGCAAAATCAAGTGACAGCAGCAGTTCGAGCAAACCGCGCAAGAGGCCCGTTCGGACGGTGTCAACACCTACGTCAGTATCTCCTGCGAAGAAACCTCGCCCGTCCCAGAGCGGCCATCAAGGACGCGACTACGATCTCAACGAAATCAGATCTGAACTGAAGGGGCTACATACCGTCAAACAGGAGCCCGAAGAACCGAAGCCAGAACAAACAGACAAAGACCCTCTCGCCCCCGAGCAAAAACCAGGCCCTTCCGCCGAAACCTCTCAGCCAAACAAACAACCCGAAGATGTCTATGAATTCAAAGAGCCCGAACCGTTTGAACTAGAACTGCACGACGAAAAAAAGAAACGCACGCATCGCATATTCGACGATATATCCCCCAGCAAGTATACGTCGACCTTATCCAAATCTCTGAGCGAGGAGATATCCGAGGACCCGTTGAGGCCGCGCCCGTCGTCGCTGAGGTCGCCTTCCTTGTCGCCGTTCAGAGACTACGGTGCTCGCGACGCGCCCGGACGACAGAGCCCCGAGGATGACTCCAAAGATGGCCTCTTCTCTCTCGACGATGACTCTTTCCCGGGCGACGGCAGCTCGGGACCCATTTTCGAAGGATTCACGCCGGCCAAAAACCAGGAGACCTATTCTAAGAAGAGTAAAGTGTCGAAACTGAGACAGCTGATAGACGACTCGCCGGACAGTCCCGCAGACGATGAACAGTCCTCGGAAGACGAATCCGAAGATACGCCGACGAAGGAAGACGACGACGACGACAGAGAACCGAGTCCACTTGCTCCTGAAATGGAACCACCTAAGACTCCTGAACCAGTAGTGCAACAAGAGGTCAAGGAACCGGAGCCTGAACCAGCGAAGCCTGAAATCAAAGAAGTACAAGAACATAATGAAGAAATCAAGTTAGAAAATATTCCTGAACCACCTGAAGCTCCACCGATGAAAAATCTCGAACTACCCAGTATGAAAATAGTGCCGGTCGCAAGCGTAGACAGTGTTCCGCTAGTAGAACCTAAAGTCACTAAAAATGAGAAAGATGAAGTTATAAAAGAAGACGTGATTATACTTCATTCTATTCCGTTACCTCCGACGGAGCCGAAAGAGATTATAATTCCTAAAATTAAAATTGAGAAGAAGCTTGATCTAGAACCTGTGATGGGTCCTTCTAAGCTGGAGCCTCCGTCGAGTCCTCTCATAGACACGGAAGAGGACAAGTCCGAGCCGGATAGTCCGGCGCGTATCGACGTGTTGCCGGAGCCGCCGCCCGGGTTCCTATTACAGTCCGAGGGTCCCAAGATCGCGGAGAAGCTCCTCAAAGCGATCAACAGCGCCAAGCGGCTGTCCATGTCGCCGCCGCCGGTTGAGGACCGCCCGCTCACGCCGAAGGACGTGTTAAAACTGTCGAAGCCTGAGGGGAAATTATCGCCCATCGCGCCCGAACTTAAGCCCACTATAAACAAGCCACCTGAACCGCTGAAACCCCCGGCTAGGGTCGATTTAAAGAAGTTCGTCGCGACGGAGCTGACCGATTCCATTTTTGGCGAGCCGTCGAATATGACCGACGCTAAACGCGACCTGGCTGAAATAAAAAAGGTAAATAAATAACTTTAATTCTCTTTCAAAGGTACACGTTTTAAAATTATAGGTAGCTTAATAAACACATACTATGTATGTGAGAGAACATATTCTATAGGTATACAGGGTGTAACAAAAAGCTTAACACGTTCCGGGACAGTGACCGCCTACAGGAGTGAAAACAATAAAACATCTATTGTGTCTGGAATAGTGTCCCGAAACGTGTTAACGAAGCCAAAAACCACGACCCCGCACCATTTATACGATCATTTTTTTCGTAGATTTTTACATAAACATCTTTCATTCATACATTGTTTATTCTCTAAAAATCATGTTGAACATTTTTAGCACTTTTTTTCGTAAACAGACTTAATGTTGCACAACGCAATAAATCATGCGCGCGCGCGCGCACACAACTAAGCGCGTCCTGCGTGTGGGCGCGTGTCGCTACGTTTGAGCGCTTCTTGCGCGCATAAAACTTCAATGACTTTTCATACATTGCGGCTTATATTATCGTTTCCCAACGATAATCATAAGATTTGGTTTAGGCTTTTTACTACACATATATTATTTGCTTACTAATTAGGTTAAAATTTTGAGAATTCTCTGTATGTAAGTTTAACCATGACGTCACTTTGAAGGTGAAGCCGAAAGAGCCGACGCCGCCGCGTCTGCAGAGTCCGCTGAGCCTCCTTGAGCGTCGCAAGAGCGTCTGCGTCGAGATGCCCCAGGCCAAGACCAGCAAAGTGCTGAGTGACACGATACAGAAGCTGTCGAGCCAGATCAACCAGTCGGCGGCGACGGTGGCCGCCAACATTCCGTTGCCGCCGTTCCCGCCCGAAGATAGGAGCGAGTCGAGCGATTCTGATGATTCGGATAGGAGGTAATTATATTTTATGACGACGCGTTTGGTGTATTGGTTAGCGCTCCTGACTATTACGCCGGCCGTCGCGGGTTCGAATACCGCAAGGGGCAAATGTTTGTGTGATGAGCATGAACATTTGTACCTAACTCATGGATGTTGTATGTATTTAAGTATTTATGGGAGACGCCCCCGTCATAATCGTTGTCTGGTACTTCGTAACACAAGGACGAAAATTCCTTACCACGAAACCAGACAATTGGTGTGTTGTCTGGCGCATATTTATATTTATTTATTTATATTTATTCTTCAAACTCGCATGCCTGTAAATCGGGGCAGTAACTTGCATGACAGGTACGAGCATGCGCAAGTTAAGCAATTTGAAAGAGAGAAAGAAAGAAAATGTATTTATTTATCAAGGACATCACACACAGCATAACAGACAATTTTTTAATACAGATAAATAACTAAAACAAACGAAGTAAGAAAAAAAAGCATCAAAAACCCAGACCCAGCAAACCCAGTGTCCATTGTGTGTCTGTAATGTCCCAATCAAGAGAAGAGAAGGATTTGCGTCCTTTCATGACTTTATTCATTCATATTATTGATATTTACACGCGCTTCCACGTCCACTCCCACATATAATATACCAGTAAGCGTCTTCCTACAGATACAAGGAGATGGCACGTGCAAGTAGATGGCATGCAAGTGTGCCAGCTTCAGGCATGTGTATTTGAGCTTATACAGTAATATCTTCATATCGTTTCTATTTCTAATTTTTTGAAGACCTTAGTGTCATTTTAACTATTCTAAAGTATCTTTGTATCATTCAATTAATAATCATTTATGTTAGGCAATAATACAGGCTCATACAATACATACGTTAAATACTAACATACATAAAATAACAAATTAAAATGTCAAACAAATGTATCACTATTTCGTGTTACATTTGCATCTGCATTATATTCAGTTTGTCTTTACGTGCAGTTAGAGGTCCCGGGTTCGATCCCCGGGTTGTGCCAAAAATATGTACCTGAGTTTTTCTGTTAAGAAATTCTCAAGGTAGCCCGGAGTTTGGGAGTTGGCCCTGTTGAAGCCTCGTGCTTCGAAAAGCACGTAAAGCCGTTGGTCTTGCGCCTGATCTCTTTCCGTTCGTGTCAGATTGCTGTCTCATCGGGCTATGAGTGTGAAAGTAATAGAGAGTGCACCTGTGTTTGCGCACACACTTGTGCACTATAATATGTCCCGCGCAGTCGGTTAGTCGTTGTGACTGGCCACCCGTAGTCGAAATCGGCTAGGGGGCTATTATTATTATGTGCAGTTACAATTGAGGGTTGACTATGATTGTGCAGTGATGGGCGTTGGGAGAGCGTTTAATGAAAGACTGACTGCGATCTAAGAGCCGTTTATTAATACATTTAAAACTTATATACTATTGGAGGAAGTGAGTGTGCGTGTAAATATATGTAGGTGACGCGCACACTACACCTCCACCGTTTTTTTTAACTTTTTTTTTACATAAAAAAAGGTAAAAGTATAGGTAATGTTTAAAAAAATAACTAATTAATTCAAAATGAATAATTACGTTAGTATTACATTTCTCAGTAAAATAAATTTAAATTTGGAAAAGATCAATAATTATTTTTAAAATAACAAATAATACAAAAACATTTGTTGATTTCCATTAAAAAAAACTATAATTACATGTTGAGTACTTGACACCATTTTAAAATCATTCCAACGACGCGGTATTAAATGATATATTTATTTAAACTAACATCAAAGACTAATGACTGAAGAGTTGATCCTATAACAAAAGACAAGATATTGATATTTAAACAAAAAAAAAATGTTTTTTTTGGAGAAAAAAATATGACACCGAAATCTTTATAAATAATTGGCGGTGCCAAGTAGACATAACTATAAAATTGTATTAGATTTCAAATAAAATTATTCCTTAAAAATCTAAACGTGTTGTTGACGACTGTTTAATAAAGTAATCTTTTTAATTAAATTTATCCACTCCAAGTTAGAAACATCTACTACCTATGAAAGTCATGTATACATATCCTTATAATTAAATTGTCATGTCCAGGTATTACTACTCCGTGTAGTTTGTCATATCCTTATGTAGTATAATTCATTTCTCAATTTCGAGATACTTCATACAACATATTTTAATGTGGTGGCCAACCACAATCTCATGTTTACTAGTTAGTAGTACTACATAATATACATTATAAAAGTCATTATAAGTCATGCATGACGAATAATTTATTCATCTATTTTACATAGTATTCATTTAATATTTTGATTTATAGTCGACTTACTTAATTAATATTCATGGTACTTTTATAACGTGTGCGCGCACTTCATAAGAATATTTTATTTATTGGTACATTTATTTTATTTATATAATTGCTATGCATAGCTTTATTTATACTAGGGGCATGTTTTAAGATACATTGATCTCCAAATATTTTCACAGAGAGAAGCTCGTCTACACCATGATCAAATAAAGGATCTGACACCCTGTATTGTACCTTGTACCTTTTATTTATTTAATAACATTTTACTTAAGGGACAATTTTAAGACTTAATTAATGTCTCCAACTATTCTCACAGAGATAACTCGTATGCACCATGATCGAATGAAGGATGATTCCCCTAATTTTAGTACCATTTACAATATCATATTTATTATTTCATATATCTCATTATTCTTTCTATATCCAACAAAAACTTTACAATCAACCATGCCTATGCAATCAATACATTAGAATACATTACAACTATTGGGTGATCAGTCCAAATCGTTAAAAATGATCCTATGCAAGAATGAATGCCTATCTTTAACTATCATAAACAAAACAATACCAAACTATTTTTAACTTTACCTATATCCATTTCAAACCAAAGCCTATCTTGAAAACCACAAACCTTTTACATAACTTTCGTCATTTAGATATCACAAACATTTTCATTCCAAACCCTACAATATTCAATACTCACAAATATTAATATGTTTTTTTTTTTTCATAAATCACCATTATTTTCTCTGTCATCTTTCTTATTTTTCACTAGCTCGTAGCTATTACTTAATCTCTTATCATTGTCTTATCCATGTAATATTTGCTTTAAAATAATACAAAATGCAACTCCATCATATTAAATATCTAGAAAAATCCTGTATAAGCTATCCTGTAAGTTAATCGTAGCATAATAAAACAAAATAAAATTGATTTCACATAATCTTGTAAAAAAATACGACATTCAATCATGAGAAAATGTAGAGTGATGAACTGATGACGCTTCAACACGTGTGGTAGTCAAGTTGCACGTTCTGTCCTAAATAATTATGACAATAGCAATCAATATTTTATAAAAGTATAAGTTATTAGCCGACTTCAATAATGAAGGTTATAAATCTGATAAATTAGTTAATTTCAAATAACGATAACATATACATGTTGTATTCGTAAAGTTGAAATTTCCTGCAACTATTTCATTACTTTTTACTAAAAAAAAAGATGACCAAATCGAAATAGATATTAAAGTTAAAAAGCATATTTCGGGAAAAAATACAGCGAACTATTTGAGAAAAAAAAACTGAAATGATAAACATGCAAGACTCTAAATGGTAAAAATTAACTTTAGCTGAGTAATTGTTTAGTAGTACAGATGTAAAAAATACTGAATAAAAGTTTAAATCAAATTTATAATAATTAGTTAAACGAAATTAATAATGTGACTGTTTTCAAAAATCTAAATTAAATACTGATTGTTATACCGGTTAAAATGTTAATTAAAAGTTTGTCTAAAATGTAACTAAAATTTGGAAATTAATACAGAAAACTATGTACCAAAATCAAATTTGATTAATACGTAACACCTAAAAAAACATGAAAAATTTATAAAAATACATGTATTGTGATTGCGTTTAGATAAATTGCAACCTATTGAATATCTATGCTTTAAAAGGTTAACCGATCCAACAAAAAAAAATTAAGCACCATATTACCACCGTAACATTATCCTTAGGTTGTGTTGTGATGCAGGAATTGAACCCGCAAAATGTTAGATACTAATTTATAGCGTAATCTCAATGTTATTATAATAAATTTGTATGTACCAAAACATTACGTCAATTTAAAATGTAGCAATAACGTGTGATAAAATTTTCAAAAGTGAACGTAACTTTTTTTTTTAAGTACCTATGGGTTTGCTCTCGGAAAAAAAAATACTATATGAAAAACAACCGAATCAACAAAAGCATTTAGTTATGTATGGAAACTATAGATTTAATGAAAAGAATAATTGTAAAATGATTGAGAAAAAAAATTGCTATAATTGATCGGAATCATTTGAAAAGAGAATAATATTTTAACTGGATAATTATGTCTATTTAAATAATTAGATAAATTTGTTCAAATATGATGCTAAAAATAGATTCTAGACATTCCTAATCAATGTAAGGTGAGAAGCTTCATCACGACGAGCTTGTAACTCACGTTTTGCTGATTTGCAAATACTTGTGCTCAACGCGCACGATTATGAATGTGTAATGAACATTGATCTAATTTTAGAACATCAACTTTTAAAATGCGATTTGAATGAATGTAAATGCACTTAAAAAACGTTTTTCCTGGTAAAATACATAAAATGTAAAAAATAAGGCTGTAAATAAAATATCACTGGCGAATTAATAAAAAAAAATACATACCAAGTTTATCGAACTGCATTAATTACTGTTTGAAAATAAGTTGATTTATATTTTTCTAATTTCTCGACGTAAAATATTTTGTAAATTCTACGAAGCTACATTATAATCCACCTTGTTAAAAAAGTCTTTAGATACATATTTTGAATAATTATGAACCTTCAATTTACTTATGTGTTTGTCGTCAACAACCGTTTCAATATGCTTAAATAGCATTCTAAAATTATTTATTAAATATAATATGATCTTAATTAATACATGTTATGACAAAATCTTCAATAAAAATATCGAAATTAAGTATCTTTTAAAGTTTTTAACTCATTAAATGTAAATACAATGGTATTTTAATACTTACTTTCTTGGATATATGTTTTCACGAGACGATAATAGACATTTTCTCAAAAAAAGAAACCATAAAAACAAAATAGTCTCTGTACTATATTATTACAATTTTATAAATTTGGAAGTATACTAAATAAAAATAAAAAACATGTTACCCTGGAATGATGGGTTCTTTTTTTCTTGTTCTTCTTCTTCAAATGACGTTTAATTTAAAGAGGACAAGAGGACTTTT
Organism: Pyrausta aurata; assembly: GCA_963584085.1. Taxonomy (NCBI): domain Eukaryota; kingdom Metazoa; phylum Arthropoda; class Insecta; order Lepidoptera; family Crambidae; genus Pyrausta; species Pyrausta aurata. Next base: position 5,699,253 of record OY757271.1, on the reverse strand, counting down.
CTTCGTGGGGGGACTGTTCAAGGGGACTAATTTTAGCACGGGGACTCGACTTGTTTTAAAGGTTCTCCCGGCTGCGACCTCTTCCGACTCGAACAACTCCCGGCACCCTGCATACTGATGTTAAACCTCATCGGACTCCAACATCTCCCGGCGCCCAGCACACTGTTGTTACCTCATCTGACTCCAA
>OY757271.1:5194316-5698866 GCA_963584085.1 Pyrausta aurata | reverse complement strand
TACGATTGCAGCGATGATGGCGTGGGGCATGCCCCCGCCGCCGCCGCCGCGGCCCGCCTCGCTCGGCAGCCTCACGCTGGCCGAGCTGCAGCGCATGGAGGGCAACGAACGCCGGGCCATCGAGGCCAGGCTGCAGGTAACTAAATATCTTCATGACACGATATAAAACAGGATAAGGCCATGCGCCTTGGTTTTTATTTTGAGCCTTACTCATTTGTCAATTGAACAGACTTACCCCCTTATTCATAATAACTCAAACGGTCTTTCGAACCTATTTTTAACTATTACACTGTTTTGTCTCATTCTTTCTTGGCGCTGTCATCATTTGACAGAAAGTGACAAAACAGTGTAATAGCTTAAATAGGTTTAAAATACCGTTTGAGTTATTATGAATAAGGGGGTTAAACTACGAACTTAAAAAAATGCAATAATGCATTTGGCTTACATTTAAAAACGAATTCTGTTGGAATCGGTGCATGATGTCGTGAAGTGATATTACCCATATATCTAAAACTACTGAAAATATTTTGATGAAACTTACACTGTACCTTAAGTATCTCTATGACTTCTCATCAAATACAAATATACAATACATACACTTACGAAATTTTGCACACGTGCTTGAAACCCTTAATAATCAACATACTCAATTATGATTAAATCCAACGATATCACATCCGAACATGTCGAATTGATAACCTCTAAATAAGATCCCATTAGCTAGTTATCTGTCCACTAATTCATTCGAAATTATTCGATGGTTAGTGCTTGTTAATTCGTCGATGGTGAAACATGCTCTTAGTCTTTGTTAGTGCTAAGGTCAATCTCGAGGCAATGATTTTCCAATGTCACTTGTGTTAAACACGACCTTCATAGCCAAGTAAATTTTTCAATAACTATTGTTTTAAGTAAGTACCTAAAAATATTCTCCCCTGCCGAATTCCAATGACTAAATTCGATCATACATCAAAGTACGTAGGAGATAATCTTGCGCTCTGAAACGTCACGCAACCATCACAAACACCACTCTCATTCCATGACTTTCACTTGCGTGTTCACACAAATCCACTAGTTTCTTGACATATTCAGTGTCTGTCTTAGTAATATTTTATGGATATTTGACACTTACAGTGTTATTTTTATTTCTAACAAGATAAAAAAGGAATCATTTTTTACATTATTACATTTACATTTAGGAAGTCCCGTGTAATGACGTATTCATAACAGATCAGAAATTCCGCGCGTCACGGTCGGTTGCTTGATTGGAAAGAGCGTTGGCGCGGTTAACCAAAAGTTAATGTTTCCAATCCAGCTCGTGCGCAAATTTTTGATTACTTTTTTTTTATCTTCCTCTCAGTATTCGCACTATAGGTAGTCCGCGAAGTTGAGACCTCGCCTGCGGGACACAGGGGTGCGGGGGATTATTGAACGGCGCGGGCGGGTGAATTCGCGCCGCCTGCACCCCTCGCACGACCCGCTATCGCCTCCCCCCGCGCCCCTGTGCCCCGCAGGCGAAGTCTCAATAAAGCGGTTTACCTATAGCTTTAAAATGATCTTATGATGTTCGTTGCAGCTGCTCCGCGAGATCCAATCGATGCTGGACGCGTCCGTGCTGCTGATGCAACAGTACTCCTCCGTGGTGGGCTCCGTCGCGCCCAACAACGCCTCCGTCGCCACGCAAACACTTGAGATGGGGTCAGTATTGTTTTATTACCTATAGTCGGCGCGATAGCAACTGAGTTGTGAGGCTATTATATCAATAGAGATAGGTGTATGCGGCGCGTTGCTTTATCGGTTAGTGTGAGCGAGATAGACATTGCACTGGCACGACTCAGTTGATGACACACCGACTATAGATGTAACTGAACATATTTTGTTAAAAAAAATATATAATTAATAGAATCAGGCGTTACTTTGCGGAAATCCATTATTAAGTAGAATTTTATAAAATTATTTTGCTTTAAACGTGCAAATAACTTCGACGCGTTTCGGATGCCACGTGTGGTGGCGAAACGCGTCGAGGTTTTTTGCACGTTGGTGTTGGGTAATTATAATTGCATGAGCTGTGCCGCATGCGTATTGAGGGCGGGCGGGTGGTGCATCCTGCATTTGCCTGAACTAATACTCAACGCGGTGACGGTTGGTGTTGTTAATTGCCTGCGCCGGCGTCGCTTGGCGGAAATTTAAAGCAAAATAATTTTATAAAATTGTACTTAAAAGAAAATATTGCTTTACTTACTATTTTAAACGTCATCCCATCATACAACCTTATTTGTGTAAGTCGGCGCGTTAGCAACCGATTTTTGAAACCATATGCCAATAGAAATAGAAATATGCAGGCACCAGCTAAATGTACAAAAATAGAAAAATGACGACTCAAGTGATATTGCTAGGACTTTACCAATAAACAAAGTTACTTTAGGGGAAGTTCCAATGGAATACTACAGGCCGTGTTACCGGTAATTTTGCCATCTCAGTGTCTTTATTCTTTTCACAATTACACACGTTTTATTTTAAGGACCATCATATTAATAATTTGGCTTTTATATTTTCAGTCGGACAACCGAAGAGCCAGAGACGAAAGCAAAAGTGAAGAGTGAGCCGGACGTAGTGCCGACGACGTCCAGCTACCAGCCCTCGCCCGTCGCCTCCACCAGCCGCGTCAAGGACGAGCCGCCGCTCGACAGGCCGCCTGCCGACGCCGACCTTAGGTAGGCATAGCCCCGGGATAGCAACTTGTGCAGCAACCTTGTCAATTTAATTACCTCTTTCGCAACAAAAAAAACATCCCAAAAATCGGATTAGTTGAACTGAAATGTAAACTGTGAACTGAAACTGAATTGTATATGAATTTATTATTATGAGAATTAGACATGACGGGTCTAAACACGAAATATTAATATGAGTAAATGCTACTCACTGCGTGCATATTTCGTGTTTAGACCCGTCATGTCTAATTCTCATTGGATTTATTATTATTGTCAAAAACATAAAAAAACATTCGAAAGAAATAACAACAAGAATACGTTATTAAAATGGCCGCTAGTCGCATTAGCAATTTGCGGGGATTAGATATGATTACAACTAAATTAATAAGCAGAGGATGACAAAAGGTTGACACCATAAATGCTGACGGCGAATGCGACCATGTAATATTGGGCCATAATGTGACCACTACAGATAGCCCTCACTAAACCCTTTTCCAGGCTTATGATAGAGAGAAACCACATTATTTTCAACCTTATTTACCTGTGATTCTGTCGAAAACCAATGACCTAATGTTTGGCCTGGGAGTGTTAAGGGAGTAGGTAGAATTCTTTCAACAAATAATCATCACAAAAAAATGTGTAGTTAGATCAGAAAGTTGTAAAAAGTGTACAATTGATTGTTATAGAGACAAGACTAATGCCGATGCCGAGGAGCTGCGAAGACGCCGACTTCAGAAGTTCACAATGGATTAATGAGCTTGTTGACTAAGTTTTTTTCGTTCCACTCTCCTAACTACTATTATTTAATGTACAAAGTGTTTCCGTATGTGTAAGCATTGTGTATTCTAATCAAAATATATGTATTTATGTTCTTGTAAATATAATGCGATATATACATGAATACATAACATGAGGACTTACTTTCTTTTTCCATACTATTTCTTTTGAAGTTCACAGAGATTATAATAACAGTGGCGAAAGATTTTCTTTTATGAAACGTGATTAAATATTGATTAGATGTTTACTTAAATTTTGTTTTTCTATTTTTTAAGTTATATCTCTTTAGAACCATTTTAAAGTGGTCAAATAAAATACTGTGACATTATCTAATTATTTTAATCTATTCTATTAAAGCACTATTAGCCTAGCAATTGTAAAACGCATTAATGTAACCATACACTTTTGGATTGTAGTTTTCTAGCACAGGCATACCGCCGAAGTAACGACTTGAGCCATACAATTTCAAATCATTTTTGCAGTACCAAACATTTTTGGTTCCCTCTTTTCCATCAACATTCAAGGTGTTCAGTTCCAGTACACCAAAATGGTAGTTCTGTCCATCAGTTTGTATGCAGTTTATGTAAATAGGTTCAGGTAAATCTTTGACACTTTCCTGAAAGGTAAAGTTGAACAATTACAGTAGACAAAATTATTAAATAAATTAAAACCAAAAATAAGTGTAAAACCTACCCCATGTAACTGTTTTGCATATGCTGAGGCAACTGTAAATGCATGAGTGAGAGACCTGCCAAGGATTTGGTTGGATGTCACCGGTGTCTCATAGATGTTGCCAATTTCAGTACTATTGAAATGTAGCCAGGTTGTGTGTGGGTGTCTCAAACTTACACTGGGCTTGATAGCTAGAAAAATGACGAAAATTGTTTGTGCACATAATCCTTGCTAACTTTAAAATGTTCTAACATTTAAAAAGCCTCACCGATCAATAGGATGCTGGTCACATTATAACACAAAATAATATAGATAAAAATATATCTATACGTGAGACACATTTGTATCAAATAAATATGAAAGTGAGAGTGAATAGGTTGCTACTAAGCAGATATGCACCACCCTAGACCTCATCCGCACCTGACATCTGGTGCGATCGGGGTCAAATATCTGCTTAGCTTCAAATAAAAAATAAAAAACAGCAATACTTACGGTATTTACTAGATTCACTATAAAAGTGTTCCATAGGCAATGTGACAGTGTGTTTCACCGGATACAAGTCTGGTATTTCAACAAATGGTATGTCATTCTCTGTTTCATGTGTCACAGGCTTATTACTTGTCACCAATATATTACACACATCTTGGAATTGTATTAGGTCTTCTTCTTTATCAAATGTAGTGTGTGTTTCAACATCATTCACCACATACTTTGTTTGAGTGACTTCAGTGTCGCTACTCTTCTCAACAAGTTGGAGAAGACGGTTTGTAAGTATTTGGCTGTAATTAATAAGAAACCACTTTTATAACAAAATCAAAACCAATACTAACTTAAGAAAGTAAAACAATAACTTACTTCCGTCTTCTATCTGTGATTCCTAATATTCTAGGAAAGTTGAATGCTGGGCGCTGTGGGTCTTTGATTTTAGGCAACTTTTTCTGCTCACAATCAAAGACATTAGCAGAAAGTATTGCCTTCTTAACGTTTTCATGGATGGCTTTTGGAGCCTCAATTTGTGCCAGTTCCTCAATCTTTGGCGGTAATTTGTCTTCAGCAATGATGGTTTTTGTCAAAACCTGAGCTTGTGATATTCCCTCTAGAAGAACACTAGTATTTTTTAGTGTGTAGCAAGGTTTCTCTTTGTAATTTGGATGGTTTTCGTCCAAGGGTAAGGGCTGCTCATACTGCCCGACAATGTTCAACCTGAAACAACCAAATAAATAATGTCAGCATGAACTTTAACTATTGTGTACTTTAACACTTAGACGTGTTTAATATACTGTCGAATCAGTGGAATAAGACATACCTTTCACGGGGTTCTGGTTTCTCTTTAACAAATTCCAACGCATCTTCTACAGGGATCCCTTTCGCTTTTAGGTAGTCTTCGACACCAGTATCGATGGGTACACGTTTGCCTTGTACTATCCAGTGTTTTTTAAACATAAATCCAATATGCTGTCGATGCAAAACCTGGGAAAGCTTCATTCTCAGAGAATAATCTTATATTTTTGTAGAAAATAATTTATAACCTCAAAATTACCACAATCACGATTTTGACAGATGACATATGGGTGACAGTTTACTTTTGTACTAATAAAAGCTTGTCTTGGTCGTTCAGTTTTATACAGCCAGCTTTAGAAATACAGTAAACCACGATTCTTCGAGTATAAACGGGAAATATTCTAAGCCTATGGAACGCTTATTTGATGGCGGCTTTTACTAGCCATGGCACAGGATCGTCCGTCACTATAGATGGGCGCCTACCCGGATATAAACCCAGCCACTGGATAAATATCCAATCCACGCTATTTTAACCCACCCGATTCCAATTGATACCGGGTATAAATTAAAGCCTGTTTATAAAAATTAAATGAAATATTATTCGGCATGTGACGATGCACAGCATCCTGTGAGAGATGCGTCTGCTTCCGCCTAGCCTAATTTCCGTATCCTGCTGGATAAATAATTATTGGTTTAATTTTACTTACATCCGTGTCCGCCATTTTTAGTCACCTGGGGTCGAGTTATCTCGAAGTTTCCTCATAGCGTCGTTTGCTTTCGATCTAGCAACATCCTAAGCAGAAACTCTGCTCAAATCGAGAATTACATTCATACTTAGCGTATTATATTTGAAAAAGTTTTACCTTTAAAAATCTAAATAATCTTAACGTTAAAGTCTATATTGTTATAATGCCCAAGTTTTAAAAGTGTGCTAGTGTTTTAACGTGACGGTGACCTGCAAGATGAAGCGATCATCGGCCTACGCTGCACGCGCACGAATAACACTGGAAAATGGATCGGCCGGCGGTTTTTCCCAGACCCTGGCTTTGCCTTAATTAAAGGTAAAACGAACACATAATAAGGTACGTGGTATTTTATTCAGCGTAAATACCTCTTTCTGACCACATGAATTGGAAATAAACTAAACAAACATTATCATAGCTAAAACCGTGGATAAACACGCGGCGGCGTACGCTCATGTTAGTCTCCGAGGCCCGAATTTCGATATTCGGCCAAACCCATCTTGTGAATTGTATTTACTGTATGTATTGCCTCGACTCCTAGGTACCGCAGTACCTTAAATTACAGATTTTTATAGCACGGGTAGCTAATTACTCATTTTTAGATGGAACATGCAATATTTCCATTTTATTTTTCATATACCCACGTATATTTACGTACTTCTTTCTAACTAGAACGTAATAACAGCGGCTTCTTCTGAACAACCGCTGAATCCTTTACCAGCTTGAACATACTTATATTGCTCAATCTAGCATGTTTTCAGTTCAAAACAACTAAAACCAATGCGTTAACAATTATTGCAACAATTTGCCACAATTTTCGAATTTCGAAAAAGCAATTTCAATTCTGTTATATCTAACTTTTAAAGGATATCCTAAATACATCTACCCAATTCATAATATTCATAATGAAGGTTCATTACAGTACAGTGCACATTTGTCTCAAATTGTTAACTTTTATATCTATATCTATGCAGTGTAGCCTCGCCTCTGTCGAGCATTCATATGCAGTTGCCTATCGCACACTTGACTAAAGCGGCAATTTAAAAAACGATTTGAACCTTGTAATCTAGGCACTCTACCAGTGTCCTTTATTAATGGTCGCGATATGACTAAGACCTAAGACTATAACACCTTCATTTAAGGTAGCATTCTTAAAAACAGCAGCTTGGGGGACCGTATCCCAGTAAAACCACACTGCAAGCTCTTGGCAGTTGCGTGCATTAAATACCACCAAATGCCGATTACTTCTTATAAAATAAAAATAAAACAAATAAATAAAATAAAATATGTTTATTTCGAGCCAGGGTCCAGAGTATTATATTATTGGCAACAATGCAATGTAAGCTTAAAAATTCATTTGAATTAATAATTTTATTAGTTAATAGAAAAAGAAATTATTATAATACTTTTAACATAACATAACACAAGACAGCTCGAACAATCCATGGTCGAAGTCGATAAATGACACGGCCTTTATTGATTGTCATTACTACGGATCGCAAGAAATCAACAATTATTGAGAGGCCCTCGAGTGGCCCTCGAAGCCTGACTTATTCTATCACTACTCAAACTACTCGTAGTCCTAACGCTTGACGTAACGCAAGTGCTACGCAACTCATCACATCTGAGTATTCTTACGGTTGTTGGCCTCATACGTACAAGGGCCAGCGGCATCTACCTGTCAGACTGCGATCATCGTAATGGCAATGATTACAGAGCCACATCTGCAATTTATCTCAGTGCAGTTTAGGAGGCTGCTCCCGAGCGTATCGGACGCAGTGGCACCTAAGCATCAGGCTGCGTAAGCCAACCTAACACTTATAACAGCACAGGGATGCATCTGCCATTCACCTCCACGCCGATGCTTGTCTGTCACACCAACATCGTGCAATATTCAACTATCCTGTCTACATTCAGTGCCGGTGCTTGCCTCACCCACTCAACGCAATAATCAATGGTCTTGCTCACATTAACATCACCTCCACGCCGATGCTTGTCTCACCAACATCGTACAGTATTCATCAGTCTTGCGTGTATTCCGTGCCGGTGCTTGTCTCACCAACTCCGCACAATATTCAGTGGTCTTTGTCGCATTTATTTGTAGACATATCTAAGAATATCGAACTAATCCGCTAGGGACGCGACAGGCGTTCACTTTTATGCCGGTACTTGCCTAGCAACTCCGCGCAATAGTTGAAAGTTCACCACACATTCTTCCGAACAATTTCATGCCGGTGATTGCCTCACCAATCCCGTATATCATTCAATAGCCCAGCACGTTTTCCTTTGATTGCTTAAATCAACTGACCAGTCGAATTACAGTGCAGTAACACGGTCTGCCGTTTACATCTGTGCCGGTGCATGTCTCATCCACACCGTGCTATATTCAACAGCTCTAGTCTACCTCAGAATGCATTCACAAGCAAGTCAATTTCTGATTTAATCTCAAAAAAAAAAAAAAAAAACGAGCAGACGCTAATGAGCTGAACGCTTATCCCTGATATTGTGTCATATGGCGTTAAGTCCACCTTTTGTACAAACTTTGGTTGTGCAATATTTTCGGACTGACTGAAATTGTATATCGCCCTCAGCCTACCTTTGCCATTTGCCCTTACCGTACCATGAATTTTCATACTAACTGAGCCCTTCAAAAGGCCCTCATAACTACTAATCGAAGCCTCGTTATGACCCGGAGCCGTAGATTCTTAATTCGGAAAAGATTCCCGAATACCTAGTTCAGAAAAGGTACTACTGTTTACTCTAAATACCAACTAAGAAAACGAAAGTAAAAATCATAGCATATTATTCGATACTATTGGGCTGGCAATTGGGTATACAGAAAGTAAATGTCATATAGTCGAAATGAGTACTCAAGGGACGTGCAACAAAAAACTTGAGAAGTGCGCAACCTCGAAATGCACGGGCATTACAATTGCTGTGTGTCATCAAAAGCCATAAACAAATACGAATGATTCAGATGAAATACATAACTTACCATTAAATTGAAAATTCTCCTTAAGTACACAAGAAAAGTATGAGCCTACCCCACAGCAAAAGCTCACTCTCTGAACTGCTAATAGCACACAAACCCTCGCACAATGGCCCAGTTAAACAGAATATTTACCCGAACTCGATATCTTGTTAAGGCGACAATGAAGCTGCTATCTAATGTCCCCCTGATTGAAATCAAAAGTGCACAAGCGTACGCACAATACACCAGTGCACTCTGTGTCTCTTCACTTCATAATCCAGTAAGACGACAGCAAGACGTGACCAGAGGTATTTTTACAATGATATCAATCATTAACTCCAACCTCTGCGCTAGAATTATAGGTCATGTAAGGTTTAGTTAGAACACATCTTACGTTAATACTTTAAATTTTAAAAAGGGGGGGGGGGTGTAATTACAGCCACACCTGCGGTCAATAACTACACCTACAAACACTTTACTTTGTATTTCGGGGTTACCACCTCCTGCAACGTGGTAAGGCATCTTTTCTCGCTCCCTCCATACAAACACAGTACACACGGCCACAGGTCAGATCCGATTGGCCAGAACTCTACTGCAGGACAAGGCCCACTTGAAAGCCAAAGTTATGTAACCCATATAACTAAGTCCTGTAAAAAAGGTATACACCCAAACCCCTCATGAACTGAGAAAACAATTTTTAAAGTGTATCTTAAAACTTGGCTAACTTGGTGGCAAACTTACTTTCCTCCATGTTTCGAAATTTACATTTATAAAGTCATTCATATTAACCCTCTATTGGCAAAAGGAAGATTTCAAATCTAAGCTTTAGGCATGTTTTAAACCATCTGCTTAAACAACAAATCTTTACCTAATCAGCATGGCCCGGCCGACATTTTTCACTAATGCTTTACCTAATTGAAACATTTGATTCCTTATCATACTTCAAGCTGGCATTTTTAAATTTAGCCTCAAAAGCTGGCAGGCTTGCACATAACCTAAATATTCAATCAAATCGGATCAGTCTGATTTCAAAACCTCATGCTCAATAGGTATATCATTGTAATGAAACAAGTTTGCCTTCATAATACATTCATACAGATCAGACTGTTTGTTAAGCCTACCAATACGTAGGTAACAAAAATAATCCATCTTGGCCTTCCAGGTACTTTCCGTTCCCCACAAGGTTTCGGTCCCTCAAAATGCATATAATTTTCGAACCTGTACCACAATGAGACATCATTCATCATTAATATCTTAAAATAGTTATTTGTCTAGGCCATTAATCCAAGTTGATAGCCACTTAACTTAGACATATTTCAAAACTAAAACATATCAATAAAAATATTTGACAGCGAAAGTTATCGCTCTTGCAACTTCATGTACTAGACAATTAAATGAAAGATGTCGTTATACGTTGCATAGATTTTCAGTTAGATAACATTTATTATTGATTATTATTGATAAATAAATAATTTAAATTATGTTAATAGTAGTCTGCCTTATCAACCTTTACGCATTAATACTTGGCAATAATAATGTGCTTACTACTGCACCCATTAATCACATCGTTTAGCGTTTTACAGATATCTTCAAAAGCTGCAATCATCAGTCTACTATACTCTTTATCACATAGCGTCGTTCAATAGTCACCAGGAGCTAATAAACACATCTCTCACAGGATGCTGTGCATCGTCACATGCCGAATAATAGTCCAAGTTTTACATAACAATAAAACTTGTATTATTAGCAGAGACGATGCACAGCATCCCATTAAGGCCTCCTGGCGAGACTTCTATGAGGAAACTTCGAGATAACTCGACCCCAGGTGACTAAAAATGGCGGACACGGATGTAAGTAAAATTAAACCAATAATTATTTATCCAGCAGGATACGGAAATTAGGCTAGGCGGAAGCAGACGCATCTCTCACAGGATGCTGTGCATCGTCTCTGCTAATAATACAAGTTTTATTGTTATGTAAAACTTGGACTATTTTTATTGAAGTTTGTCACTTTTATGGTGCGATTCAATTTATTTTCAAGTAGTTTATAATACTGAACTATAAAAATGGTATATTTTTATTTAAATCCAATAAAAACTGTCATTTAGTTGCAAATACAGTGCGTAACTGCATTTTGGCAATCCCAAAGGGGAAGAGGGAGACTGTGTAAGGTTATTTAGTTTTACAAGACTAAATTTTATTCAGTAGAGTACATTATGCGTATTTGTATATCTAAGAATTATGTATGAACTAATTTTATAAATAATTATATGTATAATGTGGTTGAAATTTAAGAAAGCTTATCGACAACATTTACTTCAATGTATCGATGTGTAAACCATAAAGCGTTTTACGAAAGGTCACGTCAACGAGTTATTCTGAAAATACTACGAGAGTACTTAACACATTAAAAATATAATGAAGTGCTCAGTAAATTCATTACTTGTCAGCTCTACGATCACACAATGGCCATAGTCACACAAGCGATAAGTATGCAAACAAAAACAATACCTTTACAACCCTTCCCTTTATCTTTTTATCTACCTGGGATTGCCACGTGCGAAGTCCTATCGCCGTTGGCTATAACTTGCCAGTTTTGAATGTAATGTCGCTGCGCGTAGTCTTTGTAATAACTATTTTTACAACTTCTCGACCGACGACGGAGTAGTGTCAAACATTGAGTTACAAATCTTACAAAAATCGCGTAGAGTGCATTTATTGTTATGTAATACTAATAATACAAGAATGCTTTAGCAATGAATGATATGTCAAAGTGTTAAACGTACTCAAAATATATTAAACTCAAATACTGTTGCAAAACAAAAAAAAAACGACGAGATGCAGATTTACATTGAGTGCTGTCACCGCTACCAAGTAAGTACCCCGTCATCAAGTGAAATATTGCAAAGTTGAGATAACTCCTTTTGTCTGTGTCCTTTTGTAAGTTATACTCATATAAATAAACGGTTGTCATACTACTCAACATATTAGATTTTGTTGAAACGAATAGTATAATTTATGATTTTAAGTGAATATGATGACTTACTGTATATCATAAACAATATTTCTAATCATATTGTAGGTCTAGGTATTCATACACAGACAACTAATACTCAAAACAATGAGTAGGTATTCAACGTAAATTTAATAAATACCCAGCACTTTTAATAAACACCTGGGTAAATTAGGTAAAAATCAATTTTTACCTACCGGGTGGGAATAAATTGGATAAATATCCACTGGATTTCTACCCACCCGCCCATCTATATCCGTCACTGATTATTGTACATATCCCTATAGAGAAGCCTTTCCTCTCTTTATCCCACTAGGCTCCCCACTACATTGATACAATCTACTCTATGAAATAAGCGTTCCCCTGCTGTTTATTTATTTATTTAAACTTTATTGCACTGTAAATTGTACAATTGACGGACTAAATGCCCTATGGCATTCTCTACCAGTCACCCGCTTGGTAATGCAGAGTTTAATCAGTGGCGGAACATTAATAATAATACTGAGAAGTGTTTCAGTAAAATGACGATCAATCCAACAACGACGACAATCAAATTGGTCGCAGTCGCTGGGATTTTTGGGTATATTAATGATAAATAAAAAAACAACTCTATTCATCTAAAAGCAAATAAAATAATTTATTAATTTAAAAAGATATCAGTGTTGAACGATGAATTAGCTATGTAAGTTGTAATTTTTCTATTTAGGTAAGTATATCCTGTTTTAAAAGGAATATTTTCGCAAAAAAGGAATTTCAAGATTGTTTACAACAACAACAACAAACAAACAACAAAATATATTTATTTTAGCACAAAACATAACAGTTATAGTACATGAATCGATAACCGCCTACACTAGGTAAAACCTGTATCGTAGGCACATTAAATAATTCCAATGTCATAGGTTCTTGGACGAATAAACCATCCAAGCATAGGTTGGACTGCGTTACATAAAAATGGTACAAAAAACGATTAGAAATAAAAATAAAGAAATGATATAACAAAATCTAAAGAAAATGGATTCTCTATGGTAAAACTTAATAAATATTTTAAGATATAATTATTTTTGAATAAACAATAGTGCCTCGGTTTCGTTATAATCTAGATTTAGTAAGTAATTCGTCAAAATGACTTTACAGTTCCTGAAAATCAATGGATGTATATTCAAAATTTTGTTAATTTTATTATATAGGAAAGAAGCAAGAAAATCGTATTGTCTTTACGCGTACAACGTGCTGCATCGTTTTACTACACAAACACTATCCTTCCTCCGCTTAGAATTGTACATCTTCCCGTCGAATGGGGTTTGTGAATGTTTTTTCAGAACAGCGGAAAGTATGTACAGCTGCCTCACAGTAAGTAATTGTGCGTCTGAATAGAGTAGTGCAGAGGGATGAAGGTACTTAATGTTTGAAAAACATGACCTTCAGAAGAGATCTCTGAGCCCGTTCCAGCTGAATAAGGAGGGTCTTACAAGCCCCACCCCAGGTGTCAATGCAGTAGTTCAGGAGAGATTGCGCAAGCGCAATGTAGACTTTTCTAAGAAGATCTCTGTCCCCCACACATCTTAGCCTTCTGAACACATAAATAAGCTTTCTAACCCGTCCAGACAATACCTCTATTTGAAATTTCCAGCTAAGTCTCTCATCGAAAACAACTCCTAAGTATTTAATCTGGTTTGATCTGGCTATAGCAGGGCAAATACAGGTGATGCTTTTATCAAATGGTGCGGTACATGTATGCGCTTTTAGCAAATAATCTGAGCTAGCTGATTTTGTATTGTAATTTATGAATCTAAGATAGGTGGTTTTAGAAAGGTTAAGGGTTAAAAGATTTTTCCGAAGCCAATACGTTACCTGGTGGAGACCCTTTTCGGCGGAATCGTATACATCTTCCCATGTTCGACCGTGAAAAATCAATGCTGTGTCGTCCGCGTAAGTAAAAATTTTTCCAGAGTTCACAGTTAACTGATACAAATCATTGATATATATTAAGAACAGACTCGGGCCGAGGATACTTCCCTGGGGCACACCGAAAGTGACTGGTGACTCAGAGCTAGTAATGTTATTAATTTTTACTCTTTGGACCCGCTTGCAGATAAAGTCCTTATAAATATCTAATGCGGAGCCGCGAATCCCCAGGCGTTCGAGCTTGTCAACAAGTAGAGGGATCGAAACAGTGTCAAAAGCCTTAGCGAGGTCTAAGAAGACACCAAGACATTTTTGCTTATTATCTACATGCGAGGAAATGTACGAAGCTAGGTCTGAGACGGCATCAGCAGTGCTTTTACCAGACCTAAAACCAAATTGGCGTGGCGATAAGAGATTATTATGCTCTAAAAAATTGTTAAGACGGTTGTTTAATTTTTTTTCTAAAAGTTTTGATAGTGTAGGAAGGACAGAGATAGGGCGATAATTGTTGACACTGGTTCGATCACCTCCTTTGTGTACCGGAGTAATAAGAGCGATCTTAAAGACATCAGGGAAGACTCCTTGTTGACAGCAGAGTGTAAACAGCTTAGTGAGTGGTGGAACAAGGATATCTTTGGCCATTTTCACGAAGTGTGATGGGATAGAGTCATTACCAACGGCACAGTTATTTTTGAGGGCGATAATGAGAGACTCAACCTCCAGCTCATCCGGCGGAAGAATGACCATTGAATTAGGTAAATAAGGAATGTTGAACGAGTATGGAGAGAGATTAGCGCTGTTACTACTTATACTTTTAGCAAGTTCATCACCTATACCGCTGAAGAATTTGTTTACAAAGTTGACAGATTCTATGGGATCAGATGTGACGTTCAAAAGTTCTGTGGAAGGTGTTTTCTTTTTAGTGAGGTTCGCTATTTTACGTAAAACCTTCCATGTTTCTTTGCTAGTTCTCGCCATCTCTAATTCCGATTTATCATATAGCCGTTTAATCTTATACAAAAGTGAGTTGCAGAAATTTCTGTATCTTTTGTACGTAGTTTTCAGACCTTCGTTGTTAGGATTCCTTTTAGATTTAGCGTGAAGTCTATCTCTATGCTTAATACAGCGTAGAAGTCCAGGAGTAATCCACGGTTTAAGGAGCCTACCTTTGCTGCGAACAACAACAGTCTGTGAGTTATCTACTAAAGTACTACCAATGATATCAACTAATTTCCGTGCCACATCATTTGCTGAAGCATTAGGAGTGAGAAAAGAGAAATCTGAGTTTGATAGATTAGCCAGTGCTCTTTGATAATCTGTTACAATTTTGAAATGTTTTTTAGGTTTGGTTTTAGACCCCCTTTTACAATTTTCGACTTTTTAAGAAAAACGGACTAACTTTACTTTTTGATGATAATTATCTTTTTCTTGTAATGTACACTATATCAACTTTATGAAGATATTACTTACGTGTAGAAAAATTGCGTCGGTCTCTTCGGTCCTGGGGCCCTATTTTTGAATCACTCGCGCCGATATATTACGAGTGATTTTCGTTCGAAAACGAATTATTTTCGTTGACTTTTAATTCATATTCGAACGAAAATCACTTGCCATCTTGAAGCGAGTGATTCAAAAATAGGGCTCCTGTACTTTATTTAACAAAACACTCACTGTTTCAATAGATATATTTTTGGCATTACACGGCGTCTTAGACAATTGCAAAATAAAACCCAACCATTCACAGTTTAATTATAACTTCAATTTTAATTTAAGCATAAATTCGTTCTACAGAAATATTGTGCACAAAGCCTGAGACGTTCGAATACTGGCGCGCACCAATAGGAATAAAAAAAAACAAGATGGATGAAATGGATGGATGAGGAAGTAGGATACTATTATATGACGGAAGTGGCGGATATTTTTATTTTTAATAGTAGTTTTCATACTCTTTGAACAATTGGCAGATTTAATGCCTAAGGGCACTCTCTACTAGTCAACCGCTTGGGATTGCAGAAAGTTCAATAAGCATTTATTTTTTCTTTAAATGTTAAATATTTGTGTTCTCAAAGTTAAAAAAGTGACAATTAAATTGTCTGTTGGCTGCTGCATCTCCGTCCATCTATCTGTATAATAAGTTTGTGCTAAACTATTCAGGGATTAGTTCTCGTCCATGTAAAGAAAACAATAAGTCATTTCGTAAATATATATATTTAATTTATATCTTCCATCAATACATACAACGACACAACATTCAAAAATTTGGCCGTAATTACTATAGGTCTCACTTTAAAATGGCATTGAACGTTCAACGTGGCAGGTATTAACAACAGGACTGAAAGACAGGTATTGTAACTGCGACTCAACCATACTTACAAACTTACGCATTCATGGAGTAAGTAATACGTTTATAGACCTACAATTGATAAGACGGGGAAGACATTGTTATTTTCATAAGTAAATTTAGACTTCTCAAAAATGTTAAAAATACAGCACCTTGTACGAAAAATACAAAAAAAAAACAAACCACCGACCGAATTGCACTTGATATGATAAAAAGAGTATGATATTGATGGAGGAGAGATACCTTTACAAAATAAAACTTATCGAAATATCTTCGGTGTATGCTAGGATCTACAAAAATTGAAAATAATACAACTAATTAATTTCATAACTAGTAAGACATACAATCCCTTACCACGAGATCAGCGACAAGTGTCGTCACCCGGTGTTGCTTAACATTTTTAGTTTGCTTAGTTGGAGTTTAATCTGTAAGATGGAGGGCATCGACGATGCCGTGTTGAAGTCAATGCAAATTCACGAGGAAAATGAAAATTTGGAATAAAGACAGATGAGAGGTCCCCTTTGGTAATTAAACATTATCTTTACCAATTGGTGGGAATTTTTAGATTAAAAAATCTTTGGACTTTGGGTATTAAATATTTAGAAATCGTTCTTTTTCTGTCATCATTCTAACTATGCATTAATTTAACGCGCATATTGCAACAATTTGCGAATCAAACGTACAACACTTATTACCTATTATATTATAATACCTAATTATTCTTTATAAAGTAACAAAATTAACTTATATTTACAGTTATCGTTAAAATTATAGCCGAAATTTTCTATTTTAGCACTAGTTTTTAGTTTTGACAGTTGACTTTTAATTTCAGAGGGTAGATACCAAAGTGTAGTACCAATGCGGCACTTGACTACGTTTCGTTACATGTAATATCATTAATTAGATGTAGTGCCTCATAATACTGGCGACCTACATTAGAACAATGATAAATGAAGGTTTTCTGCAAAACTGAACAATAACAGCAAATTTAAGGCACCGTTGGTTATTCTGATAGGTACTTAGTAATAATAATTGTGTTGTGAAACGGCTAGCACGCGAGCACTATCGCATAGCAATAATTAGGCGTTCTAGTAGTGACGACCGGATAAGTAACACTTTTAGCGCTTGACAGATGTTGCGTTTCGCCGCTCGCGTAGCAGGCCCTTCATGAAATAGTAGAACCTTGAGTATGGGTTAGTAGTTAATAAGTATTTATAAAATCCACTGGTGGTTGTGTATGAGATCAAATCCGACATTAATAGGTGAAAGTTATCATACAATCGAAGCTACAAAACCTGTTGTAGTTGACACAATATTTTATTATACATAACATTCAAACGCGACTAACTGTCAGATTATGGTACAAGGATAGGAAGATTCAGTATACTTTAGATAAATCGAAACGATTCGTGTATGGCATATAATTATCGTGATTCTTAATTATAATAATTCTGGTTTATCTATGTACCATCTTTGATAACGTTTATAATAAAGTCTGGTCTTTATCATGAAAATACGCGATACAGGGTGAGATCGAAAGCAGTCGACAAGCTTGATTTGATGAAACAGTTTTCGTAAATAAATTTCCAAGGAAACTTAAATAGCTTGTCGAGAGTTCGAAGTGACCCATTTATGAGAAGTGTTGGATGCATGAGAGAGATTAAAACTGATCGAAGTACATCGTATGTGTTGCGAGTGAGGATGGGTGGCCGCCGCACGCCCGGCTCAGTCGTCGTCTTTCTTTTCCATTTTGGGTTCGTACATAGCATGCAGCTGCTCTGGTGAAATTCTGGAAAACAAAATTTCTTGGTTACATTTGTATTCTCTAGTATACTGAAAACAATAGGCTATTTTCCACTAAGAACAAATCACAATGTTGGTAGTTTCTTATGGTTTGAAGATAGCATATAACGAAATAATTTATGAATTTAAATTAGGATTATTAATATTTTACATAATTTAGTTTGTCTAAAACGCACATTTGGTCATGACTGTGACCGCAAACGCCTATCAGAGGAAGTGACGTCATGCCTTTCGCAATTGCGCGTCTTTTTTGCTGTCATTGACAACTCATAATAGTATTTTGGTGTCATAAAGACTTCGAACTTCCGCCCGTGACGTCATTTAGTACGCCATGACAGTTGGAGCGTTTTTGAGACCCAATCAAATTTAATTTTTAAAATCATAATTAAATCATGTACCTAAATGTTGAATAAAAAAATAACAAGGTATTTGATCAATATATTTACTAAGATAAGGTATTATCTAGTTTTTGAAATTTAGTCAACTAGCCTATTTCATCTTTTCACTAGTAACTCTACTCTTGAAGTTTTAGGTGGCGTGTCTCTTAGTTCATTATTTTACTCACGAGACTATCAGGTAGGCTTACGCTTGAAAGTAGGTAGCTAACGTAAGTCAAGTCAGTTAGGTAGCTTACTGAAATCTCGTGCCTACACATACGATAAGGTTCATAAAATTAATGAATGCAGTGAATAAATTTAGAAATTGTTGTAAGAGGAAATAAACACATGTAGTGACCGCATTTAAATACTCGTTAGGTACTGATTATTATTATTTAGAAAACATGCAATTAATGATTTTTTCTATACAAAAATACATAACAATTGATATAAATTGCACTTGTAAAAAGCAAATGTGACAGACGAGGAATCAAACCCCGTGTCTTACGCTATCCGGGCGCAGGCCTATACCACTCGGTTACGGTCACACTGGCAAGCCTGTTGAATTTTGCAAGTGCTTTCATTAACGCGTAGGCTGCGTGACCTCATCAATGTTGTGAAATTGCTCTCACAATATCTCAAAATATTTCCCTTCGAAAGGGGGGATGTCTTGTGCCGCCACAAGTGCTTACCCGAGCAAGCTCTGCAGGTCGCACACGAAGCGGTACACGTAGCGCTTGCCGGCAGTCTTGTGGATGATGTTCTTGTCGTAGTAGTAGCGCAGCCCACGCGATAGCTTCTCATAGTTCATCTTCGGCTTGTTTTTGCGGATGCCCCAGCGCCGCGCCACCTGAAGTTTACGTAAAATGTATGTTAAAAATATTCAATCATGTCTATAAAACTATAAGAATCTAACGAAAGCTTGTTTTGGTTAGTAATGCCCTGCCTGCTGAAGTATTTTAACAGTGGGTTTAATCATATTTAGCTAATTGATAGATGGACCGCTACTAGAGTACCTTAGGAACGGGCAGCTGGAATAAATATGTATCATCAACTTTATCTGATGGATATGTCTAAGGTTCATTTATTTTAAACTTTATTGCACAACCAAAAACTGTACAAAAGATGGACTTAATGCCGTATGGCATTCTCTACCAGTCATACCTTTGGGCTAAGCAGAAATGATTGTGGGCGGTGCGACAAAGAAATGTATTTAATTATTAATAATTATTTAGATTATATATAAATTCAAAAAAGTCTTAAGGTTCATTGTTAGGTCTTGAATTCTATTTTGTTTATATCACAGAAAGATATACAGAGATAAATAGGTGTATACTAGTTTTCTATAACATAAAGTAACTGCACTACAGCATAAAGCTGGTTCACATCTATCAAGGAACGAAGGCAACGAATAGTTTCGCGTCAACGGCTGCTCTAATAAAAACGCAAGAAGCAAGTAATTGGCACATACCTCATCAGGGTCGGTGAGTTTGAACTCCCACCCGTCTCCTGTCCACGAGATGAATCCCTGGCAGCTCTTGTCGGTCAGCAGCTCCAGCAGAAACTGCCACAGCTGGATGGGGCCTGAACCTGCGCAAGTAATGTACAGTTGCTTTACGATATACAACACACTTTATTATAAGGGTGAGTACTGGATGATACATTTTAGGTAGGTAACGAGTTTATAACGGAAGATTGAATAAATAATGTGATTGATCTAAATCTACGGTCATACGTGTGCCAGCCAAGTTTGCGAATATAAGTTACAAGTATGCGTTGCACTCCGTTACTCGCAGCAGTATTCGTAGCAGCGTGACCACGACCACGAATTCGTAGAAAAGTAGCTGAATATAGGTATACATTATCGTGAAGGTGAATGAATTTTGAATTTGGGCAGTATAGAGTTTAATATATTAAGTTTGTATAGTGCCAAAACACTTAGTTTTGCAAGTGGTACTTATGTATGTTGCCTTGGATGATAATGTATGCAGCGTGTCCAGTCGTTTATTATAAATCTCGATGACTATGCACTCGGCTTACTATGCGCACGCGCCGGTTTCTTGGACAAAGGTTATACGTTCGACCTGACACCAAATTAATGATAAATTTTTATGGTTTAATTTTCATTAATCTGTCAGTTCGTTAATTCTGACTAGACCGACTGTGTAACCGTTGCCTGTGTTTATAGTCAGTGTGAGTAGACGCACCGGTAAAGCAGGGCCCAGAGGCGGGGTAGGCGAGCTTGTCCTGCGGGATGAGCGCGTGCTGCTCGCTCGGCCACTCCGCCCACTCTGCGCAGGCGCCGCCGTACTCCGGCGCGTAGCTCTCGCCGTAGCCTTCGCCGCCGTACCTGCCGCCCGCTCCTGGAAAGAGGTAGAGGTGAGGTTATTGCAAGATATATTTGGCCTCAATAAGTATTAATATTTAACATCCACGTATGTGTTGATAAAATATTATCGTATCTTCGCCGTGTGCTTCTCATAAATGGAGTTTGAAAAGTAACAAAGAAATAAATCAGTTCAATAAAACAGCGTGGGGAAAATATTCTAAAAGTTAGGTTGGTCGGTAATATGTTAAATTTCAAATCTCTATTTTAATGTGACATTTACACTTACACCCTTGGCTTCTTTGGTGATTTTAGTCATTATATCTAATTTCGTTCGTTACAGATCTGTCAAAAAGGAAGTTCTACAATATTTTACTATTGTTGGACCAAAGAAACATAAACTAGTCTGTCTTGAAAGATATGTCAAAGCATACTGGTGAAAATGAATGTAACAGTTCGCAGCTTGAGGACGGACTACAATGAAAGGCGCTCTGTGCTAAATTAATGAATGACGGATCGGATTTCGGGACAACTCGTCAACAGTTGGATCTTTCATCTGTCTGCTTAGTCACGTTGCTCTTGGTAGCCGCTAATTGGTATCGCCGCAGTCTGCACTTAATTGCTACTATTTTTAGATGCCGAACAGTACTTTCGGTATTAAATTCATGGTAAATAAGATGTATGGAAACATTTTTGAAAACATTTTATTTACATGATTCCAAAGAAGGAGACAAAATGTCTTCATGATCAGTGGAAAAGTCATTCATGTATTGTTTTATGTATTCATAAAATACTCTGTTATTTCTAAACTAAGCCGTATGGAGTGATCAGTGAAAATGACATTCATGTAGGTATTGTTGTTTCAAATTATAGGATGTTTAGAGCGCTTTCACATTTAGGCGACTTTAGCAGCGCGACTTACGCGCGACAGTCGCACTGCCGATAATTTCATACGATACACGCACGGCAGCGCGGCAGCAGCGCTGCAGCGGCGCGTAAGTCGCGCTGGTCCGTCCCACTATACCTATTACCCATTATAGTGGTAATACTATCCCCGTATTAGCACTGCAAATGGGTAATGGGCGTAGTGGGATCGACCCAGTCGCGCAACAGACGCGCTGCTAATGTGAAGGCATCCGCTGCTGCCGCGCTGCTGTAGAGGTGATGCTTCTATTGCTAGCGTGCTTTGTTCAGATTATAGTGTGGGTCCACCGATATCTAAAAGTTATCGCTCACTCACCTCTGGGGTAAGGCTTGGAGTACGCATGCGGCTGGTACTTCGGCTCGTGCGGCAGCAGCGGCTGCGTGTGCGCGTGCGGGTGGTGGTAGTACTCCTCGAGGTAGGAGGGCGCGGGCGCGGGCGCGGGGGCGGGGTACTCCGGCTGGTAGTACTCCTCGAGCGGGGAGGAGGCCGCCGGCGCGGGCGCACCCGCGGTCGACGCCTCCGTGTAGCCGTACGCTGACGTCTCGCGGGGACCCCCTGTTGTGTACCCGCCTGGAAAAGAACAGAGATGAAATTAGGTCTTCGGCTTTTGAAAAAACTAGCAAGAGTGTTGTTAACTTCAGTGACGTAGAAAGATACTCTTTATTCCATAAACATATATGCATACAGGTTTTATATTAAGTTATAAAATGTAGGTCGGTCCCGTGCTTTAGTGACGACGCCACTCAGTAGGCATCATCGGGTAAGTAGGTACAAATTTGACAGAAGAAACAGCCAAATAATTGAATCAACGCGCAATACCATCCTATTTGCTACAGTAATACTTGCGAGTACCTATGTCAAATTAGGATACCTGAAACATTCATACATACATGATACATAAACTACTTACTGATGAGATATGATTATGGATCAATAAATTAAACCTTCAAAACAACTTCGCAGAACCTATTTTTAACACACACATCACGGGTGTCAGTGGAAAATTCGTCTGAAAATCAAATCGGGAGGACCGCGCGCTGCAAGCGGCGAAGCGCGACGGTCGCGGTTCACGGCTCGCCCTTTGTTCTGCGTACCGACGCACGCACACATGGCTCTACAATGTTGCGTGCTGTATAAATTTCGAATCTGATTTACGGGTTTTAATTTTGCGAAAGATTTCCATAGTAAATTTTTTAAGAACCCAATCAATTAGATTTTAGGATGCGCCGGAGTTTTCGCAGCATCCTATACAAGTTTTACAGATCTACAGATCTTACATAATAAAATTTACAAAATGAACGTGTTATCACAGAAAATGACCCTTTTAATTGTATATGTATGAGAAACAGTTTGAGCAAAATGTACGTATTGGAAAAACACGCTTACTTTGAACTTTTGTTTATTGTTTTATTTTTGTTTCGACTCTACACATTTTTCAGATTCAAAGCCACGATACTGCACCAATTTATGCCCGTCTAGGTCTAAGAAGCTTCTTTTGTCTGCGTCTGGTGCAGAAGGTAAGCTATGATTAAATAATCAAATTCACACTACTTGACTTTCCTTCTCAAAAAAACTAGGGTTATAGTGTAATGATGTTATTAAACAATGTTTACTTCAAGATTTCTACAAGAGAGATTCTACGAGAAAGAAAATAATTGCCCGATAGAATAAAAACATAGTGCTACGACATTCTCGTAGCGTTTCGTAGCAACAATTACTACAAATCTTATCTTAGTTAAGACATCAACGTGCCAGACGATGCTACGAATTATCAAATTGTCCTCAAAATCATTTTAGCTCCGTATGTGCATAGAGCTGTGTTGTGTTTGTGTATAGAGTTGTGTGTGTGTGTGCGTGAGTGGGGTCAGTAATCGCCAGCTATTGTCTGGCTGACCGTTCGCCGTGACACGTCACGCGCGTTCGAATGCGTTCGTTGGCCGAAATGGAATATACCTATGCAAACATATTTTATTTGTTGAAATTTAAAATGATATGGCTAGTAACAAATAGTAAACTAAGTACCTAGTAAAATCTGTGTATTTCCCAAAATGATGAGCACTGGTTTAAGTCCAAATAAATGCTGTGTTCGTCTGTGTTTAAAAAAATTCTAGTATCGTTTGTATTTGCTTACTCAAATAATACTTTATGGTTTATCTAATCAAGGCTAACGGTGACAAAATTCTTTTGGATTTATGTCACCCATTATACAAAGATAAACGTTTACATAAACGAGATAAAAAATCTCATGGGGTTCGAAATCTATTTGAAAAATACAAAAACCACCCCATTAAAATTAAAGACATTTAAAGTATTTCGTCCAAGCGTGAAAAAAGAGGGTGAACCAGTGAAAATAAAGAACAAAGCGCGAACAAATCACGCGGCTGTCTCAACGACAAATGGAAATATTTTAATGAAGCGTAACTGGCTAATTACAATTCCACACTTTTCAAAAACAAGAGTAATAAATTGTTTGGAAAGACAAAAAAAGAAAAAAAAGACACTCCCGGGAGATGAACCTGTGACCTTGCGCTAGACGGATTCACTCGACGCATTGTAAGTTAGTAGTCAAACTGAAAATAAACGCGTTCTTTGTATCAAACAGAGGATAGACCACTACCAACGTAAATTAGATGAGGAGAAATTGCTTCCGTTTTGCGTTTGTTTTTGATAAGGGTGACATAATTGTTTGATTAAAATAAATGAGTTCGTATAATGGTCTCAAGTTCTTTTGATGTCTTGAGTTGGGTTGTAACAATTAGTAATTTGAATTATTACTTGTATCATGTTGATGATGGAGTTATATTGAAAGTTAACTACAATATTTTCATTGTTAAATTGTATATTTCAGTGTCAATCGTTGTTTTTTCTACTTTCGCATAAGATTTATATAAAGTTATTTTTTAACTAGAAAGGTACTCTCGTATAATGAAAACTTTATACTTGATTAGAACTTTGATTTAAACTAAAGTTTTTAATAATAATAAATCCATCACACACACTAATAAACAAACGAGATGTGGTAAAGAAGTTATCTGTGTATCTTATTTGAATGAAACGAGAATAAACCATGACGTCAGCGATAGTGCAAGTCCAATCCAAAATCATCATTCTCGTACACAATATTATAACCTCCATCTCGCACCATCTCAACTTCCATTCATACGGCATATCACGCCAAGATAAAACGCTAAACGCTACGCAATCTGTGGCACTGTTTAATCTGTGACGGGGCGTGGGGCGGGCGGGGCGGGGCGGCCAATGAGGCGCGGCCACGCCCCGCCCGCGGGTCGAAAGGTCGCGGAATACCGTGTCCATTGGCGCTGAACGTAGCGACGGATGAATAGATGTTTCTGAGCTCTTTGTGTTTTTGAGATGCCTGGATATGGATTCTGAGGTATAAGGAGCGTTGCTTTTGAGACTCGCATGTAAAGTATTAGGTTGAGGAAAACGAGATTTCAGATTGATACTTGATACTCAGCTGTTACTGGAGGCTCCTTTGATAGGGTAAATAAATTGTTTGTGGTTTCAAAAAGTTTTGGTTGATTTTTCTACTTACTGAATTATTTAATAGAAATTTTGTATAAGTAGTTAATATTACATGTGCATTAATGATGCAGGTATTTTTCTTATTTTTTATTTCTTGCGGTATGAATTACACAACCTTCGCATTATTTAAAAGAAATAAATGCCTGTCTAATTGTAATATTAAATTAAGCACCCTTAAAGCTAAGAATAACCTATGTTTGCAACAGATCAACTTGCAAAACAGAATGGACATTCTAAATAGCAAATTTATGTTTAAACTAGCAGTGAAAAACAAGCCCTTGTAATTAATACTTATTTAATACTATCAATTAATATACAACGGTCACTGCAATTGAAACGTGCGCGCTTTGCACAATCACACTGAAATTATTTGCACAAATGTTAATTGCAATACCTCCAGCAGTCATTAAGGAGCCATATCTTTGCTTTATCGCGAAAATATTCATCACGGATGAATTATTCAATAAGCATTTACCATATTCGCTTATATAGAGATACTACGAGACTACGAGTGCTAGAAATGTACAAAGTTGCTTAGTCATTTAATGCTAAGTAGTAAAGTAACGAGTCACTAATTACATGCAGCAGTTAACAGCAAAGAGATTCTAAGCTGCGAACAAAAGCTGTACCTAGTTAAGGAATGACATAACTTTCTATAAGACATTTTGGCATTTAAAGTTTTAGTAATCTGATGCAATGGAATAAAAAATATGCTTTCATCGCCATCGTACAGTCAAACCATTAGCCCACAACGAACAATACAGAATTAATCATTTCTCGGGAACGCTTTATCATTTTTAATAACGTGCAAGAATTCGTGCAGCGGCACATGCGACAGTAATCTTAGACCTCGCGGCAGCTGCGGCTGACTTTTTAGTTTTTTTTTACTTTTCAACATGTCCGTCGAAACTCGAGACCCGCGAAAACGTTCGTCGCGGCGACGTTCTTTTTTTGGACGAGCACGCGCTAAGCCTGCCATATGGCGTCGCTGATGACAAACTGGATGCGTTTTTCATCGTTTTTGCATAAAAAATAAATAAACGGGCCATGAAAATATAACTCAATAGTGAACCAGGTAGTAATTTAAGAATTATTTTATTGTTGTTACGATGGTGAGCTTTTTATTAGACGTAACATACACTATCTATTCATACAGAAGTAATAGGTAACTTTTCATTAAAACATTAGTAGGTATCTAAGTAACATACGAATCAATTTAATTACTGGCAGATATTAATGAAGTTACCTGTAACCGTCGTCTGCTAAAACCGAAAAAAAAACAGATGATCATCACGAATCTTGAAAGTTTGAAGCAGATCGCGCCAATTCCCATTTGGGAACGGAAGTCGAAATATGAATTTTTAAAATTAGAAGCAATGTCGGGCGCTGCGGCGCAGGTGAGCGCTGGGTGACAGCCGATGTCGTCTCACGAACGCAGCGTTTTGTTGACATAAATAATATGGCCGCATTAATTAAAAGAAAACCGGCCAAGTGCGAGTCGGATTCGCGCACTGAGGGTTCCGTGCCAACTTTAACTGAATTAGGGATTCTTACTTCCACTTCGCCAAAATACCACAATATTTTGTTGACCGCAAATATAACTTTGTTTTTCATAGTGTTTGTATGAAAGCCAAAGTTATATATGCGGTTGATAAAAATGTGCTATATCTCAAAAACTACTTGTTCGATTTCGCTCAAACCAATTTTCGTTGAAAGTTTTTGTTAAGATCTACATTATATATTTTTTTCAAAATTTTCACTTCCTTAGTTCAAAAGTTAGATGGGGGGGACGCCCATTTTACCACTTTGGAAGCGTCTATATCTGAAACGTGAGACTTTTAGAAAAAATGGTTTTAGGAACCTTAATGTCATTTTAAAAGACCTATTCATTCATAGACACCCCACATGAATAGGTTTGTTAAAAAAATTTTTTTTAGGTTTTTGTTTCATGTATGGGAGCCCCCCCTTAAATATCATTTAATTAAACTTTTAGTACCTGAATCGGCAAGCGGTGAATAAGATACAACTATCTACCGAGTTTCAACGGTGTGATGCTTATAGTTTCAGAATAAAGTGGCTGTGATATTCCGGACAGACAGACAGACAGACAGACTTGACGAAACTATAAGGGTTTCGTTTTTTGCCATTCGGCTACGGAACCCTAAAAAATAATACGGCGAGTTAAACAACGTTTTAATTGTCAAATTATCTTTGATTTGGTCAGTCTTATAGTTTAGCATACAACATTCATAAAATTCTAGAAATAAGACGAAGATTTGATAATGGAAATTGAGAAGCACGAAGTAATTTTCAAAATGTTTTTTATTTTGTAAAAAAAACTAAACAATTTCTTGACAAGTAATAATTTGTCTACTGAGAGACAAGATAGTGACATAGAGAGCGGGAAACGGGTGAATAATAGCATCGTGAAAAAAAGAGGAAATGCTTGTCAACAATAACTTTTAAATCAATTTAAAATTGGAACATCTTTCTTCGTGATTTGTTAAATAATATTTACAAATGCACATTGTTATGGTTATTGTGAGAGAGTATCTATTATTTTACCACGTTAGAATTACTTAACGTATATCTTTACTTTTTAATTTCCCCATACATTCCATTATGCCATTACCCTATTTTCATACAGAATGAAATATTTTTTATGTTCATTAAAAGTATGAGATATAAGTATTACGTGTTTTTGTATTTTGGAAATAATGATTGTTAAATAAAATGCATGTAAAATCTTCATGTGACTGAGACTAATAGTTTTTTTACAACATTCTAATGAACATCAACCTGCTTAATACTGGTGTATTATCGTCACCGATATTTATTACTAATAAATTTTCCTACACCACGTCAAATTATTACTTGCACATACACTTTTATTTATAGGTAGCAAACTCCTACGTGCTATTTAGAAATTACCGAGCTCAAACTTTTTTAGTTTCAAAAATAATTCTAGCCTCCAATAATATCCGGTCGAATATTATGTTAGCGTTAATTTATAATCAAACTGTCGCGGCAGATGTTATTCTGATTTCAAATAGTAAACGACGACTATTAGAATATCTGTCTCAGTGAATGCCATAATAATTTGACACCTAGGTACACCTAAACACTTGTGTGTATGTGTTTTTTTAGGCTAAAAGTACTGTTCCGATTTTACAACATTTTTACATTATTGGGACATATTGTATGTTATGTTATTATCTATTGACAAATGGGTTTACTATTGACTCTAGACAATACCTGTGTCACGGTAATGTAAGCCTGAGTTGGCTTAGACAGAGTCAACGACGGAACGAGCTCACCCTGAAGAAGCCTGTTCATGAATGTTTTCTCACATTCGCGCGAACAAAGCCGCAGGAAACGCCTGGTTCAGCAATAAAATGTAATTGTATCGACTGAGTGATTAAGTGCTCGGTTGGTGGGTCGAGGCGTAAACGATTAAAGCACAGGCAATAAAAGCTAGTAACTCGACTAATCGCAGGAGCATTGGTAATACTTTGTCTAGACTAGGGTAGAGCTATGAATGGCTAGACAGTGCAAAGTTTGGCAGCAGAAATGCTTTAGCTAGTAGATTCACCATAAGATACTAAAAACTTATATCTTATAATTTTGTTTGCTGTAGTATACATAAAGTGCTATAAGACTGTATCTGGGTTGTAATAAACAACCAAAGTATTTCCTATAGGTATCATTATTTCGAATGCTTTTCAGGATTTTGTAAATTGTAAGAGCTAAAATTGTAATCGTAATATTTATTTTGTACTCATGTTATGCAATAAGGTATTCATTCAATGGCATTATTGTAATAATATGTAACCTGAATTAAAATAAATAAATAAAAAATAAAAAAGCACTCAGAGAACTCCTATGACGTAACATGAAACAAAGCTCATTTCACACGCTACTTAGCCAACCTAACCTAGGCTTAACAACAAAGCTTAACAACAGTGCACACGATAATGACATAAACAAATAGTAAATCTAGCAGCCGGAGTTAGGCAGCAGGTGCGCCGACACCTGCGCACGCGCGCTCGTTACAAAAACCCGCAGCGAGGGCGCGGTTGAGACCCGCACGTCATACTCCCGGCGAGTGATTAGAAATTCATACTAAACTGATACACTGCTTTTTATAAATAAAAAACCGGTTAAGTGCGTGTCGGACCCGCGCACTGAGGGTTCCGTGCCACCCTTAACTGAATTCAGGGTCAACTTACTTTCACTTAACGAAAACATCACAATATATTGCGACAGCAAAAATAACTTTGTTTTTCATAGTGTTTGTATGAAAGACAAAGTTATATTTGCGGTTGATAAAAATGTGCAATATCTCAAAAACTACGGGTTTGATCTCCTTCAAACCAATTTTCGTTGCAAGTTTTTGTTGAGATCTACATCATATATTTTTTTCAAAATTTTCACTTTCTTAGTTCAAAAGTTAGAGGGGGGGGGACGCCCATTTTACCACTTTGGAAGCGTCTATATCTCAAACCTTACACTTTAAGAAAAAATGGTTTTGGAAACCTCAACATCATTTTAAAAGACCTATCCATAGACACCCCACACGCATAGGTTTGAGTAAAAAAAAATTTTTAGGTTTTAGTTTCATGTATGGGAGCCCCCCCTTAAATATTATTTTTTCTTACTTTTTGTATCTGAATCGGAAAGCGGTGAACAAAATACACCTACATACCAAGTTTCAGGTATGTGATGCTTATAGTTTCAGAATAAAGTGGCTGTGACATACGGACGGACAGACAGACAGACAGACAGACAGACAGACAGACAGACAGACAGACAGACTTGACGAAACTATAAGGGTTCCGTTTTTTGCCATTCGGCTACGGAACCCTAAAAAAGAAAAATGAATAAAACAATTGACGATTGTTCGACATCATAATCTTAAGCCGTCGAGTGTTGAAAAAATGTGCAACTGATAATTACACTGCTTTGCAGACGCAATGATAAAACAATTGAAGATCGCAGGGCTGGGGAGTCAAGCCACGTCAAGCTTTGTGCGGGCTTTGAAACAAATTACGATCGGACAGCTGTAGAATGAAGCTGGCTGGCTTTGACTCAGATGGTAAAAGAAAAAAAAAAACATAATTATTGACAATCACACGGATAAAAGAATATAACTTGGTGCTGATTATAGAGCTTAACGTACAGTTCAAACCAAATATAGCATACACATAGTTAGTTGCACAGTCAGTAAACTAATGCCATTCTGTTAAGACGATATTCTTTGAAGTTTCAGCCTTAGTTAACATAGCCAAATCATAATCAGTAAAAACTTGAAGCGCTTAAATGTTTTAGTTATTGAAATGTTAAGGGTAAACTGAACGTGTAATAAGGGGGACCAAGACTGCTGATTCTATTACTCTATTCTATAATGTTACATATTCAACATGTTCCAGCTATCTTTTTTATACCGAGGGATCTTTTTCCAACCACCTGACGCTCAGCCCGTCCTGTGATACATTATTAACTTTATAAACAGTTTAAAAGGCGATTTCCTCGACATAGAAGTATCCGATTGCGGTAAAGCTTAACCTGTGGGATTACCATAATTATAATTTTAATAACTTTATTAACCCCATAAATATGTAGCTCACAAAAGTAATTTGATCTTACGCGTATGGCTTCCTATAAAAAGAGTTTTGTTTCATTTACTTGAAAATATAACTCCGTAAAAAAGGTCCCTAACTTCATTCATTCATCTACGTGGATTAGATTTATAGCGTTCTGCGGCCTTTAAAATCCCCAAAAGAAATTCTGATGCGTCAGCTTGGTCATTAATGCGCAACACATGTTTTATTTCAACCCGATCTTTGACTCGACCTGAGCGAAGACGGCGGGGAAAAGCAGTGAGACATAAAACGAGACAGGATGTGCTGGCGCTACGCGGCGGAAGCGGGCGCATCAATGGCGATCCGTGTCTCTGACGTCACTGTTGTACAACTTTTGTCACCGGCTCACATGTACCGTCTACGGCCTTTGAACTGTGCTTGAAGAACTGTCATTTTTTTATTGGAAAAATACTTTAAGGGCTATAAAAAAAGTTACTTGATGCAACAAGATATAGGAACTAACAGCATTTCAACTTTTTAATTAATCACGGCACGTCATCAATGATTCCAAAGGTTTAATTAATGAAATTAAATTCAAAAGTAAAATTAGTTAGTAGAGAAACTCTGGCTATTCGTAATTCCAACAAAATTACAGTTTCCTCCCAACATGTCATTTGCAAGATGAACTAATATTACGGAGGGTATCAAGGTTAAACTAGTTGACTAGTTTAATGTTCCTAGGTCTTCGTA
This sequence comes from Pyrausta aurata, assembly GCA_963584085.1. Lineage (NCBI taxonomy): Eukaryota > Metazoa > Arthropoda > Insecta > Lepidoptera > Crambidae > Pyrausta > Pyrausta aurata. Next base: position 5,667,143 of record OY757271.1, on the reverse strand, counting down.
ATAAGTGTCGATTAAGGTGGATTCGTGTAATTCTCGGAAAGGGTTCATTAAAGAGTTTAAGCCCAGACGCTGGGCTCGTCCGGAAGTCAGGATATGGATTTATGAATGAACGGCGCGACGTGACGCCATAGACAATAGTAACGTACCGCAGACAACAGAGACAATAGGAATTTTGTTCATTGATGGAAATTATATTCATGGATACCTGGTTTCATAGTTACTAATAACGCATTGTGCAATTGCATTGAGTTTTTTTCTGTTTGTGAGGTCGATGATTTTTTATTAGATGGTTAGTTTTTTATAATTTTATTTTCGGCGCAGAAATAATTGTTCTACTGGAGTCCACATAATCGGTCACAGTTATTTAAAGGTCACTAATTTAGTTATTTAACATGTTAGTTATTGCAAGGTTTAATTTATCAGCTGGGCATATATATTTTCAAATAATTTACGTTTGTTTCAAATGACATTTGTGACCTGTCCATAAGTCCGGCGCAGGCGCAGATCGCATGCTCGCATCTGCGTTAGACAGGTGCGTCTAACACGCTTGTTTACACCTTAGCGGCTGCATACTAATCGATCGACTAATTAACAAAGGTTAATGAGAGTAAAATATGTTCATTTGTTATCCGTTTGCTATTTAAATTTGGCTGAAACTTCAAACATTTTAACCTTTCAAACCCAATGACGCTCTATCGAATGATTTTTTTTTAATAAACTAAGGAACAACGGAATATTAGTATTTTAAATATGTTTGTAATTTTACCATTATAAAACATTTCAAGCAACATTCAATTTATAGAAAGGATGATTTATTTCTTGTCTGCATTATCAACACACTCCAGATAAATCAAACTTGAACATTTCAATGACAGGATATTGAATTAGCAATTCATACGGCTTTATGAATTATAATATGGTGCGGATTGTACTTTCAGCTTTACATTTACATAGCTTCATTTTTAATACAACTTCTTATTTTTATAGTAAACACAAAAACAACACCAATTTAGGTACGGACGTATATGTTCTAAAAATAACGTCAAGGAAGTATGTTCCAGCTATGCTTTAATCACACAGCAGAAAAAAACTTTGTCACAATGAAACTGAGTTAGCGTTTTGTTATACATATTTTTATTTTACGATCTCCAAACAATGCCTCCTAAAAATAATCGTTTAAATAGGTGGCATCGTTAGTCTCATACTGATGATCGTTAAATAGTTTTTATTTTATAACTTTAGTTTTAGTTGTGATTGCGATCACGTTAGCACCGAGATTTGCGGCGCCACGAAAGGAAGGAAGCGATTATCGGGGGTCAGCGACCTGCACCGTTACCTATAAACTATAGAGCATGGTCACCATTTCATTCTCTTCGCCAAATATACCATCGACAAGCAGACACGAGTCAACATCGATTAAATCTGACTCGATTCAATGAATATTTATGTCAACGATACGTGATTTGCCCTAAGATTTTGGGTAAGTAAGCTATTTTGAATCGTAACTATGTTTGCGCTAATTAGTAACTTTGGTTGGACAGTTACTCTCTATCTTGTTAACACAATAAAGTACTCACTGCCATTTCAGTTGATCAAAGTAAATAAACTATTTTATATCCTAACTTTGTTACAAACATATTATTTAAACTTTACGATTTTACAGTTCGTTAACTTTGGAATTTAAATACAGACACATTAACGCCTTTTCAACTGAAATCCTAGAGTAACTTTTTATATGCCCTACTCTTTATGTACCTAAAATCTTAACACCTTATAAAACCTACAAATTAGACTTTGCCTTGCATTTTTGCGGAACATTACATGAATGGACGTATAAATCTGAATGGTTTCCACGTAATCTAACATGCAAATGTAGTGTGTGACAATACTGCAAAGCTGTACGTGCGCGTCACGGGCGGAAGTGGCGAGGTGCGCCCGCGCCGGATCCAACATGGCGGGCGAAAGTGCTTCCGGCCGAAGCTCGAGAGCTCTGAATGAACCAGAGCTTATTTATTACAAGTGTTTTTTTTAATTCACGCAGCGTTCGACGTCAGCAGGTATCTGCGGATGTGCTGTTGAGTTGAGGTATGCGATTGTCAAAGCTTTTAATGTCGGTAAAGTTTTGAAGACTGTTTGTATAAGTGCTTAGCGTTTTGTGAAACTTTTTATTGTATCAAACGATATTTGCCAAATAATATTTAAATAACATAAAAAGTTTTTTATGTACTATTCTATTTAATTGCAATAAAACGAGTCGTTATAATTTATGGAGTTATTTTTTTACCTACTTAATTAATTTAGTATTTAACAGCTAGGTATTAAATAAACAATGATTAAGCAAATACTTAAGTTGTCTGTTATAAAATAAACATAGCAAATAAGAAAGAAAATGTTAAAGTTTCATTTTAAAAAAATTACGCGAAATATCTGCTAAAACGAATAAAAGTTTATATTTAAGTAAGTATTGTTTACCTGTGGGTAAAATGTACGATGTGTCGCACATGTTGTCCATTGAAGGATCGAACGCGAGCCGATTCTGGTCATAGTGCAGTTTGCCCGTACTCGACACAGATTGTTCGAAATTCAAACGCGCTACACTCGCGAGCGCTTGCTCATAGTTGAGCCTAGAGTCCCTCTGCTCCACCGGCGCTTCGGTGTACTTCACTTTAGCACTGTAGTCCGTGAAGTTTAATTTTGTTATAGTGGACATCGGGAGGTCCAGGGGCGCCGCGCACGGAGGCACGGCGGCTTCGCGCGGCGCCTCGACCAGCAGCATGGCGGACCGACCGCCGGGCCCGCAACACAGCACCCGCACTTAACACCTCATTGCACAATACAGCTGATTCCAAAAAAATATAAAATAAAACAAACTTTTTTTTTCAGTTCTAAATAACTAATGAAAAATAAATCAGTTTGAATTGTAATGTGCGCAATCGAATGGAACGAAATAATATTCGCGACGCAATAGTAGGAGCGTAGATTACGGAGCTTAATAGTCGCGCGCTCGTAGCACCAAGTCGGTACGCGCCTAACCACAGACTGAGCTTTCGGGCGGACCGAGAGGGCGGCCGTGGAAAATACGGGCCGATGTTTGCCGAACGGTTCCGAGCGGAGCCGAGCTGCTACGCGACCTGTCGCGCCACCTGCTGCACGGCCAACTGTTGCACGACCGTTGATTTTTTGCTAACCCCCCCGATGGATATCATGAAAATTAGCACGGACGTCGAACGATCGGCCTACTGTCAAATATTTTAGTTGAAAATAGTAGATTGTTATACAAGGGGAGAAAGCGACCCATTTCACTCGAGATGTTTCTGGCGCTCGAACGAAGTGAGAGCGCCAATAATTCGAGAGAGAAATGGTGCTTTCACCCGAGTTAAACATACTATTTTTCATTTCGACTGTGAGGAAAAACATTAAATTTACAATAGTGGTTGTAGATGTCATGGTCAGGTATTATGTAGTACAGCGAGAAAGGAACACTCAAGTTTTTGCACAAAAAGACAGTTAATTTACAGTTCTCCAAACATCTAACATGATTAGAAAGAATAACGACACGAATACATGAAAACAGTACGAAAAAAGCAGACGATACGAAATAATTAAAATCCTTGTAAAAAATATCGATCGAATTTTCCCCACAGATAATAATTCTCAAAATTTAAAAAAGTAGGCATAGAGTTCAAAAGAAAAAATGATGACACTGACAATGTAAAAAAAAGTGTCATCTTGGTATTATGGCGGGAAGTCGAATATTTTAATCACAGATTAGTAAATATATATTTTAATTATAGATTGAATCAATTGAATATTTTTTTATATCAACGATCATAATACATACACTGAAAAACATAATAAACATGTTTTTCAATGTATAGCTAAGCAAAAATGTTTATTATTTTTATAAATGATGTGACTCAATTATCTTTGATCCAAGCTTTTACTGCATGCCTTGACTCTATACCATGCCAATTAAAACTAAATTACTTTCCACCCTAGGGATGGATAAGCTATTTTTCCACCCGGCTATCTACACAGGAAAGTGCTATTTTCCGAACAGGAGAGATGAAAAATAATATGACACTAATTTTATTGTAAAAGAAACCATAACTCTACATTGCCCTATTTTTTTACAATTAACTGTACAAATGTAACTCCTTTTTGCTTTTCATACTCATCGGTCTTTTAATTAATATCTAAAGACAAATAAATCTGGTAACGAAATACGAATACTATTCTTAATTAAGTATGACTACATCATAACAATTGCGCTGTAGGCAAAATACGTAATTATTCTTTTCACTGCTTTATTTTCCCGTTACTTATCAGTTAAGGAAAATATAGTTCGAGTAACAAATGTTTACTAATGTAGAAGAAGTACTTACTTAAGTGAACGTGGAGTGTAAATTTAGGGATAAAAATACAAGTTTTCGGTTCGTAAAAAACGAGTCGAACGAATTACACGGTTGAGCTGGCGATACATGGTTTTTCTTTTAGCGGCAACAATACTCTTTGTAATTTATCGCGCTTCCTACTTAGCCACTGGGCCGGGTGACGGCGCCACAACGTTGCGACATCATTAAAACGAACAGCATTTGATGATGGTTTTTTGACAATATTTAGCTCCCAGTCTTCTTCAGGTTATAATTTGATTACGCTATCTTTAATAGGATAAATTTTTAATAAATCTCGCACAAGCTTTGTTGTAATAAAAATCTGTGATTTTTTAAAATAGGAATTGTTAGCCCATTACAATCAAGGTATGACCGTAAAATAAGCAGCTCACCTTGTGCTTGATTTCTTACCCATGGTCTACTAAACGTATAATTAATATCAATAAATAAATTATTTACTACTGTTTTAATTATGAACTTAATTTACAATATTTGAAATTCGAATCTTTGTGGCGCTTTCATGATAAAATTACTTGCAAGTTTCAAATGCTTACTGCATTTGGGTATTGTTTTCAATTGTGCAATAAAAAACTAATCAGTACTTGGGATTAAATTGCTAAGTATGATGAACTAGGTAATAGCAATGACGGGCTGTGTAGGTAATGCTTATTGAGTTTTAATGAATCAAAACCTTGGATTTTAGTTTTTACTTGAAAAAGATCCGTCAACCGATCTTGTATTGGCAAAAAGTCATATTGAAATGTTTGTGTCTGACATTAATTGTAGTCACAAATTAAGGTTATGTCACAAAAGCAGCACTTTCATTCCAAAGAGTTGAAGTTTAATGAGGTTGGCATGCTTCCATTAGGTTTTTATCTTGGGAACAATTCCGCACGCTACGGACCCGCGTTACAACGTACATGGTAATTACAATAATAATACTGACGCATGCGCGACCTTGACGTTGATTCCCATTGTTTGATAGTGACCGCGACGAGACTTGGAAACAACTTGAATTTAAATTTAGAATCGCCCCATGAGCGCTGTTAAAATGTACATAATGACGGCTGCATCTTGAATTAAACAAAAGACTGAAGGTAAATAGGCGATTCGTTTACTTTTCCTGTACAAATAGGACACGCTCCTTGTGAAGTAAGTTAATTAATAATGCTTTTGCGATCGTAATCTGCGATTTTTGAGAAACGTATTTTTTTAGTTGGGACTTGGGTTTAACAAAAAAGAGCGACATATTCTATGACAAATGACTATCGAACGATTCAGCAATTTCTGGAAACAGGATGTTGACAATAGCCCTTATCTTTTATTGGTACAGATGCCTTCGAATATCGTTTTCTAGTCTAGGATGGGAGGGCACGAGCCCGATCTGAGGGGCGGGTCGCGCCGAAACCGGGTCAAATTACAGCGGGGTGGGTCCTTTGTGAGTTTTGTGACCCGGGACGAGGTACCTCGGGATAATAGGTACCTGAGCACGTGTGCTACCGGATATAGAGGGCCATTGTCTACCGGAGGAAGCGATTTCGACGCGTCGGAAGATGACGCCGATTTTTTGTGGGCGCTGCGTCAAGTTATGTTCTATGCTTATTCATACGGAATTATTTGATTATGTGACGGGTCACAGACCGAGACCTCTGTGCGTTAGAACAATATGACACGTCAATAAATAGTTTGATCCAATAATCAATTAAAAAAAAGTTTAAATTAATATGTAAGTCTTTTCAGCTTAAAGCGGATATGATAAAAGTGTTTTTTTGGATGTTACTGAGGATTTTAATAAATTAATAATCATAAAGAATAGTGCCTCCTTAATATACAAGGTGTCAAAACAACGAGTAAAGAATAAAGGGACCTACTCAGAATCAGTAACTGAACATCTATCTAGTAGAAACATAGTTCGAATAACGCCAAAAATAATTTGACTTCCAATACTAAATCGGTCATGTGACCCGTCTGATTTCTATGGAGAGTCAATTAATTTTTGGCGTATTTCGACCCATGTTTCTAGGAGAAAGTTGTTCAGTTACTGATTCTGAGTAACTCCCTTCATTCTTTACTCGTTGTTTTGAAACATCTTGTATAATTAGACCCATAAATTAATATGCAAACACATAATTATAAAACAGTTGCAACCCAGTGGAACAGGCGCTCGAGACGGAACGCTATTAGCGCGCGCCGGGAAATGAGTTTTCCATATCCGAACAAACGCGCGGGAAATAAACACACGGGATATTGTCCCCGCGACAATCTCCCATCGTATTGGCGACTAATCGCAACTGAAATGACGGTGGCACAATCCAATTCATAGGTTATTGGAAAAGATATCGTCTACCAGCACTGAAAAGTATCTTAAATATTTATTTAACAAAAAATTGCTTCTATTTGCTTTATGTTAAAAACTTTACTTGTATGTATTGGATTTTGATATTTGCGACTATATAAGACAATACAAAACTTTTTATTTTATGTGGGTAGATATGTCATCGAAAAGGAAACCAGTGAACAATACTGAGAATCAACGAATCTTAAAATTTAAATACTAGGCCGCACCTAAAGCAGTCGCCGACTGTAACCCTCATTACGTATGGCATCCTCGTAATATCGATCGCAAAAACGCAATCTTGAAATAAAGCCGAAGCGATCGATATTCACGAAGTAGGCCCGACTCACTCCCTCCGTTCGTTTAAAAATACAATTTACCGAGGAATTCCCTGCTTTGAATTACATTAAGTGTAAACAATAAAGCGTTAGCGGCGTATCGGCCGCGGCAGGCGACGGAAGTGCCAGATAAACAATCTTTTTTAGATAAAAACACTGAAAACAGACCATAAATCTGTACAACGACTCGGGAGTACTTCATCCAGAACTGTCAAAGCGACGACGTAAATAACCAGAGCCTCGCACTGTAATTATACCGGGTATAGATCGATGAAAAGGCAGTTTTTGTTGCACAGGTCTAACCTTTGCACTAATTAAATGGTGGAACATCCGGTCCTGTCGATTATAAACAGTGATTGAACCCTGATTTGAATTTGAATGTTCTATTAGCCAGGGTCTAATGTGTAATTTTATTTCCTGCGATATAAGTAAGGATTCGGCATTATGTTGTGAGTTGACATTAGTTGTCTGTTATTATTTTTTTGTCCGCTGAAGAAGAAAAAATTTGTTTTTTTTTCATAAGAGTGTGGCGCTCGGCGTGTAGTGGGACGCGTTAAATTGGAGCGCGCTCGTCACTTCCGCTGCCAATTATTTATTTCCCCGTCCTCCGTCATATGATGAGATGGTGCGAGCGAGATTTGTTTAAAATTGGAACGATTTCTAGGAACACATGATTTTGACGTCTTCGTTTGCTTTTACTTGTTCCTCTGTACTGGCTTATTCCTCGTACTATGTTTATTAGCGTTTCAAATAATTTTAGCGTTATCAATACGGCGAACAGTTTTTAAATATGAATGGGAATTTAAATATTCGCAGTACACAAAAGATAAGATAATGGCGATGCCTGACAAACAAAAGCCCGCTTTAGTGTTTTGTGCCTAAACGCAATGTACAATGTAAACAAACATGTCAATCTCTATTACGATTAGTATGAGATGACCCGTTTCAAACTGACAGGGGTGTAAGTAGATAATATTCGCTAGATGTCCCATACAACTCTGACATCTTTGGCATTCATTGGATTTTTTGATGAAACCAAATAATAAATATTTTATTATCAATGCCATAGCGATAAAAAACTATGGAACATATCGTTGAGCTAACCACAAATCTACACGAAAACAGAATAATTGAAATAATAATTAAATATAGGGAATTTTCCCTTATTAAAATCATTGTGGTATCGAGTGGTGGTTTAGTTTGTGGTCTAGGTTTTTGCATCAATAACATTGAAATTTGTAACTAGCAAAAAAAATTTACAAATCGCTTTACCTATTTTCTTCTTCAGAGTAAGAACCAGTTTAATGGACCATATATTACGTGACTCCACTAAAAATATACATATATTGATAAATTCAGATGGTCAATTGATTTTCATCCAGAGGACTGGCCATCGATAAAAAAAAAATGTTTTAAATATCGAACGCGTATTGTGCGCAGTGACCGCGAGGGCGGGCGGCGGCGCAGGGGCAGTGTGCGAAGGACGCGCCCACGCTATCCGCCGCCCACGCATAGATAGCTTATCTGAGGATTCAGCCACTGACCACTGAGCTTGTGACGGTGTTTTTGAGGACAAGAAAACTGTGGAGAGGGACTTGTATTTTTTTTATCATGCTTCTTTATTCTTAGACAAACAAGTTGCATTAGTTTATACCAAAGCAGGCGTCGATCGAACATACTAGCTTTTTTGGAAAACTATAACATGTTTGTATATAAAAAATAACTCAATAAACCTAATATAAGTACATATATCTTAATCTTGACGTAGCTTTTTTATGGTGAAAATGTTTTAACGTAGTAGTTATTTCTAATTTCATTCAACAGACGAACAAAAATGACTTCCAGTGGTATTCGAAATGAAGTCAGTAGAGTGGAAACGATTAACGCGAAAATCCGAGTCGTGCCGGGTAAAACTTCATTAACAGTGTGAAAAGGGGTGACTAGGAGAAAACCGGATCACATCTAATAGAGTTGCAGCATCGAGCCAGATTCACATGGCGGCCGCAACCACGAGATAAAAGGGCGGACAATTAAAACTCTACCTAATAACGGATAATGAACACTCGGCAAATATTTGTTTTTGCGGGGATTCCTACAATGAGCGTAGAGAGCCGCAAATAAGGCAATTAATTGAATTCGGCACTTCAAAGGTGCCGCCGGCGGGCTTTGTCGGCGCCTACTCAGCAACCCGACACTTATCGAGCATTCTCGTGAGACTAGCACTCTCGCGAAACATACGCACTTCTCACAGTCCCACAACTATTAGACAAAGACGATGCGAACCTAAAATAGTATCGCTTAAACACCTGCAAGCAAGCCAAAAAAGGATTCTGATCGAATTACGTGTAGGTACTTGCCGATATGAAAAGGTTTGTGCAAAAAATAAAAGGAGTCAACCATTTTATTAGGATTTCAAAGTAACCGATTTATAAAGAACTTGCCTCAACTCCCATGAATTAAACTGCAAGCGTAAACCCATTGGAAAGCCTAATAAATATGTCTGAATGATTAATGAAGTGTATGAAGTTATAGAGAATCGATAAAAGGCTTTCTTTGTAGAGTGGTTACTTAGAAAGGATGTTTATACCTTTTCTCATAAAAGTACCCACTCCTCCTTTAGAATTTTGATTGAGATGATTTTATATAAAAGTTGTATTTATTTGAATATTGTTTATATTCCAAAGGCTCTTGGCATTGAGTTTTGGAATGGAAAAATACACGATCCGTTTAAAGCTGATAACTGCTTATCAGCAATACAGTTGCATTCCACGAACGCTGCTTAGTTACCAGAATAACTGAATAACACAATTTTAAAATAAACAGTTTCCTCGTGACTTCCTCAAAATTGATTAAGTTGTGAAAATAACTGGTCGAATATTAGGAACGTCGTAAACGGAACATGGTTTTGTAATTTCAGGGGACGTTGTAAAATATTTGATAACCAATTACGCGGTATCTGGATTCTGGCATGCCTTCAGTAAGCTTGCTTTACAACCGTCGCATTAACTTTTATTGTGTCGTCAAGTTTATCAATCCGTCTGACGATTGAAATTAAGAACAGCATTAAACTCGCGATAGGCATCGCCTTCGAATATTAAGGCGCTTTAGATACGGCTGACCCTTGTCCTTTGTTAGGGACAATAAGGTTGATAAACAAATCCGATTTACGATTCGAATCAAGGACACCTGAAAATGGGTAAGTAAAAGATTTTATTGTGCGAAGCTCCGCAAGGGTCCTTATTAAGGGCTTATTGAGGGACAAGGGCCCCTCGGCGGGTTGCGAGCACCCTACAAATGCGCATATCAAAGCGCCCTTGCTCTTTTCGGGACAACCCTCTAGCCTGGCTCATTCTTTACTTACCTGCCGTCACTTGTCTAAAGCACATGTGTACTTTTTGTTTGTCTTCAATGGACGAATTTCTTACGCATTATTAGACTTAAATATAATGTACCGCTATGTATTCAACGGACATTGATGTCTTCAAAAATAAATAATTGCTTGAATGCTCTCATTTAGTTGCTAATTGTAGAGTGGACGCTCCAAATAAATGCATGTCACAAAACAACTAAGAAAGCAATAAAATACATTAGTTTTGAATACTTGAAATCGATTTTTTTTAATAACATTAGGTTAGCGAGTCCATTATCATATTAATTCATTGTTTATATGTAAACATCTACTACCTACCAAAAAGGATCTTTGGTTTCAATATTACTTATAATGTAATTTGAATTTCCCTATGACGGTCAACAGACATTTTTGGTACATATTTTCAAGATCGATTTTCTAGGGTCCTTCTAAAGGGCTATTATTTTTATGTTAGTAGAGTGTGTTCTAATATCCACTTTGTTTTTTCGGTCGAAATTTGAAAAGGTCTCGCACGTGCGCAGGAGTGTGTATCGGGTTGCGCCGGAAGCACCGCACAATGGACCGGATGTGGCTGCTCACTATGACACGTATCTTTTTATTGATATCATAGAAAGCTCAATATTTTTCTTGTCGACACTGCAGACGTATTGACAGATAAACTAATTTGATCAGTTAGGTAGCGCCTATTATTACTTATACGTTTATGAAAAAAAGGGTTTAACGGACTTATATTCAGAAAAGGTGATGGATTTGACGTTGGATCGATTCTCATTCTTATTCGTTGGTTTGTTAATATATACCCAACAGATGTTTAATAATAATGTTGAGCGCTTTTCACATGAATAAAAAAATATTAAGTTAATATGAAACGGTCCGATAAAATTAGAGAAAAGAAAGTTAGTAAGTATGTTGTACATATTTCGATACATACTTGGTTATAAATGTCATTTATCGACACAAATATTATAAACAACACCAAGCCAACAAGTACCTAAATGTGTCCCATAAGTACCATGGATGGTTCTAATGATTTGCACAGCAATAGTCCAGTAGGCTATGGTACGCAGACTAGGTAAGTATAGAATGAGCATAACTGTTAGTATAATGGAACGCAACCATAGTGAATAGTTCTTTTGATATTATCGTCTTCTGTTCTGTCTCTTACTGTCAAGCTGTTGTAAATTTTCCAATGGTGAAATAAAAGTATTTTTATTATAATTAAACAAACGTTTAATTGAATACCACGCCACGAACTACGGAATATTTCTTTATGGTAGCAGATCGTTCTGTAAAGTGGTACATACAGTTGGAAAAATCGGGAAAGTGAAAAACTTCAATCAGAAAAATTGTCGTTGCAATTTGAATTTGAAGTTATTGAAATCCCACAAGATGGGTTCAAATATGTTTCATTTAGACAAACTTATTGGAAGAGAAAACTTCGCAACTTGGAAGTTTAGTATGAAAACATATCTGGAACACGAAGGTTTGTGGTGCTGCGTAGAACCATCCGATGATAAACCTGTAGATGCTAGTAAGGACGTGCTGGCGAAATCAAAGCTGATATTGTTGTTGGATCCTCAGAATTACGTACATGTTCAGGAATGCAAAACTGCAAAACAAGTATGGGATAATCTACAAAGAGCTTTTGATGACAACGGTTTAACCAGGAGAGTCGGCCTACTTAAAGATCTGATAAATACTACACTGGAGTCTAGCAATAGTGTTGAAGACTATGTGAGCAAAATAATGAACACTGCACATAAATTGCGCAACATTGGTTTCGATGTCAATGACGAGTGGCTTGGCACTTTGATGTTAGCTGGCTTACCAGAAGAATATAAGCCTATGATCATGGGACTAGAGAGTTCTGGTATTCAAATCAGTGCTGACTCAGTAAAATCTAAGCTCATACAAGAGATTAACACATCAAAGTCAACTGCTTTCTATACAAACACTAAGAAAACAAAGAATAATGCGCAGCCAGTGAAGCCAAAGGGGCCTAGATGTTTCAATTGTAATAAGAGTGGTCATTTTGCCAAACAATGCAGACTGCCAAAGAAACAGTCGGCGAACAAAGAAGAGAGCTCCAGTTTTGTAGCAGCTTTTTCAGCGACAGTTGTAGAAAAGATTGTTGATGATAAATGGCTACTAGACTCAGGTGCATCCATGCACATGACATGTAGAAATGACTGGATGTACAATGTCACCGAGCCATCTGTAAGGAGTGTCACTGTAGCTAACAGAGAGCCATTACCCGTGAAGGGAGTTGGTTGTGTAAACATACAAATAAGTCAAGATAAATCGATACAAGTTAATGATGTTCTTTATGTTCCGGGACTAACTGCCAATCTACTCTCTGTAAGCGCTATTGTAAAAAAGGGACATAAAGTCAATTTTAATATCAAGGGATGTGAAATTCAAAATGGGGAGAATCAGGTCGTATGTACTGCATCACTGATTAACAAGTTATACATCTTAGATAATAAAGAAGTAGCACATTTAACCTCAAGTTCTCAGAATGGTAACAATACTTACCTGTGGCACCTGCGAATGGGCCATTTGAACATTCCAGATGTGAAGAAGCTGCCTGGTTGTTCTGATGGTGTGACTCTGACTCAGGAACATAGTAATGTCACATGCACTCATTGTATGGAAGGTAGGCAAGCCAGGACGCCATTTAAAAATGTTGGTTCAAGAGCAGCAAGACCACTTGAACTAATACATTCAGACTTGTGTGGCCCCATGGAAAATTCATCATTTGGAGGTATGAAATACTTTATTACTTACATCGATGATTTCACCCGAATGGTCTTTGTATATTTTATGAAAGACAAGTTAAATGTTTTGGAGACATTTAAAGATTTCAAGTTGAAGGTAGAGAATGAACTGAATCATAAGATAACGAAGCTACGTACAGACAATGGTAAAGAATATTGTAATGATAACTTTGAAAAGTTCTTATCTAATCATGGTATAATTCATCAGACTTCTACCCCTTACACTCCACAGCAAAACGGCATGGCCGAACGAATGAATAGGACTTTAGTTGAACGAGCACGATGCATGCTGTTCTATGCCAACCTGGAGAAGAACTACTGGGCTGAAGCTCTGGCAACCGCTGCATATATTATAAACCGTTCCCCGACAAAGTCATTACAAGGAAAAACCCCATACGAAATGTGGAGAGGTAAGAAACCCAATTTATCACACATGAAAATATTTGGCTCTGAAGCGATGGTTTACGTACCTAGAGAAAAACGCCAAAAGTGGGATAGAAAATCAGTTAAAATGATATTCGTGGGCTACTGCGAAAACACAAAGGGATATCGTTTTATGGACCCTAAGTCACACAAAGTTGTCAAAAGTCGAGATGTATCTTTTATGGAAAAGTATAACGTGGATGTCAGCGTGCCCATTAACTGTGAAACCTATGTTCCAGTCAAGGATAGCCAAACAGCTACTGGCAGTACCAAGTCATCAGAAAGTGCAAACTCAGACAGTCAGAGAAACAAAGTACACACTCAGGAGTTGTCTACACCTGTTAAGTCCAGCAGAGACTCAGATACACAGGAAAATAGTGAAGACTCAAGTGTGTATGACACTGACACTGGAGAACTCGATGAAACTTACCGTCCTCCATATCCGATAAGACAAGACCCTAATAGTAATGTAACTTTGAGATCAACACGAGCACAGAATAAACAAAATGAGGCAGTAAACGATAAGATGGGCCTATTATGTTTGTGCACTGATTCGACTGACCCACAGACTGTTGAGGAAGCTCTTGCATCACCGCGAGCTACAGAATGGAAGAAGGCTATGGATGAGGAATACACTTCTCTGATGAAAAATAAAACTTGGACTTTGTCTGATCTCCCTCCAGGCAAAAAGGCTCTTCCATATAAGTGGGTATTCAAAACAAAAACAGACCAAAGTGGAAATGTTCAGAGATACAAGGCAAGGCTGGTGATAAAGGGTTATGCACAAAGATGGGGTACAGACTATGAAGAAATTTACTCGCCAGTTGTCAGGTACACAACTATCCGCTATTTATTTGCTTTAGCAGCCAGATATGGATTGGAAATTGATCAAATGGATGCTGTATCTGCTTTTCTGCAAGGCGACATCGATAGAGACATTTACATGCAGCAGCCAGAAGAGTATAAGCAAGGATCTCAAGTGTGTAAGCTACACAAATCCATATATGGACTGAAGCAGGCCAGCAGACTCTGGAATTTAAAGTTGAATTCTGTCCTACATGAGTTAGGAATGACACAATCAAAAACAGATCCGTGTGTCTATTATAACACAGAGAAGAATACTTTTATAGCCATCTGGGTGGATGATTTAATGTTATTCACTGCTGAAGAAAAAACGAAAACTGATTTCAAAGAAAGATTAAAAGAACACTTAGAAATGAAAGATATTGGTCCAGTTAGTCAATGTGTTGGTTTGCATATTACTAGAGATGGGGACAATGTATTACTAGATCAAGAAAAATATATAAATGAAATATTGGCAAGATACAGAATGTCAGAATGTAAACCTGTGAAAACACCATTTGAAGTTGGTATGAAATTTGTTGATAAAGTTGATGAGGAAAAACTTACTGACTGTCCTTATCAACAGGCCATAGGCTCCCTACTGTATGTGGCTCAAGGTACCCGACCTGATATATCCTTTGCAGTGAACACACTGAGCAGATTCAACAAGAATCCTACAGCTGCACACTGGACTGCGGTCAAAAGAATTTTCAGATATCTGCAGGGTACCAAAGACTTGAAGTTGCTATATACCAAAGATGGTAATGAGAAAATCACAGGATATTGTGATGCTGATTGGGCGAGCGATGTGCGTGATAGAAAGTCGTGCACGGGTTACATTTTTTTGTTACAGGGCGGTGCTATATCTTGGCGGTCGCACAAGCAGCAGACTGTGGCACTGTCTACTGCGGAGGCCGAGTACATGGCGATGTCTTCGGCGGCGCAGGAGGCGCTGTGGCTCCAACAACTGCATACTGAACTTGGCCAACAACAAAGCAGACCAATCGTCATATTTAGTGATAATCAGAGTGCTATAAAGTTATCTAATAATGATTGTTACTTACCTAGGTCACGTCATATTGACATTCGTTACCATTTTCTTAAGGATCATGTTAACAATTTAGAGATAAAATTTTCTTATGTTAAAGGTGAGGAAATGATTGCTGATAATTTAACTAAGGGCACTACTGCCGATAAACATTTGTATTGTGTAAATAATATGGGGTTGCGTCCCAAGGGTGGATGTTAGTATAATGGAACGCAACCATAGTGAATAGTTCTTTTGATATTATCGTCTTCTGTTCTGTCTCTTACTGTCAAGCTGTTGTAAATTTTCCAATGGTGAAATAAAAGTATTTTTATTATAATTAAACAAACGTTTAATTGAATACCACGCCACGAACTACGGAATATTTCTTTAATAACTACAAATCACTAATGTCAGCCGTAACGGCTTAATGCACTAAATTACATTCACCAGCATGATGAGGAAGCCATGTCCGACACGACGGGACATTATGTTGATGACAGTTCGGGTGCAAGGGAGGGTCCTGTGTAGAAAGCTAAGATGAAGTTAAACGTATTCAGATTGCCTTCATTTATAGTTTTACTGCTATTACAAAGTATTACATTGCTGATTGTGGTGCCATGTATTCAATTAAATGTTACTTTGATCACACAACAGTTCAGTTGCACCATTTTATTGAAACTATGACCAACGTCAAATATAAAGTATATAATAGTATCGGTTATGGGGCTGCTTTTTCAATAGAATTGTAACCGCTCAGTATAAGTGGTTATTTTATCCGACAGAAGAATAAAATTATTTTTCATCTCTCCTGTTCGGAAAATAGAACTTTCCTGTGTAGATAGCCGGGTGGAAAATAGCTTATCCATTCCTAGGGTGGAAAGTAATTTAGTTTTAATTGACATGGCATAGAGTCAAGGCCTGCAGTCAAAGTTTGGACCAAAGATAATTGAGTCACATCATGTTATTAAAATAACAAACATTTCTGCTTAGCTATAAATTGAAAATCATATTGTGTAGGTATTATGTATAATCGTTGATAAAAAAATATAAAATTTCTAATTTTAATTCAATTAATAATTAAAATATTTGGCTGCCCGCCATAATGCCAAGATGTTTTTTTTTAATTTTATATTGTCAGTGTCATTTCAGGAAGTATTCGTCCAAAGCCGTTAAAACTTTTATAAAAAAAAAAATTTTTGGATTCTGTTATTATCTGTGGAAAAAAAACGATCGATATTCTTTACAAAGATTTTAATTATTTGCTATTTTCTGCTTTTTTGTACTCTGTTTTCATGTATTCGTGCCGTTATTCTTTATAATCGTGTTAGATGTTGTTAGTACTGTAAATCAACTGTCATATTTTGTTCAAAACTTGAGTTTTCCTTTCTCGCTGAACTACATAATACCTCACCAAGACATCTACAACCACTTTTGTAAATTTAATGTTTTCCTCACAGTCGAAATGAAAAATAGTATGTTTAACTCGGGTGAAAGCACCCATTTCACTCTCGAATTATTGGCGCTTTCACTTCGTTCGAGCGCCAGAAACATCTCGAGTGAAATGGGTCGCTTTCTCCCCTTGTATAACAATCTACTATTAAAATTGATAAATTGAAGTAAGATCATCATCTTTGTAAAGCAAAAGAATCAGAACGTTTCTTCTTTTTCTTTATCAATGGATTGACCACCCACCCCTTGCTAAGAATCCCGGAGTGCGATGCACCGTCTACGGAGCAGCTACGAGTGACCATGAAATTTTCAGAACACATGTTTCTCCGATTTCGCAACGTTGGTTCCGAGCCGTACGTCCGGCGATTAGAGTGCGCAAGCGGGGATGTGCGGCTTGCGACAGCGGACGCGTTGCACCACACGCGTACGCCTTATTAATACGAGTGCACTTGCAAAATATTGAATATATACGTTTTTGTGCGTTAACCTTCATATACGTCGGCCCACTTGCATTACTTGTTCGCAACGCTCGAGTTGCCGCGAGGACGGAGTTTCGCTCCTCTGAACGATATGCCACACAGTTACACCTTTCCACTGATTACGGGCTGAGTAATGACACACGCTCGTAGCAGCCAGTAAACGCATGTAATTATG
Source organism: Pyrausta aurata (assembly GCA_963584085.1). Classification (NCBI taxonomy): domain Eukaryota; kingdom Metazoa; phylum Arthropoda; class Insecta; order Lepidoptera; family Crambidae; genus Pyrausta; species Pyrausta aurata. The sequence continues at coordinate 5,649,530 of OY757271.1, read as the reverse complement.
CACTTACATCGTGGACTTGCAGAAGACAAGTAGCAGATTGCTACTTCTTGAATGAGTTGTATTTCCATATCTGTTATTTACATGTAACAAATAACAGGTAACAAAATAAAATTCTTTAAAAATAAAAGATCTTGACTGTCTATTGACTTCTTGAACTCTACTACATTTATATTCATGGGATCTCCAAAATTGTAGCCGGGGAGTGTAGCTTATTTACATGCTCATGAAACTGTTTTAAGCGCTTAGAGAGTTTCAGAAATTAAAATAGGTACGGTATTTTAAATTCTACTGTCAAATGAATACTTTATCTACTGCATACTCACCACGCCATACCATCACAGGGTCCAGCTCAACGGAGTCCCTCCCGCGGGAGCTCGGGTGCAAGAACATAGCTTATCCCGAATCCAGGTCCGACATATTGGGTCACATACACTGAAGTCACTATACACTCGCCACACCGCCCGATGAAGTCGACAACAAGCTTATCCGAAGAGTTTTTATAACTTTTTTTGTTAATAGTATTATTTTATGCCAGTATTGCGAATCGAAATGAATAGATAAATTTTGAAAAAAGAATTACGAAAATAAGATTTAAATATAGAATAAAACAATAGAAATGATGTGCACATGAGCTGCTTGCCCTATGACTGGCCAGTGAGGTCGGGCGCTCACGTTTGGAGGTGAGGGAATGTATGGTAGGGGAGGATTGATCAATGTACTCTTAGATTGACCTTCGGTCGCACTTTTACAGTTTGGTTTTCGTGTTTTACTCGTACTGAAGTTTTGTTTTTCAACTTACTACATCAACAAACTTTGAACGTTATGAAACGTCGAAGACAATCACAGGAAATACTCCGAAGTTTTCGAATATTAGAAAACAACGAAAACACGTTTATTTTTTACCTTGACATTTCTTTATTAGTTTTATGAAACAGGGCGCGTCTCGCAATAGGTACCAAAGTAACAAATAAGTATTTATGTATATTTTAATGGAGAAAAGTTACTGCCATTTATTTATATGGAATAAGCCTGTGTTAATTTCAATCCGGTTATTTTAATAGGTTTTGAATGGAACATTAATAGTAGGTTAAATGTTTGGCTAAATATTCAACGATTAACATGTTTTATTGTACAATAAAAGCGCTACATAGATTTTTTACTAACATTCGGCGAAAACTATTTTATATGTATGGGAAAGATTAGTTCTACAGCTTTTTAGGGTTCCGTAGCCGAATGGCAAAAAACGGAACCCTTATAGTTTCGTCAAGTCTGTCTGTCTGTCTGTCCGTCCGTATGTCACAGACACTTTATTCTGAAACTATTAGCATCACACAGCTGAAACTTGATAAGTAGGTGTATCTTCTTTACCGCTTTCCGATTCAGGTACAAAAAATTTGAAAAAATGATATTATAGGGGGGGCTCCCATACATGAAACTAAAACCAAAAAAAATTTTTTTACTCAAACCTATACGTGTGGGGTGTCTATGGATAGGTCTTTTAAAGTGACATTGAGGTTCCTGAAACTATTTTTTCTAAAAGTCTAACGTTTGAGATATAGACGCTTCCAAAGTGGCAAAATGGGCGTCCCCCCCATCTAACTTTTGAACTAAGGAAGTGAAAATTTTGAAAAAAATATGTAATGTAGATCTCAACATAAACTTTCAACGAAAATTGGTTTGAGCGAAATCGAACCAGCAGTTTTTGAGATATAGCACATTTTTATCAACCGCAAATATAACTTTGTCTTTCATACAAACACTATGAAAAACAAAGTTATATTTGCGGTCAACAAAATATTGTGGTATTTTGGCTAAGTGGAAGTAAGAATCCCTAATTCAGTTAAAGTTGGCACGGAACCCTCAGTGCGCGAGTCCGACTCGCACTTGGCCGGTTTTTAATATTTATTATGTCACCGTGTAAAAATGGTAAGTTTTTTATGTATTAAAAAAACCTAAAAAATCAATAAATTAAGTATGGCTGAATTTTTTAGCACCTAGTGAAAACGTTTTAACTGTTTAAAAGGGGTGTTCTTCAATTTTCTTTAAAACAATGCCTTCGCAGCGTTATCTATTTATGAGTACTTATAGATCTTCAAAAATTGATGATGCCTAATTATGGCAAGAGATGCCCGCGAGGCCTCCGTCTGAAAGAGAGCGGAAAAACTGCGCCAAGGTCGCCACAGCGTTGCGCCACCGCCCAGCCGAGTGGAAAGCGTGTGGCGTGTGTGAGCAAAAACTACACCAACATGTTTCTGAGACTATTTTTACGCTCAACAAACGCCGAGGTTGCTATTGATAATGGTCTTTGTTCGATTCGAACGGGTTGTAAAAGAGATTTAGCTGCTTGAACTGTATAGGTGTTAAAAAGAACAGAGGGACGGTGTATGAAAGGCTACGAAAACATCGAAACCAAAAGAATGCGTTCTAACCGATGGGAACTTAAATTTATGGGATAAATAAAACTTAGTTAAAACTAGTTATAAGATATAAAATCTAATGATTTGACCGTTCCATGATTCATGCGCCGAGGCAAACCTGTCTCTTATCGAAGTCTTGTCTAATAACCAATTATAGAGTCCTTAATTAATATATTATAGCCTCCATGTAAATCAGTGCTCTTTCCATAATTAGGGTAATGCAACACGACTGCAGTGAAAGCTGGTTCTGTAGAACAAGTTACGGGCGTCAGATGCGCTTAATTTATACGAGCATCGCCAACTATAAATCCGGAGAGTTGATATACGCAAACACTCCGAGGTGTAAATTGCTTGTATAAATGTTTGGGGCTCGCGACCACCCGTGTTAACGACGCTCGAGAGGACTCGTTGTCTCTTTCAGTAATTTATTATTTATTTTCAGTAGCCAGCCCGGCCACGGCCAGCCAAAACATCCAGCTGTGATGATTTACAACGCAATAAAAACACCGTTTTATATCAAATGGAAATGAGCTTTTACCAGAGATTGCGCAGCGAACCCCCGATTGTAAAATTTGATTAATATTATCATCAGCGTTTCTAGTTCCACAATAGACGAGTTCCTGGTAATTGTGTGTGTGATTTGTTTGATTGTCTTGAAACTAAATTCGTATCATCATCATTAATAAATGCCATCTATATATGTTAAAACATCGATAAGAGAAACACTATGCATTTGAAAATATGTAATCGACATCATTCCGATCAGGCACAAAAAGTTATAAATGAGTAATAAAAAGTTGGTATGTCATACTGTCTACTTATGACAGTCCTTTCCCTTAACGCTTATTAATTAAGTATTAGTTTATCTTCAAGAATGCCTCACCATTGTATGCTAAAACCGTATAGATAAAACTAGATGTGCATTTTACGACGTAGCTTATTAGTAGAACAACAAGCGAGTAGGGGCAACTGGCTCGTACTCATAATTGTCGGGTTATCATAGATAGTAGTTAATGAGGCTGATTTTACCGCTCTACGATAAGGCACCGATTCCACTTATCTTTATAGGTTGATACCGATACTACACTAAAGCTTGGATCGGTGTGAAACTTACAAAAAGTTAGGAAAATAGCTGAGATAGTCGGATATTGATAGAGATGATGCTTCATTTGCATATCGGGTGATGCGGGATTGTGGTTGAATCTTTAAAATATATATCGTATGGTTTTGTAATGTCGTTCAGAAATTACTTATAGCAGCTGATAAAAACTTAAAAGGCGTATGTAAATAAATAAAAAAATAAGTAGGTAGGTAAGTTACCTCTTTTACACACGCGATTGTTTTTAGGTAAATCAAGTTTTTGTTGTTTTTGCTTACTAAATCTTACATAAATACGAGTGTTTACCAAAAACACATATCCGACGTCAGCAAATGCTTGTTATATTATACAGCAGCCATATGAACAGGCTGTATGTAACCTTTTCAACAGATACTCATGGTGTTTATTTGTGTAAAATGATGAAGATTTTGAATACTTCAGCCGAAAGTGTGATGAATACACATCTACGTGTGACGATCTCGTAGCAAACAAAATTAAATGAGTTTGTACATTACTTTTTTTCAGTGTTCAAAAAGCCTGCTATGACTGAATTGAAGCCTGTATGTGATACTCGAAACACATAGGCATCGCCTAATAAGCTATCATACACTACTACTCAGCACAATATTTTTGGGGAATACTTGAATAACCTTTCTTCCTTGAAAAGTATTTTTTTTTTTTATTTATTACACTTCATGCACAAACAAAAGGTACATATGGCGGACTTAATGCTAAAAGCATTCTCTACCAGTCAACCATTGGTCTATACAGAGAAAATACAGGGAAAATAAAGTATGACTTAAAACGCTTACTACGTGCTAAAGGGAGAAAATAACTGTGTGTCTGTTACGTGCGTACGCATTGTATACGTGTTTACGAGACAGTGTATTGTAGGCGAATAAATGTATTTTCTTTTTTTCAAAAAAAAAATAAAGATGCAAAATACGAGCGGTCGTAACGTGATTCTATCGTCTACATTTTATTGTTATGAAATATACGTTTTTTTCAAACGCGTAGCTGAAAAATCCCCAAGTTCTAGTACTCACCAGTATTGTTGTTGTTGTTGTAGTGGTGCGCAGGCGGCGGTATGTAGTCGGGCAGCTCGGGCAGGCACACGTTGCTCTCGTACATGTTCGGCGGCACGTTCGCGAGCAACGAACGCTCTTTTTCTACATCTGTGAGGACAAGGCATAAAGATTTAAAAAAATGTTGGAAATTTGAGCTTTGGGAGAGCTTTAGGCTGTTAGAACACGGGTTTTTTCATTATGTTCATGCTTTTGCTTATATTTTGATGTTGGAGTCTATTTATTAGGTAAGTACCTACTAATGTATATTCATCCAGCTCTAGGTACTAGCTACGTCTTTATATATTTAGAAAATCTATGAATGTCTGTTCTAGTACACTTGTGTCTTAATAAGCTAGTTTGTGCTATCTGCCAGTTTTTTTTCCTAGCCTATACTGTCCCACTGCTGGGCAAAGGCCTCCTTCAAACTACTCCACGTGTCCCTGTCAGCGGTAAGTAAGGGTTTGCCAGTCTTCACGGTATTGGTCCAAATCGTCTCGCCATCGCTTTCGGGGTCTGCCTTTCGGACGACGTCCCTCGGTAGGCAGCCAGTGGGTGACGATCTTAGGCCATTTCTTAGGGCACATTCTGAGAACATGGCCCGCCCAGTTACTTCGTACAAAATGACGTTCTATATTTGAGCTATTCGTAAGTTATTTTTCGATAGTGAAACAGGCCCTTAGAATCAATGATGATTGATCGTTCTCTAGCGGGGTTTTGGTAAGCAGTTGTAAGCTTAGCAGCTGTTGTACCTTTCTGAAGTATCTCCAGGTGCTCCCACAGAATATCGCCCATGAAAGCAGGCGCTCTCGCCACGAACTGCTCGCGGCCCATCGCGCAGATGTCTTTTCCTTGCGCGCGCGCAAACTGCTGCAGCGCGACGCCCTCTAGCGAGAACTCGCGCGCCGCCCAGCGCAGCCAGGCTGCTACGGCTGCCTCGCTCCATTGTCTGGGGTCTGGGGAAGAAAAAGTCAAGTGAAAACATTGTTAGGGCTAACTATAGATCTGTAGTAAAAAATAAATAAATATGCGCCAGACAACACACCATTGTCTGGTTTCGTGGTAAGGAATTTTCTTCCTTGTGTTACGAAGTACCAGACAACGATTATGATGGGGGCGTCTCCCATAAATACTTAAATACATATAACATCCATGACTTAGGTACAAATGTTCGTGCTCATCACATAAACATTTGCCCCTTGCGGGATTCGAACCCGCAACATATCCTTTGCAAGAGGCTCTAACTAATCTGCCCTGCTGCTGCTTTTACAGCTTGTGTTATTTTTTGATTTTTTTTATATATACTTAATGTCGTGTAATTCATATTATGTCGTAGTAGAGAGATAAGCTGAAATGTGAAATCATTATGAAAAATTGGGTATTCCTACGAGTATGTACATCTCGTTTTGTTTATTATTTACGTAAGGCATTTACTATCCGTTCATAAAATTGATATACATGTTGAATCTACTCAAAAAACGACGTACAACGCAATTAATAGTTTGCCGGACTTCCCATCCAAAAGCTTTTATCCGCTTCTATGCAGTTTCAAGTCTGTAAACCCATGAAATTGTGCGAGTACAACTGGCAATTAGTGTTGTACCGCGTCATAAATGCACAATTGTGGCCGGACGCGATGCAAGAGCGGCGGGCAGCGAACCGTTGCCCAACAGCGGAACTTGCCTCACAAGGGAAGCGCGCCGACCTTGCGCCTGCGCCGATGCGCTAGCCCTGTCCAATTTGGGAACAACATAATCTCCAGAATTTGTTGCAAGATTAACTGTCATTTATTTTCTAATATCTACATATTTATGTTCACGCAGGTACCGCGGGCGGTGCGATAGCATCCTATTCAATTTGAGAGAAGAGGCTAGACATTGAACCAAGATTGTACATTATGTATAAGATAGTTTATACACTAAAATCTTGTAACACCTTGTGGATATGCTGTCTTGAAAATATTAGAAAGTTTCATTTATTTATAATTATATTATACACTTTGAATTTAATGTAAATATTTGCAAGTAATAAGGTTAGAAACCTGTACGTGGAAGAAGCTTTGCAGCCATTGCACCGATTTAAATAAAAAATAATTGCGTTTGATTATTAAAATGCAATTAGTACGCTCACGACATTTCTTGCAAAAGGCAGTAATTGATGAAAAACTAGAACATCCAGCGCAGCATCTGCTCAATAAGGTTATTACGATGGTATCGGGGGAAAAATCTAAGGCTCGTCCAATTTAAATGTTTGAGACGCATCGCATCGATTTCCGAGAGAGCGAGTGAAAAAGCAAATCGATACAAACGAAGTTATGCGCCGCAACGCTACAAATTGCGTCTAGGCACTGGAATTTAACTTTTTCCCGAGAGTCGACGCGGGGCGAGAGCTGGCTAATAATAAGTAATTAGTTTAATTACAGCTTTTAGTCGGTGGCCGCCTTCGGGACACGCCGTTTAATGTTTATGCCGTAATATGGGACTTGACGCAGTGTCCACTTTTGCGTGAGCTGTCATGTTTTATGAAAAAGCACACAAACAACTTAATTAAATTAAATAAATGTCCCGTAGTTACAGTAACTTAGTTAAATAGTTACTTCCTAAGGATCGCTGATAGCGAAATCAATTCTCCAATAACATTGCATGCAGCTGTACCTAAGTTAATCCAATGTTAATGTATCTATTACAATTTAAAACTCGGTATCGGACCGCAATGAATATCAAATACGCATTACGAGTAGCGCTCGCGATTGCGAATAAGAGGCTTTATTCGTATAGCTTGAAATGTACCGTAAATGGATAAATGTACTAACTTAATTCGTGTTATTATCGGCGTTGGTGGCAGTGAGTAGAACACTCGCGGTTACTCAACTTATTATCATACAGCAATTATCTTAACATTCGTGGATTATCGAGTGAAGGTATCGTGTCGAATCGGATTAGACATAGGAGACGGTACGCCTTAGCGGGAGCTAAAATGAGGTTCGCTCCTGAGTTACGGCCGTACCACGTATTTAAAAATTACTTTTTATTAATTATTGTGTTGCTACTGCTACCTATTATTAACCAGACGTTGCTCTGGGACTGCTCCTCACCTACTGTGTTTTGTTATTAATATTGACTAGTCACGCATCTCCGTCGAGCTGATGGTAGAGATTAATATGAACATTTTAATTTCTCTTTGAATGATTAGAGCTATTACGGAATAATTATGCGGTGGCTTTGGATTGTACATTAACATTACGTTGTAGAAATATGTAGTCATAGTTTAATATTATACTCAACAGTAATATTATCATGTTGGACTTTTAATAACGGGAACTTGAAGAACTACCCATGCGGTAGGCTACTGGTTGATTGATGTGTTCAGGTGGTAAGAGCTGACTGCTAAATCGCAAGTTGCCCGCTCACACGCAGGGACAAACTCGTATTTGAAGTAATTTATTCACATGTACTGCGTACTCAACAATGATGTCGGAGTTAAAAGAATCTTGTCGAGTTGGTCATTGATTGGCATTGCTCCCACCCCCCGGCCGGGCCCATATAACACTGTTAAACAAAGCACAGTCCGTATGGTAATGGGCCGATTTTATTAACCGCCGATCGGAAGATAAAGCGGCTCGTCTCCGCGACGCAAGCCCGCACCAGCACCCGCTGCATGGCACATCGATAAACCCGTTTGTCGCGCGTTTTACCGCGTCTACCTAGATAATTTATCTCCACGTGCATGGTACAGTCTTTTAATATATCTATAACGCGAGGTCGTAGACAATTTGTCTCTAGTGCGTAATGGCTGCATTATGGCTGCCGTTTTTTATACAAGTTTGTCAGTTTAGGAAAGTTAGCATAGCGTCAGTTATATCGACATCTTGCGATCGTTTATATACCTATATCTATCTATACCGCGTCGCGCGCGACGCGACAAGCCAACCCATGCAACGGGTGCTGACATCATTGTGTACCGTCATTTTATGTTCATCGAGATCCCTGCGACAGATAAACGCAGCCACTGTTCACGTGTGTACACACTCGTAGATTGCCTCTATGTAAATTGTTTGTTTTTTTGTTTTCTCATTACCAGCCGCCGACTCTACAAAATCTCTTTTCATGCCAATTACAGCGCTATCTCTAAATACATAAACATTAAATGCGGCTGTCAAGAAAAGTGTTTGAATCGTTTTTAACGCTGTTTACAGTGTTTCTTCCGTATTACTGTCGCAAAGTGCATTGGTACGGTGTTATCACTTTTGCATTTAGTTTATGCAATCGTGACGTTGTCTTTATCAGTTGGTCTTTTTCCTTAACTTTAATTAGAGGTTGTTGGTTTTTCTTTTCGATAAAGTACTGTTGAAAGCGGGTTACCTTATCAGTGTATGAGGTCATTTATTTTTTATGCAGTGAGTGTAACATTTATTTAGCGTGTGAGTCAGTTTTCAATAATGCGGAATTCGGTTCACAATCGCTTAATAGGTAAACAAAAGACGTCGTAGTTCGTAAGGATAGTCGCAAAAGGTCATAGGTTTATTTCCTACTTCGATGAAAGTCTAAGATCTTTTGTGAGTGAGATACTACTTGACTGTATACTTTTAATTTTACTCAAACTGTATAACGGATAACGTAACTCTGATGAAAAAAGTAACAAATGAAGATCATGAATGCAAGGCATGCGATTTGAAAAAAAAAAACGAAGCTTTTGATTTTTTGCTAACAGTAACGATCGTTTCATCAGGCTAACTTATGAAGACACCAATTTCACATGATCAAAGCGTTAATGAGCTGCGCGCCTGCATTTAAATGGGCGAGTTGAGTTTGTTTGACCGGTTTCATCGATTACCCTTTATTGCTTTGTTTATTACGCCGAACAATTAAAACGAAACGGCTCGATTTGACAACATAAATTGCTAATTGATGTTCAGTTTGTATCGATAATGGTTATGTGGCTGCTGTGCGAGTCAGTTAAGGGAATACGAAATTACGGCCTAAAAAACAAAGTTGCGATATTGTCCAATCATTAACTTAGGCTCACTTGCGTCGTCCAGCAGAGTTAGACTTTAATCCGAGGTTTACAATCTCAACGTTTCCTGTTGTCAAAAAAATGATTTGACCCAGTCTTAAACCGGGGCCGTGAACCTAGATATTGACCATAAAAGACAATTCAAGCTACATGAAAGTATATGGCTTTAAATCTTTCTTTGACAACTGTGTGGAAAAAGATTTGAAATGAAATGAAATATTTATTTGCTCAAAACATGAACATAATTGAACTGTACCTATACCGAATTTACAACGACATGTCATTAAACGCAGTTCGGGTGCACACTAGCAGTGCGCGGGCGCAGCGGAAGCGCGAATAGACGCGGCGCAGACGCACGCACTTCCGCCCGCGGCCGACGACCCGTCACCTGTGCCCCTCACACCTAGCGACATCTAATGGACTTTTTCGTCACTCTTTTAAGATTGCTTCATACAAATAAAAGTGGCTTACAGTTGATTTTTACTATAGTTACGAGTACTACGTCAGATATCTGTGAACTTTTGTTTAAATGACGTAATAGTTCCTCTTTTTTGGCATCAGATACAGAGCCTACTTGTTGCAACGTACTCTCTAAGTTTCTATTTCATCCTGTAACTGTTTTACCCAGATAGCTACAAAGAATCACGACCTTTGAAATACAATATGTCAAATAGGTATCCAAAGTATGTTTCTTATTTTATGTCTTTAGTTTTAAAAACTCATGGTGTTGTATTTTAAGAATTTTAATATTTAACCATAAACAGAGGTCATACGTACAATTTACATAGAGCTATGTATAAATTCATCATTGTGTTGTTGTATATGTAAACTAATAGGTAAATATATTCTATGTAGTAAGCTTCAAAGTTTCGTTTGTCAATATATACAAGATGAAAACATATGGGCCTTGGACTATGAACAGTATTTAAATAATAAAGTATTAAATGACACGTTTTCTTGAGGGTTACAAACATTTGTACAACAGCAAAAACAATGCTGTGTTGTAATGTGATTGGGTAAACCAGGCGAGCTAAGTATGTTACATAATTTAAAATGTCCTTTAAAACTTGAAAGAACTATATATAAAAAGAAATTAAAATCATGGAGAACTTTGACTAAACCAGAACCTAAAGAATTTTCCATATAACAGTGTCGTAATCACCAGTTTCAGAACAGACATAGGCAGTTTTCTAATGTTTCCATAGATGATCATAATTTCGGATCATTCATAAAAAAATATGATTTATTTCATACTCAATTGCGTAAAAGTTTCTTATTTAGATTAATGTATATTTCAATGCACTACAATACAAGTCATGATAGTCTCAAAAAATATGGTTGCAAAAAGGGTAAAAAAGGGTAATTTCGCAAAATATACAAGGTATAATATTTACAATATACGTCACGTTAGCCACAGACAAAGGGTACGGCGTACGAGGACGACACGCAGCGACGCGCGACGACGCGGCGACGCGGCGACGATCGACATTAGCATATGCTAATCACGACGATGCCGCCGCTAACAGTTTTTGCTTGTAGTCGTAGCCCACTTGCTTTTGTGAGGACCATCGTTTTTACATTGGAAATGTGCATGGAACACTTTACTGACGAGCAAAGGGTAAAATGGTAAATGTTGGATGAAGTTTCGGTGTCTGCTTTTGGTATTTCTGTAGTGTGTCTACAAAGAGTTATGATTGATATCGCTCATATAGGCCTTTTAATACTTATGTCGTCGATCTCATTTTTTGACTACATTATACTGAGTAACTAATGAAATAGACTAGATGTTCGTTATAAAAGCTCTTGCATTCTTTGAGCTTTTACAAAATGACTGTATACGAGGTAGGACTGTATAATGAGGTAGATTATGTAACAATTCTCCATGCCCTTCTGAGTCAATTACGACATTACAATGACCAGCATGTCAAATAACAATCCCGATCGCTGGGGCAATCATGTAATCTCAGAGTGATCTTCGTCTGACTCTTCTGTCCGACGATCGATGACCGAACATGTTGAACGAATTAATTTATTTCAATCGCCCAGCGGATGTTACACATTTCGGACCACCGATAACCATAAAGCAATCTCAATCCTGATACTATTTGTTTTTGACGCACTCAATATAATAAAGATGATAATATTTTGCGAAAGGAGTGGTGGTTTCGTCTAATATTATTAGCTAGTATCAGTGCATTAAGACCAGACGAATGAATCGTTAATATGTTACGATTTACGATAAATCCTTCTAAAAGATTTATGACCATTCTTAAACTTTCTGCGGATCGAAGGAATGGGTAAAGCGACAATGGTTAACAAACTGGTTGACAAAATGGTTGACAAATACTGTTTTTGTGCCCACTAGTTGGCGCCACTGTCGCGTGAGGTCCAGAATTTAGCTTTTATGGTGTATAAATTGTCGTGATGGAGAGATAAAAAATCAAGTTTGCCATTAAATCCTAATTATACAATATCATACATCTTATCAATACATCGGGCATGCTGCAGACCAGTTTTGTTAGGAAAAGAGGAGTAAGTACACAAGTTATTAAGGATTTAACATTTATTTTCTTAGTCCCCCTTTTAAAACACTCATTCATTGATCCGTAACTAGTATTTGCTATAATTAATAGAAATTATTGCTAAAGACTCGAAACATTAATCTAAATAGAAATAAATCATTCGCACACATCCCGCACATCTAACCCGCAAATAGTGACATTTGACATTTCGGAGACCTCACGCTACACAAGCGCCCTTAGCGGCGAATTCGTACGCGTAAGCCCTTATTGAGTGAGTCTTCAACTCAAAAAATACTGAAATCCATGCTTGAAACTCGTTTCTGATATCATTCTACCAAGCAAGTTTTTAATGACTGACGTGAAAATGAAAGCTCGTGAAAGAAAATTATAAATAATTCTGAATCATTCCTCACATGCTCTCAGATGTTTCCGATTGAAGTCAACATTATTTGTGGTTTTATTGCATATTCTTCCTGATCGTAAAGCGCTATAAACGATTTTAAATGGAATAGTAGAGTTTACACGACTGTAAAGTTATACACACGTATCTGGTTATATATTTATGTTTAATCATGGATGTGGAAATAACGAAGTGTCATTGTGTGAAATTACAGTACGTTAAAATGGCTGTAAGCTGTAGTTTACGGCTGCGTTTATATTTTCTCTCATTATGTTCGTGCCTCTTGGTGCAAAAGTATGTTATTTAACTGTGAAATATGTATTTCGATCAAACTTGCTAATAGCTTAGAAACTGCGGTCTGTATTTAGCAAACTAAAGGTACTTTTATCTCTTTTAAAATGTATTTTGGAATGGTTTATATTTAAATATATAAGAGATTTTAAAGTGAATTGAATTTTAAGACAGGTTCAGTCTAGTACAGCAGTTTCTTGCAGTGTTTGTTTACTCATTAGATTAAAAAAAATAACTTTTTTTGTAATTGAACTACGAGTATTCTAACATGAGAAGTAAGAACCACTAAATTCTTGCAATAAAACTTTTGTGTATTTCTGTGATTATTTTTAAAACTTTTGTGTAGTTCAATCGCTTTGATCGCTTTGGTTCAATCCAAGTTACAGCATACTGTGCCTATTACTGCAAGTAACTACTAAGGCCCGTTGCGTGATCGATAGTAATTGGTAATTGTAATTTAACTACATATAAATTGGAGTCACTTATCGATCAGGCAACTGGGCCTAAGACAAATTTTTTGAAAGTCATATAAAAAATGGTGTAATTTCTTACCTTTGGGCACGCCGAGGCGCACTTGCTCCTTCTCCCAGGAGGCGAAGGTGGCCTTTAGCGCCTCGGCCATCTTTTTGTTGGTGCCGGGCGTCAGCGGCGGCACCTGCGACGGGATGTCTGCAACAACACAAAACATCCATTAGTTACTGGTATACAAAGGTATTCTATGAAGAGCAGCATGTGATGATTTTATATGAAAGGTCAATGACTGGGGCCCAATTCTCATGCAGTTCGCCAGTTCACACCAATCGAATTTTTTTTCGAAAAAAAAAAGGCACTCTCAGTCTCGATTTCTATAAAATCAACCTTCTCCAGTGTGGAAGTTTTTTTTTAACGTGAGAATATATCAACTAGATTTTTTTCAGTAAAACTCGTTCGCAACTACAAGAAAAAGTTCTGACATGAGAATCGAGGACCCGATAAAGGTTAGAGAAGAATAGTTACTGACCAATAACATACATAGGTAGCGCATCTGATGACTTTCAACTTGAAAGGTCAATGACCTGATAAAGGTTGGACATCATCAGCTACTGGATAGAACATCATCGCTCCGATAAAAATCTACGTGGGAAAAGTCTTGAATTACCTATGTCTGTATCAGGCGTACCAACGTGGAATGAATTGTGTATAAGTTACTTTACTATACTTCTGATTTTGTAATAAACGATGAGAAATAAGTACCAGAAAAACTGTACATTTGATTTCAAGTAACAAGATTATTTATCTGTAATCAATATGAGACCTCTTACAGCTGAAAGTTATAATCATTACCCAGTGGCATCATTTATTTCAGAGTAAAACTTTCTTATTGTTTCACCTTTTGGAACGGTATCGTGAAATGTTAATGAACACTAGATTGCTCGTTATTAGCGGCGACCTTTCTTTATCGCAGTGCGTAGGCTTTTATCCAGCAACCCGACTCCGTAGCAAGTTCGTAGTAATGGGCTACCAGCTGATTGCATTACTCCACCTTCATATGCAAGTATCATTCTCCTTACTCAGGATGACAAAAATAACATGCCTTGAAAATACTTGAACACGAAATCAATCCAAGCCCCTTAATTTATTTAAACTTATGCCTACCAAACCAGTGGACGCTCTTTTGATCTGACAGTACCACAATTAGTAGTTCGAAAGCTTTCAACTCTGTTGCTTATTACCGAAACGGTTGTACTTACTCATCCGAGATCATTATCAGCGGAATTAATTACTTTATCTACGCTATTTATACCAAGTACCGACGAACAAATTAATAGCGGACTTTTTGAGTCTCGATGGCTTCGAATAAAATAAATCAGAGATAAACAAGCAAGCGGGATCGAGTGTTGCAGTGTGGGTGTGTGTTGTACGATGGCTTCATTCATAAGTGGGTTTGCGAGTGTGTGAGTGGAGTTGCATGTGTGTGTGCGCGCGCGCACCTGCCGACCAGTTTCGAGATGCGGAGATTTGTGCACCTCTCCCACGGTCGCTGCCCGGCTCCGCTCTAGCTAAGCCTCGTTCTGATATAATTTAAAATTTTCACTCTGTTTCTAGATTACCGTTTTCAAATAGCATCTGAGATTGCGATACTGAACTAGTTGCTACTTTGTATGCACCTTGTTTTCTATCTAATTAAGTTTCAAGTCCTTGGAGCCATGTTATATAAAGGTCGGTGAGCTCGAATAGATCTTACAAAGTTACGGAATTGAACTCATATATTCTTTGGAGTGATTTCAACTGCAAAAGTATATTTATTTATTCAATCGATTTAGGGTCATACCTACTTATACAGACACAACCATCTTTGGATTCGCGCCATTGTCAACTGAGTAATATCTCTGGCAATAATATGATCAGATAAGTTTATATGGGATTGTGTCCGTTGCCCTAACTGTTCGACTAGCCATCCTTAGGTTCGATAAGATAATCCAGCGCTCCTAATGTGCTGGTAACAAGTGGGATGTCCTTAGGGTTGATAAGTTGGTAAAGAACTCGTAAACGGCTCGTTTCTAAGCGGGAGGATTTTGCCAGTATGATCATAACAATGTCCACAGATTTACGTAGAATAAGACTCGATCTTTTAAATTCAAAAATAAACATGATTGCTTTTGTTGATTCAGAGTATTTGCTTGATCTTCATAGTCATTCTTTGTCTACACCTTGAATAATCATCAGATAAATAAAGCATATGTGTGAGGTCTATGGTAGACTAGATGACAAAAAACTGTCATTACTGTAAGTGATGCTATGGTAACTGCTAACAAAGCTGCCCATGTGAGTGCACCCTTAAAGAGTGTACAGCCTGTGGTTCTTAGTGGCGGTCGAGCCAGTCCAAGCCCAGCATACCCCGCGGCCGTCCCCGGCAGTTGCGGATCACACGCACATTAATTGCAGACCAACTCCGGCGCATTGTGTTTTACCCGAGCTATATATCTCGCGCAGCTGCACTTGACTCACGGTTATTGCATACGAACCACATATGTGCACCAGTAATGCGTATGGCGCATCGATAAACATATTGTTTTTATGCTATTACATTGGAAATAAGGACTCTCTCTATGTGATTGTTGCGGCGGAATTATTATCGCGAAGTCAGTATAAATCGACTGTTTTTCGTTATGAAAAAAAAAACACGAGTATCTTCAACAAAATGATTCGGCACAATTTGGAATAAGTCACCCTTGGTCTATTGTCCTTGGTACCCAAACACGAGTTTTTTTGTTTTTTGAACATGTTGTCACCTAAAGTCGTCACGGCATTGTTGTAACTTTCAAAGGCTTAGGTGTTGACAGTACCCAGTGGCGCCAAACTTTTTAAGTAGGTAGTACGCAAAAACATTTTGAATTTAAATTAGTAACATCCTCTTAATGACTTGAAAATAAAACAATAAAAAACGTGTTACCATATTTCGTCACAATAGAGATAATAGTTACATTACCATAATAATTCATCGTTCGTTTGTTTTACAATTTTGCTTACGTTCTTGGCGTTAAATAGCGTTGATTTTTCTTTTTTGTGGCTCAAGCTCGCTTGTCTGCAGACGTCCGATTTTTGTGCGATGTTTCTCTGCACGTATTGAACCATTATGCGGATCTTTATCCGTATAAGCATTGTGAGATAATCGGATATAAATAACGCGAGCGAAGTGACGATCCACACACCTGCAGGATGGGCTGAGCCTAGCAAGCTATAACCGTTCAATACAACACATACCTACGATAATCAGATTGGAATCTTTCAAGTGTCATTTTTACTCAGGCAATTGGAGTTTGTTGGAAAATTTTAATTACTTGTATTGGTGCGTGAAATTACCTCCTTAAATATAATTCTGCGAGATAGAGTCAGAGTTTTTTGAGATTGTTTAAATGCTGAACTGCTGAAATAGGAACTTGAACTTAAATGTATGTTATTAAGTGGTAGATACCTATACCTTGTCTACTACTATTATTTGTGGGTAGTATAAACTTCTATTTTAAGGATTATAATAGTCGTATATCACGCCAAATAACATTTATGTATGTAGATCACTGTTGAACTTTTTGAGCCGGCGGTCCATTCGACATACATTAATGCAGTGATATTTTTTATTGGCACTTACGATTCAGGTTCATCTAGTTTCTTTGGAGGTCGTTACTACGACTAGATATCTGTAAGTTTTCAAGGACATAAAATTTGTGCTTTTAAAGCTTTCTGGGTAATTACTTATTCTAATTCGTTGTCATTATCATTAAGATTCATAGATAAGAGCGACTGATATGACAGTGTAATGAAATGTTTATAATATGTTGAAACTTTAATTCATTCCGTCTGTCTTGTGTTTAAATCTACCGCTTATATTCCTAAACGGTAGCCTTTTAATAGCCAGAGGAAAACAATTACGTAAAGTAAGGATTTTTTGAGATCACTGTATCAGTGAGTTGTGTGTTTTTAGGAGCATTTGTTTATTTTACTGGATAACGGAATTTAATTGCTATCCATATTAAAGTTGACATTAAGCTTTCGGTATACGCGAATTCTTGAGATGATGGAGCAAAAAACTATGGCCGCCAACTGGCAAGACTTCCGTTTCCGTAATTAAAGTAATTAATCCGGAGTGATTTCGTTTAATTATCCTGTGAGCTTTCTGTTGAAATCCATCCGAAGGATACAACGGTCGAAATATGAGCGGGAGACAAAGAACGTAAGTGACTACCTTTTTTGTTCAAACGCAATTTAAAATTACAGTTTAGTTGAGTTAAAAGGAATTGACGAGTTTGAGATGCTGAAATGAGACATAAATCTTAACGTAATGCTTCGTAATGACGCTATTAATGAATGAATCGTATACTTTGAGAGCGTCAGTACTTATCTGTGCAATGAAGCGAGCATTTCAGTTTTTTACAATGAGAAGGTACTGACCAGTCTGATTCCTTCTTCTGTGCGTTGTATTTTGGGCTATTTGGGAATGGATGGGAAAACCAAGACTCAGAGACACGTAGATACGTGTACCTACTTTAACGCTGTCTTGAGGCTGTGGAGTTTTGTAAGCTATAGAGGCGTTAATGTTCCAATAAAAGTGTTAACAGTAGACATTGTTTCGAGCGGTTTGTAAGCTGTGCCGAATGGTGAATGGTGTAGATAACAGCACAAAAAGCCGGAGATGCGCTCGGGCTGCGCCGAAACGCGAGGACGGACCGCAACCTTCGAGATTTGGACTGGAGCCGTATTCTGTAACACGATGTTCGTATTTTCGGCTCTTCTGTCCCTGTCAATCTTGCCAAGAACGTTATTACACGTACTATATTTGGGTTATTCACCGACTGTACACAAGAGACTGGACACACGTGTGTCCAGTTGGTGAAACTTAAAAATGTTACCACTTATTATTTCGTCATCTGGACACGTCAAGTGTTCTACGCCTGTCCACTTATCGAAACGTTATTTAACTTGCTCTATGCTATGTGTCATCTTGTGTCCAGTTGGTGAATAACCCCTCCCTATATTTCGCCAAAGTGGAGATAATATGTGATACAACTAATATAATTACTTTATTATCCCGTCTATATCTACTTAGTTCAGAAGATGCCCGTTCAATTTATTGTTCGTTTCGGTTTAGCTTTGGCGAAGAACAGACCAAGTAAAGGGCTCTGGGGTGAACTGCCACGGATCATATTAAAGCATTTGGATAGTGGTTCTTTTTAATGTAGAGATAGAGTAGAAGAGCCAACGGTAGGCTATATCTTCATCTAGACTATTATTTAAATTGACACACATTAATAGTCTTTCCTATTTACATACTTATGGTTGCCTCTTCATTACATACATACAAATATTAATTTGAAGATACACGTATGCCATTTCTTTCATGTGAAGATCGGGAACAAACTTTGACATCTACTAGTAGAACTTTTAATGAATCATAAGACAGATTGATGTATTCCAGCCGCGACAGACACCAATTTGTACAGAGTGGTACAAGGGAAGCGATTTGTCTCAGAGTGGGGATCTAAACACCTTGTAAACAGCCTACGGAGGTCACTATTATTGTCTTTGGTAGAGCTAAAATGTTCGCGAAGTAAATCCGTAAAAGTGTGTTTTCCTGCTATGTAAGAAAGAGTAGATAAGACTAAATAATGAATGCCTTATTTTTGTTGCAGCATTGCCAGTTTGTAATAATTCGTCGAAGTTCTGGATATATTTAAAAAATGCGTCGTAGAGACGTAGCTGTATCGCTTACAGTACATTTTTTACCTTTAACTCATTGACTTGTATATTTAGCTACCAACAAATGCCTTTTTATTAGATTAGAAAGCTGTAAAGTAAATGCAAAAGGCATGTTCCATTATTGTTATTCTTCCACACAGTTGAGTTAACGCTCAAGGGCTTGTAACAGGTGGCCGGGGGGTTGGTTCACTTGTTGCTTTGCAATTCACCAACTGATATGCAAAGCGTATAGCTTCATTACCTATTGTGAAGTTTCAAACGTGCCGTAAAAACAGTTAACATATTTTCGAAGGAAAATAAAATTCCGCGAACGCCAGTTTAGATTGCGTCGATTACAGTTCGTGTAACAACGCGAACTTCTTTACCTGGTATGTGTAAGGTAAAATAAGGAAGTTTTTTTTAAAATATACATCTTTACTAATATTATAAAGCTGAAAAGTTTGTTTGTTTGTTTGAACGCGTCAATCCCAGGAACTACTAGACCAATTAAAAAAAAACTTGGATAGCTTATTTACGCTGTGACGGTAGGGGGAGTGAGCAAACTAGAACGAGCGGACGCAGTCGCGGGGGACCACTAGTGTGCTATAAGTTGCACACCTTTATTAATTCATTGAGATTCTAACATGAGAGATGAGTAAACTAAACCAGAGGCACAGATAATATAATAATAACCAGAGGGGACCAGTCATTGGTATGCGCACGTATCTCTCATCATATCGTCGTGTTTGTGTGAACAGGGAGCTTTTTCTGTGATAAATGACACGTAGCGGTGTGTGATTTATCACAGAAAACCCTCATTTCAATAGATTTTATAAATAAACAGCTCGAATTAAGTTGTTATAAAATAGTTTTCACAATAGTTAGCACGAGTTAATTTACCAGACAGTTGATTCGTTACTTCTGACGCTGCACAATAGCAGGCCAGAACAAAAGCTCGCGCGCGCCATTTTTACCTCCGCCATTGTTCGCAGTTTGAACTTGGAACGTCGCGTGACGTGAGCGGCGCGTGCGCACGTTTCGCATTCAAATCATTCTTCTTAATAGCTTGTAATAACTTTAAACACTGTTACCGAACGCTGTTTTGCCAATAAAGATGTGATATTAAAATTTACACCATCTGCTTTTCCTTGCTTTGTGTGAGCTGGATTAGATAGAATTTCATAATAAGCTTAATTAGTGGTTGCTAGCACAGGGATCATAATTCAGTTTAGCTATTGTAATACGATAAATACGAGGGCTAACTATAGAATTTCTTATTTGGTGTGATGGATTTGGATCCTATGTAGTGCGTATTTTTAGGTGTTGGAATTCCGTTTTAATTTTAGTTAAAAAGTGTAGAATTGAGCGTGTGAAAACAAATTACATTATGAGTATCAAAAATTGACTGTTTGTCCGTCGCCCCGTAACTCAAGCGTGGCGGAGGGTCCTCCATAATGCGGTAAAACGCTACTTTCAAACGGACTCGTCCACTCACGCGGAAAATGAGTCAAATGGAGTTCTTTGCATAATCATGTAATATAAGTAAGCCTTATGTTGGCAGCTGGAAAAGCATTGTAGGCTTTCAGTTGCTTAAAAACCCTTTTCCTGTTACACTTCTCAATTTGCGTTCTTGTAAGTATGACGGACTCTACTCTTCTGTGAATCTAAGCGACGTGGAAAATATTTTATTTTTATTTAATCATTTGTTTCAGGCAACAAAGGCCCATACAATATATACCTTAAAGACTAACATAAATATTTAAATAAAAACACAAAAAAACATTCAAATAATACACTATTTTGTCGGCGTAGTGTTTCGCAACTTGGTGTCAGGTAGCCGTCCACGAAAATATGTATAGAAGTTGTAACTATGCATAAAATTGATCTCATCCACACCAATTTACATTAAAGAGTATTCATCATAATTTACATTTCCCAATTTGTTAGTCTACCCTAAAATCTTATAAGAAGCATCTTAAATCTTTTCTGTAAATAAGTAGGATGAATATTGTGATGTCAATGTGATACGCTATGTGAGAACAGGTACTACTTGTGTGTGTGTAAGTATGTAATTACGAATACAATGGAAAATTCTTCAGTTTCATTTGTTTTTGTTATAATCAATCACCGAGGAGTAGGTACAGCCGTTTTGTAAGTTGTTACGAGGAAGAAAAAAACAAAACAATAGTACATGTTTATCTTTCAGTGATCTGTGTTCATCACGACTGTAGGCGAGAGACCTTTGCTCAATGACAGAGGCGGCGCGCGCATCATCTCATTGAGCGCGCACCGGATGGGCCAATCAGCGGCGTGAATGGCCGCCCCCGCGCGGCGCAGGCGCAACTCCGTGCGTTATTAGCTCCCGTACTAGATGCCACCGTTTCTTTGTTGTGCCCGTAAATTGTTATAACCTTTTACGGCACGGAATGTGACGACTCGTAAATCCGTTGTTTGTTGGCTCATTGATAACACCATTGTACGCCTTGAGAAACCAGCTACCGTTTGCGCTCTCGAGACACCAACGAAGTCGACTCGCTAACACGTAGGCTGGATGCTCTATGTTTTATTGGTTAGTCGATGATACGTTTCATAAAACGGTCATGCGTTTTATTACACAGTTAACTGAAATAACATCAGCGTGAAATATGCTCTTGCCTCGGCTATAAAAAATATTGAAACTATTTTGCTACTAAAAATTCAAGTGAAGCACAGAACACATTTAGGATTCCCATGAGTACTTATTCAATCTCGGTGATATAATGTTATTTAATAAGCGGTATCATGGACCGAGCTATAAATGAGTTTGTATACAAACATTGTTTTCAGTTCTCAGGTTATGAGCACACACGCCAAGGTCTTCACTTTCAAGATCATCAGAGCATACGCGAAGAGTGCGTCGTAATTGCGGTAATGACGGGGTTGCACAACGGCCCGCCCTGCGCACACGCCACGTTTCAAAACAACGCTGAAGGAAACCGACGCAACACCGGGGCTATCTCGATTTCTAATTTCTAGGGATCTATCGTCCTGCAATTTATGATTTAGTATTTACATACTGATTACAGTTGCTGTGTTGGACGGTCTTGTAATTTGCATCTGTTTATAGCAACGTTCAAGTGCATAATGCGTATTGTTCACAGTTCATACTGTTATGATAAAGAAAAATCGGTTATCCACTCCCGAGTTATTTATTGATAGGCGTAGATCACATGATTGTACTTTAAACATGAAATTAAGCTTCAAAGACTGATAGCTGCAATATTAGCTAAAACGAATGCCTATAAACGACGCTACCTATAATTTCATAAAATGTACGTTTTCATATTTTTGTTGCGGTCACGGCGCGTTCACATTTGGCACAAGTGCACGCGAAACCGAGAGCGTTGCGTCACCCCGAGGATGATACATCGCCTTTTTCACAACTACTGACAAACGATGTTTCGAATTTGAAGCGAGTCGATATGAGACGCGATTTGGCGGAAAATAGTACCGATGCGGAACGCGAGATGGCCAGTAGTTTTTATAACATTAAAATGACATTTGGTAAAAAAAATAAAGCAACTAATTTACGCTCACGTTTGCGTTGGGGCTGAAAATTACGTTTTGAAAATCCTCTTACACGTGTAGCACATCTTGTATCATGGCCATATGCGGTTCTATAGTTACTACAGTAAGTTCATTATTTTCTAAACCTTCAAAAATATGTAAATAAACACACGTAGTGGGTATATACTGACCTTTTGGCTTATTGAAAGCTTTCATCATGACTTTGATTCCCATGCCTGCAATGACAGCCGTCGCCTCTAGTAGTCCCGTAGGCTGTTCCAGTAGTCGCCCACAGGCTAAATATTTAGAGTCTTTTGTCACTTTTTACATCTATTTACAATTTACACGTTGTCTTTTCAATAACTTAGTATAATAAGATCAATAAATATCACAATGTTTCTATTTTTTTTTATAGATTGTCACTCAGTCTAAACACTCTTCGCTGTTTTTCATTTTGGCAAACTTTTTTGTCACGTCACGGTGGAAACGTTCAGTTTTTGCGCGTCACTGTTCATGGTTCGTTAGATTGTTTGCGGCACCTGCTGGTCAAAGATTTGATGGGTTAACCCCGAGTTTGTCATCGGTAAATCAAATCGATGAAGCTGATAGTTTAATGGTAATTGATTGGTTGGAGGAAAAATATCTATTTGTTTCGAAACTTATGTTGCCATCTAAAACAGCTAGATCGATTTGACCCTACGTTGATGTAATAGTAGTTTGGGAATTTACGCAGAATTTTGCACTTGACTCCATATTGGATTTGATTAGAATTTAAATTTTCTTGCATTTAGTAATTTCATTGCTCATTCAGGTTGCAGTAAAATGCATCATAAAAGTCAGCGATGCGGTTCTTGCTCAACATAATATGCATGA
The DNA here is from genome assembly GCA_963584085.1 of Pyrausta aurata. Classification (NCBI taxonomy): domain Eukaryota; kingdom Metazoa; phylum Arthropoda; class Insecta; order Lepidoptera; family Crambidae; genus Pyrausta; species Pyrausta aurata. Next base: position 5,626,092 of record OY757271.1, on the reverse strand, counting down.
CAATGTGTGGTCAGTTCTTATCAAACAATGCTGAACTAGATCAAATACCTACCTACCTAAATATTTTAATGTAGTCCAGGTTACAATGATTACATTGACCTGGATACACACTTTTGCCGTTAATTCAAACTAATGGTAGGTAGTGAAAACGAGTACAATTGGCCAGTGACAGTGAGTGCCCACCTGAAGCAGAACACTATGGATGAGGTAGGCAACAAAAGTACCAAAATAAAAGAAATTTAAAATAGTTTTATATGGTTAATTAACCCTACATATCATTTGCCATTTTCAACCAAGATGTATTTACTAAAGACAAATGTGTTAAAAATGCAAATGAGCATCACTAAACAAGCGGTACTATTACACTCGAAACCAAGGCTGCCAACGGGCGGTATTCAAATGTTCCCACAGGTGCGGCCCGATCGCGTTTCCGGTCTGGCCCCACGCACCCCCCAGCCCCGTTTCCCACCCCAAACACCCCCAGTTCCCACACGGCCTACTGGCTCGTGACGCCACATTTTGCTAACTTTTGTCATTAGTGCCGAGTGCACTTGGCTCTAGCGTTCTTCGGGAACGGTGTTTGGTATCGGTCTAGGAAAATTGAGAGTACCTATGTACCTGAATAGACACACAAAGAGCTTATTTGAAAGAGTATTTTGTCAATAAATTGACTATGTGCCGTACGACAGTTAAACAGAGCAAAATTGACAACACATAGTTCTTATCAACTTTATCCCAACGATTTACTATTGAAGATCTCTTAAGTTCCACTTACCTAGGTGTCTCTACATCAATCTTAACAATTATGCTCAAGACTGATTTTAATAAAGTCTACGTATCAATTCATCGAAATAACAATTATAACAAAGTTTCGCCGTTACGGGCCACCTGTTGAGTGCGTGCAGCCCTTATTTCTAAACGCTTGCACCGCTGCACTGCACTGTAGCGTTTTGCTATGCGTGACCGAAGCTACATTGACGAACAACGCTCTCCGTGCCGTGTGTAGAGTAACCTAATTACCCACACACTGGCCGCATTTGAATCCATTATCAATTTTAAATTAAAACTGACACTAAATACCCCACATGTAGATGAAGTACCATTAAAAATGCTAATAATGTTTACATTCTCAATAAGTGTGTTTACTGTTATGAATAAAACATTCTATTAAGCCATCACAAATTGATGAAATTGGTACATCAAATCGAGGGTGAAAGGGTTAAGTGCGTAAACTTTTTAATAACCGTTTTGTGGGTGAGGGTTCAGAATTAGTGGAAGCAATTCATAGAAAACTTATTAAGCTGTGTAGCAACATTGTTAAGTTATTTATCAGTGAGAGCTTTTCTATGTTGGTTTAAGTTTTACACGGTCATTAGTGGCTTTTGGAATTTTTACTTTAACTAATGCTAATTTATTTTTGTGCGAGAATAATAAGCCATGGTTAGTCACTGTAAGATAGAAGTTCACTTTTATTATTTCTTTTAAAGTTGTGCAATGATGAGTCAAAGTTGTAATAACAGAGTAAACAAAAATAGACAATTTTTTGGAACAATGTATCTGTATGATATAATGATTCATTGATAGTGTATAGTTGCTATGAATATGGATATTATACCCAATCTAACTTAATTAGCGGTGATGGGGGCTACGAATTGCTACTAATAAAAATCACATTTGAAATGTATGACAAGATAACAAGTAGATAAACCGATATGAACATGGGCGATTTGCTGTACTGTACTTTGCGTATATTTTACGTTTATTTCGAAGTATTAGCTTTTTTACTACAAAATTTTCGTCATTTCCTTGAACATTTGGTTTTCAATTAATCTTACCACAGTTACTCTAATATAAAGTACTAAGTAGGTACATGAATTCGATGGAAGGTACTTCAGGCATGTATTATACGGCCTATTGTATCTTAAGTAGTTTATTGAATAAACCTAGCGACTCTCCAATATTGGAGGACAATAGCTGAATACAGTCCAATGCGTTAACTGGTAGGTACTGTCGAGAGCAAAAGTAGATCAGTATTATACAAAACAGTAACAGAAAAATTATTTTTACTTTTTTTTTGCGATTTGTGATTCTAATAAGGCTCAAGCGGTCATCGACTTCAGCTATTATACCTGCCAGATTGTATACACTTCTTATGATACAACTGAAAAAGGCCGATTATTTCATATTTAACCTTCGCGTGATCTAAAGGTACACGTTAAGCATTTGTCGCAATATATCTATAAAGCAATAAAAACAAACGAAACATCCCTATTGATTTTCCGAAAAATAAGTCCCTAGGTGTTTATGGCAAATATGGCCACTAGAAGCTTGACACTTGTTAGTGTATTACTTGTAGTTTAAGTACAGTCGCCAGCATGTCAGGTTACACGTTCTTGTTGGAAACTAGCCCTTATTACAATTGTATAAGATACCGCAGTGTTACCTTGACGTGCTGTTGTCCGTACAATGCGTACACGAGGGCAAAAGAGTCAACGAATACCTAAGCGATTTTGCAGTATGACGTAAATAAGAATTCATTTACATACATTGGCGTTAGAATATCCAATGGCATTCATTGTGTTTTTGAGTAAAGGTTATTTCTAACGGAGAAATTCGTTGCTTTGAAATATTCATTTAAATAAGTAACTGCTTAAAGTTTATTATTTCACAACAGAATTAGGTACTGGAAAGCTTATTATACTGGAGAAACGTAACTTAAATATGAATTTGATTAAATTATATTATTATTTTTATGTTACTAATATAAATGAAACAAATAGTAAATCAATTCCATAGTCAATTTCAGAGTTCAATTACTCTGTTAAACGGTCTATTTGTGAGTGATATATCACGTAATCTGTGCGTCTATGGGTTAACAGTGGTGGCTGGCGGGTCGCAGGGTCAACTAACTCGATTCTCGCGTTCAATTTGTCTCTATACACAGACATACGCCCGTCTTAACTATGTTATAGTTATGTCCCCTGATTGGTGCTTCAATTGTGACATTTAAAGAAGTAAAAAGGTACATTGACTACGTTATTAAGAAGCACAAACATAGTAGGTAAAGACTTGAAATATCTACGTATTTAGTATTTTTAATTCTGCACTTTGGACACATTCATTGATCTTGAAAAAGTTGTAAATGTGAGTTTGATAGATTTATGTATCTTCATTGTTTCTTTTGAAATCTCTTTGCAAACTGTACCCTTACTTGAATTTTAATAACCCCAAATCTAACGCCTAACCAAATTCACCCTTTAAAATGGGATTCAGACTCGTCAATCCGAAGTCAGTAGAGCAATTAACGCAGTGTGACAGTAATTAAAGCCCCAGGCGGAATCTGGACAAATACTAAAGCGTCGTGTCAATTGCGCTGGGGCTTACTCTGTCTAATCTATGGATAGCCCCCGACCCGACCCGACCCGACCCCGCTGACACCAAAACGGACACCCGCATACAACTTGCGACCATAGACTAATCAATTTACTTTTAATATTCGTTGAGAGCTCTTCAAAATATGCTGGTCTGAAGATGTTTGTTTTATGCGATAATTTAGAATGATTGGTCGAGTTGTTATAGATGTTTTGTTTTTGAGGAAGATGTTGAAACAATTGAGCATCAAAGAAATCGTTTATCGTAAGTATTAGTAGGTACCTATGTCTGCAGTAGTAAATTAGGTTGCCTTTGTGTTTTAAATAAAGAACTTCAATCACGAAGATCCTACTACTATTATAAAGGCGAAAGTTTGTAAGTATGGATGTATGGATGTATGGATGTATGGATGTTTGTTACTCTTTCACGTAAAAACTACTGAATGGATTTGAATGAAACTTTACCACAATATAGCTTATACATCAGAATAACATATAGGCTACAATTTAGGGCTCTGCAGTACTTAGTTACCGTATTTCTTACTTATTACTAGACTAGACGGGACGAACCTGAAGTCCACGCGAACGAAGTCGCGGGCAAAAGCTAGTAAATAATAATTGTTTATTAAAATTCATTGGTTCTGAGATACATCGTAGAACTTAAAAGTAAATCACTGAGAGCATTCTTATTTTGCCGAATAAAAAGCTTAGTGCTTATTTATTTATTTAAGAACTTTACTGCACAAGAAACAGTGTCCAAAGGGTGGACTTGATGCTAAAAGCATATTTTATAAGATTTTGCACATAATTTAGAAACTAAGAGGTGGTTTTGCCATCACTAATTCGTTTATCGGCCTGCACCTCGTTTTGCGTCCGTAAACAATGTTTCCCGCAATGCTTGTTTTGTTTTCAACATTCGCGAGATACCCGCGCGTCGGCGGGCCCGTCAACAAACACCGCGACAATGGCTGCTTCTGCGAATCGTGTGACGCGGCCGATACAAATGTGGAACAATACCGCTTGTATAACAAGAGTAACAATTCGGCGTGCTGATGCGAACAATGCGATAGATTGTGCACCGTACGTAAGCAACGGAGCTTTCGCGTGTTTGTGTTTATGATACAACGCCGGTAACGCGCATAATTTCGCGTGGTAACACCCAGTTCCCTTGGTAACAATCGCGGTTTCTTTCTAGCCAACATTCAAAATGATAACGACTTATTTCTTGTTTTCCGATAAAAAAGTTTTGGACCCCAAAATACTGGCTGGTTTACCCCTAAAATCACTTTTAAAAGATATGCCATGTATGTGTGTTCTATTTTCAAACGATTACGTATTTCTTTTTAATAGTTTTAGTGGTCGCGTTTTACGTTCAGCCAGTTGCCTGCCGGGACTGTCGCGCGGTCTGGCAAGTGATTTGACCTCCGACCATTTAATTGTAACGATGCCATGACAAAACGCTCGAGTGCTCTGAATCACTGCAATGAATGATATATTGTTATTTATTAGGCTATGTACCGTCATTGTTGTTAACTATGGTAAAGGTAGATATTTATTGAGTCTTTAACGTGGGGTTGACATTAATACGCTTTCGCGTTCTTTTATTATCTAACGTTTCCTTCAATACTGAAAAGTACCTATAAATTTTATAGATTGATGGATCAACCAAACGATCGATAGACATAAAGTGAAATAAGTAACTATTTGTTCATCTACTTATGTTTAAGTATGGAAAATCCATATGTCTTATAGGTTAACTCATGTCCTGGAACGAGTGTGTCAATCTTGCCATTAGTGTAATTTAGGTAAACGGCGTTTACATGTCACCTACTCGTGCCAAAAGCGAGTTTTTTGCGTTTCAAGACTAGTTGCACGAAAGTGTCAAGATATTAAACAGATCGAGCCAGATAATAGCTTAGTTGGCTAATAGGCGCACATAAAATACAAATACGGTAAGCTGATTAATGGTAATTAACGCTATTAAAGGCACGATGAAAAAACACCACTCTACACCCAGTTTGGATAAAAAAAAAAACACAAGACTTCACCCAGATACGTGGCCAACATTTAGGGAGGCGTACGCTTAGTTAGGAGTGACATGTAATGCCGAGAAATTGCACCACACCCCGGCTTTAGGTAATGGATTAGATTAAAAAAATACTTAAGCAATTATGCAATGCAATCGATATAGAGCTCTAACTATGTCGGTATATCCGTGTTTAATCAGCTCCAAGTTTGTACGACTAAAATGTTGCATATTCCAATTGAAATGTCTCTATTTTAACTAAGTGATATAATAATTTTGCAATAAAAATAACGTACTCAATTTATCTTTATGCGTTGGACTCTGATTTCAGTCGGTGACACATGAAAAAAATTCTTGCTGGTGTGACTTGACTGGCTATTTATTGTCAAAGAGGAAAAATGAGAATCGTTCATTGTGTCATAAAATAATTTGGCATTTCAGCAAGCATTTGGTGAGTGGGTGTGTTGGGATCGCGTGTAGAGGCGTGCACACGGGCGGGCGCTGGGCGGGCAGCGCGGCGATTGGCAAGCGGCCGCCGCCCCGCGCACGCGCGCTCCTCCCGCGAGAAAAATCTCGCCGAGGAAAACTCGCCGCGTTCCATATTCAAATTTTAATGTTTGTTTACACACGTGGGCGCGATAATAGCCCGCCGATGGCACGAGAAAATGGCGACCGCGAACTTTATTGCAAAACATTAGATAAATTTTCATTACTTTTTTTACGCATGATTAAATTCTGATAAAAATTAATCAGCTTGTTTAAAACGCAGGCTATCACACTTAAGTTTAGGCGATGTAGGTTACAATGTGTCATAAATCCGGTGTGTTTTAAAGTCGCACGGTTTCGTTGACTCAATAAAAATTCAAATTACACGTTGCGAACTGTTATTTTAGTAGAATGTGTATAATGCATTCATTAGACATTTAAATTAATGCATTTTCAGTACTTTTGTATGTTAATTCGATGAGCGTAAGGTTAAGTTCAGTGTCGTAGTGGCCATTCTATGTTACATTTTGGTTTGAGAACAGTATAAACCTTTTAGGTGGTGTAAATTATAAGCATGCTATGAGCATATTATCTTTGTGTAAATGGCAAAAGGCCATACAACATATAAATATAGTCCCAAATGCCGATTTTCTATACCAGTTTAAAGTTTCATGGACACACAGTCCCCTTATCAGTGTAATTAGCGTAAAAGAATGTGATAACATTATGTGTTCTCTTTCATGCGGTTCTATTGAAAACAAAGTATTGCACAACTTTTATCGAAATTTTATTTAAAATTGTCGATATCAGGTGCCAACTGAACATGAAATATTTTTTTTATCCGAAGCACTAAATTGTTTTGAAAAATGAGCTAAACGAAAAATATACACTGCATTTCCCACCGATTATCCGTTCCGAATTGGGTCAAACAGCTACACGATGACACGAGAACCTATTAACAACTTGTTAATTTTAAAAGTTGTGTCTAAAAGTATCAACACTCGTCTAAATCAAGACAACGATTGAGATTGTGGCAATCGATTTGTGTTTTTGTGATGGCACAAATAATTTCGCTAATTGAAAACGAGATACGAAAATTCGCGTTTTGTTTTTTTGTTTGTCGCTCGTTGCTCTTTTGTTTTTCGGGACACGCATAGGGGAGCATGGCATTCGAATTTGAATGTAAAGCGTTCAGTTTAACGCTCCTTTGTGAGTCAGTGGCGGCACGGTTGGGTGACTGCGAAAATTCGATGTTCGCCGCCTCTCTACCCGCTGAACGGTCGTAGCGGCCAGTTTGTAATGTTTCTAGCACGTTTAAAATTGGAACGAGATTGATGGTAATTACACCTATTTTGAGATAATTACACGTGGAAAATGGTTTTATTTTCATTCAGTTGGGCAAAAACAAACCCGAACACTTACTTGTAGAGTTAAAAGCAAAAGTCATCGTTACTTTTGTATTACAGCATGTCGGTAATAACTAAATATTAATTTAATAATTGATAGCATAAGCATATTATTTAATTTAGCTGCAGTGATTAAGTAAACAAGTGAATTAAGTCAGAGTTAAAGGATAATATCCAATCCAGTCCCAAAATTAAGGTCAATAAAGTCTCCTTTTACAATAAAACTCCACAAAGGAACATCGGCCTCGACTTGCGCAAAATTTGATTGATACAAATGTGTAGTTATTGGGCAACGTTCGCGCATGCGTGACCGAGCCGTGGCAACGCGTTCCCTGAAGCAGCGCCGAAATAGCCTGCGGAAACCCAACATAGTTAACATAAGTTTAGGAAAATAGTCACTGTTTATGTAATGGGAAATGTTTATTTTTGTTCTATTGTGCATATTCAGAGGAAATTGCAACAAAAAAATTGTAACCTACTAATAGATCTCAAAGTGTACAGCTGAAACTAAAATGACTTATTATTATGTAATATGAATGACATTAATGTCAATAATGTAGATTTGAACTGTCTGATTTGAATAGGCAGCTGCTTCGTTTGTTTTTTGCCATGATTTTTTTGTAATTTGCAAATTCCCAAAGACTGCGGTATTAAAAAGTTCAAAAAAGTCAAACTGTAGATTTACAATATGGCGTCGGGGCAACACCTGTATCCGCCATGGTGCAGGGTGCTTTTGCACCTCTACAGTACAGTCGGCCATAGTATTATCTGTTGGGCTTGTTTCTTTATTGGTATTGATTTATGTATCTGACTGTACCGTATTTTTTCTTTGTTTTATTTCACATTTGACTATTCTTAACCAATGCATGGCAGCTAAATTTCATTGATAGAGGCTGCTAGCTGTCTGATGCAAGGTTGTCTATCTACAATGGTATTACAAGATAATAACAAATAAACTGTAGCTATGTCATGAGACTAGATAAAATGTACACCTTTACTGGATTAAATTCAAATTATACTATGCAAATAAATTACAAGTACCTAAGCACCGTTTCTAGTTTTGCAACATGACTCACGCAGGTACGTATTTTCAACACTAAAATTTATAGACGGCTGACACCTCGGTATTTAATTAAGTAATTTATGCATTTAGTAAAGCAAGGAAAAATATTTATTTAGATACACGAACCGTTGTTACTACACCGAAATAAGTACTTTTAAGTATACATATAATGTAATTTATAACTGTTGTAAAAAAATCAATCCTAGATCTGTTCGTGTGGATATGTAAATGGTTTCATTATTGTAGCTGATGCTCTGTTTTGGCTCTACAAAGTATTGATATGGTAATTTTGTTTAATTATTAACTTTAGTAATCTATCGCAATTAAAGTTTGATAAACATCAATGATGGCCTTATAATAATGTTGATTTTCTTCATGTGATTGTGAAAATTTTATTTTATATCAATGAAACAAAGTGAAAATCTAATCAGAAAAAGAAAAGCTGGCACAATGTTTTCACCACGTTTCGCTTGCTGAATAATTACTTAGCACCGAAATGGGTTGCTCTTATCTGTACCATTGTTTGACACGCTTCTTTCTTCCCACGCTCGTTGGTTGATAACGCTACACTGACAAACGCGTAGCCCTGAAGAACTTCTACAAAGAAGACTTTAACTGCTATAATTATAATTACTTATTTATATGCAATGTTTAGGGTGTACATCATTGAGCTAATTTATCACCTTATCTTGAACGCTTTACATATCAGAACATGAAAGTAATTAGCAGTATTGGTTCTCGTAGCACATGATAACCCAAACGGATGGTTGAGCAATTTCAGTAGAGTTGCGGTCGCGGATGTTGCGTTTCTTCTTTTGTTTATAAAATTGTAGAACTCTTTCTTGAAAGATAGTTGTATTGTTATTGATTATGGCCCAAGTTTGGCTCTAAGTGTTAGCAACTCTACGATGGTTTGTATGAAACAATTATAATTTTTGTAGAGCAATAGTTACCTTACCTAAGTTCAAATGTAATAATTTTTCGAACCTACGTTGTTACGTTTAGACAATATCGTTTAGATATTGTTATATAAGTTGTTATAATCAATAAATACTTTAAAGTCACAACTTTGTATTCATCTCATGGAGGCACGAGTGCCAGTCGAATTTAAATATTTCAATGGAACGTCAACAAAAGAATAGGGAGTCAAGTGCAAAATTCATCAGCGACCCACGCCCGTCATAAGGACGGATAAAATGTAATAGGTATATGAGTGGAATCCATTATCCAATGTACAGCAATTACCCATTTAGTGCAATTTGGGGCATCGTAAACTGGTCCATCGGGAGTTCTGGTACATTCCCGGCGTCACTCACTGAAAAGCACCAATTGGAGGAATCACTAGTGAGGGATCACTGAGCACAGGTGGGCGCGAGGGTTCGAGGTGCGGGCATGTCGGGCGGCGAGTGATGCGCGCGAGCGTCGCTGCGGCCGGCGCGCGACTACTCTCCGTGAATGGCCGGCGGAGGGGCGAAGCTCGCCGCACTCCCAGCTCCCGGCGAGCTTACGAAAAACAATTGCAACTGTCCCCTCATTAACGATAAACCCTACAGTTCACGCACTGACACACTTGCAGTTTCGGGGATGACGATTGACGGCTCACTGTGCACTCCGCGCGAGGTTAGAGAGCTCGTTTTTTAAGAGCTTCCGATACGAGCTAGAGTGCCGCTAACGCTCGCATCCGGTGCCACCTGCTCGCACTCGAGGCAAGATTGCGCGTTAGAAGGAGATGAAGTGATCGGCATAATGCGGACCGGATGGCGGGCTCGGTTATGAATGAATCCGCCATCCTTGTCTGGCGCGAGGAAACGACGCAGTCTCTCTCGGGGGCAGGTTGTCGTAGAGGAAGTGAAAGGGACGGGGCGTAGTAAATATTGCGCTCCGTGGATCCGGCGAGGTACTGAAGACCCACGGTTTTTGTGGCACAAAGGATAACCGTCTATCTCCATTCATAGATTTGCAGCGACTTCTTACGGCATGCCTTGCGGCTATGAAGTTTTGCAACAAGCTTACCTGCGAGTTTTTGTGACTCACAAATCTTAAGTTCGTCGCTACAAATACTTGACTCAATAATATGCTATGCTACGTTTACGTTACGCCACTTCCATTATTAACTTACGTAGAAAATATATGTTTATCCAATGTCTTGCTTGAGTCACTTAAAAAATAAAATATCCAAAATTCCGTGCTAAGGAGGACTGTTTGAATTGATTACTCATTTACTGTATCGTGCGTGACTTTTAGATGTTCTATACTTACCCTAAGTTTTCTCATTTATATCAAGCCGTACGTAGATCGTCATGCCTTGCAGACGAAATACTTGTACTTCCGTACTACGAGATTTCAGAAGATATAGGAGATAATAATAATACGAGAAATACGTATAATGTGTACTGCAACATGCAAATGTCATCAATATTAATTGCTACAGCAATAAAATTCGTAGCAGCTACGAAATATTCGTAGCCTACTCGTACTACAATTCACCAATCACAATTTGATAATCTACTCGTATCTAGATATTATGCATTTTGTTCTGATATAACTTATATAAAATCGATCAAGTACAACAAGTGGTAGAAAAACCTGTCTATATAAATTATTATAGCATTAGAGTTACGTGACCCTAACACCTTCACAGTGGTAGAGCAATTATGTATTGTTATCAGCAGGGCGCGTCGGCCGATGGGTGCATGAAGCCTAATATAGCTTACTTAGCACTCATCAGCGCTTATTGACCGATTCCTGACCATCAGCGGTCCATGCAGATGATCCATGATGATGATGTGATCCGTTTTTTTTGGATGTCTACCTAATTGCAAATGTCACTGCGCTTAAGGCTATGACTGCCACAAAACTAGACACAATAGTAAAATACTGTTTGGGGGTCACCGGTGACCACCATGGCGCTCAATGACCTGTCAAGACTGTGGCCGCTGTTCAGCTAGAAAGCGCTTTCTTCGGCTGTGTTTGCCGTCCCGTACCGTACCCAATGTTTGCCGTCGGACGCGTGACGTCGACGCGTGCGCAACTATTGTTGAGCCCACAAAGACGAGCGCACGACTAGCACGATCGACTCCGCTCCGGGAAGCCCCATGGACTATAAAAGCTACGGTTTTCACATTTTAAGGTATGCTTTATCAACTCAGATCTAGTTAAGATGTAATGTCACAGGTTTTGTGGTCTATGATGCTATCAATTAAGATAGCAAACGCCGACGTCTTCTACAAGCGGGTAGCTTTAGCACACCCCGGACACTCGGAAGAAACTTTTCATTTTGGCCATACATTGACAGACGGCGTGTTGCACAGACGCTGCGTTTGTGTGCGTGCTATAAGGGTTGGCAAAGTCTGTTACACCGGTCATAGCTCTTTTCAGTTAAATAAACAGATACCTAAACAACGTAATTTACTTTAATTTAGTATACAACATAAAAGCACTCATTTTCGTAATGTCATATTCACGTGGTATCGTGGAGAAATAAAAAGATAGTATCTACCTTAGCAACACCTAATTTCACTGATCACATAAATATTACAATTATAATTTCTTAACTACACAGAATTCTAAAGAATGTTACCTTTACCTAACGTTTTTAAAGTTGTTCACTGTAACTGAATAGTTAGAATAGGTTAGTTATGGTTGCATATTTTGTATGAAGTTACTTACTGTCTCTCATCTGTTGGGATACGAAAAAAGCTTCTATCATTGTCATTTCTCGAGGACGAAAGACACCCGTACACTGCGCAGTACCTAGGCATCTCTCGTACACAAAACTTTGTTCTTCCGTCAACGTCGCAAACATGCGCGTGCCATGCCTGCTAGGCGACCGCATAATGAGATACATAATTCCGGCGCGATAGTGAGGTAAGTCAGACCAGGGAGGGGAGGTGAGTGGCCGTTCTGTATGTAGTACTATTATATATTCTGTGGCTTTAGGCTGGTTTGCAATTTTTCATCTCTGACGGTTGCTTTTTCTAAACTAATTTAGATTTTGTCAGTAGTTAAGACGGAATATTATTGTAACGAAGCATTGATTTGTGCAAGAAAATTTTATCAGCATTTAGATGATTCACTAAATATTTCTTTAAGCATAACGCAGACATAACAATACTACAAAATGAAACAACGTAAGTAGATAAACTTTTTAACGACATTTACAAAAAATGTACGAGTATGCCTCCATTTGCAAATATTGCAAAAAACGTAAAGTTTTAAAATATATTTGTCAGAGTTGAAATTATTGACGGTGTTGTGCAATGGGCCCATTGTCCCGTTGACGAATATTGGTCAACAAGCGAGTTGCTTTCAAAAAGTTTCGTTAAAACAAATAGAGGCGCAGGCGCAGCGACCGAGGCTGCCACAAACAGAGGATGTGGTATTGTCATCATCGGTCCAATGTGTCACACTATACTGCTCGCAGATTGCAAATAAAGGAGAGAAAAGGTTAACGAAAACATTTCTTGTTAATCGCTCTTACTTCATAATTTTGGACGCGATTTAATAGAGCTTACTCAAAATTCGTTGAACAATAATTGTGAAACAGTGATGTCCATTAACGTGCAATGAACTATGTAGGTAGTAGATACGTATATCCAATAGAATTAAACAAACCATTCGGAAAGACACGATTAACACTGTCATTAATGAGCAAACACACCGCTTTGTCACAATTAACGTTCGTTATAAAACCTCAAAACAACGCTATAATGGTGCATAAGGTTTCGAAAACCTCATCGGCTCTGCGTTCGTAACGACTAACATAAATAAAAGGCAAATCAGAACATTAAGAACAGTGCATCTTGCTTGCCACGTCGATGGGATCCCGTCGGAGTACGTAACCTCCGCGCCAGGTGCTACGCGGGAAGTACCTCACCCCCCACCACCCCTCCCCAACCTCCCGCGTCACTCACGCACACACACATAGAAATAGAACCACTGTCAACACACACAATCACAGCTCACGTGTGATGTAAACATAAAAATGTCCATGTGTGTTTCTGTAATTTATTAATGGCTCGCATTTGCGTATGCGCTGGTCGTTGTGCATGAAAAATGGCGTATAAAAATACAAAATTGAGTGGCCGCTTATTCATAAATATCGTTATTTAAATGCATTTAAGTGTTGTGTTTGACACGAAAGGGAGCGGCGAGCTTTTTAGAGCTTTAGGCCACTTCGCTAGTCAGCTTTGTCGATGATATATTTCACGCTCATTTCGGCCGTGTGTTTCTCACTGATGACAAACACGTATCGGTTGTTTTATTTCCATGGAACATTTATGGCCAATTTCTTTTTTATAGTCGTTTTTATTTGAAAATACCTGCTCTACACAAATATTAATAGACTAAGAAGTTAGTTTGGTTTATTTTAATTAAGTTCAACATGGATTTTTATTGAATTTTTTTTCGTAAAACTTATTAATTTATTTTGTAGACATACCTATATATTTACTTCTTAAAATTGTTAACAGAGCCAAAAGTAATAAAAGATAGGTAAGCATTAGTAACACGGTGTTACTCATCCAAGGAATGCTTTTAGCTAACCCATTGTTAACTATCCACAATGAATATTACCAACAGGTAGACTCTATTACATTGTTACGTCCTTCCGGTATCCGAAATTCTGTATTTTATTTCGATAACAGTCTAAATTCTCTAACAATTAAGGCTCAAAATCGAAGACAATTTCATATTTAAAGCTAAGGATTCAAATGTCAACGCAATGAAGTTTTTGAAATACTGTAACAATTCGCAGATTAATTTTAAGGTTCAAATTAGAGTGTTGTGTTATTTTGAGGTTCTCGATAGCGCTCCAGGGTTACTCGCCATCCGGTGTAAGGTAACACCGTGGGGAAATAAGTACTATTTCAGTGAAGTGGTTACCCTTTTATAATTAACTTTACGGTTCTTGTTAATGTAAGATGTTTATAATTAAGTTTATACATTTGTTTCATATGTGTAAGTGCATGTAATGTTAAAACAGTGGGATTTAACGCGTTTAAGTCTTTTATATGTAGAAAACATTAATAGTAATACCTAAACGGTTGTTGTATTAAAATGTTTTAAAACATTGGCTATGTCAGGTTAAAGTTAGTAATTATGTTTCACAATGCTCAACAGGTGTCCCCATTCGTATTTAAATGAATGCAAAAGAAAGTTTTATTAGTTTGAATGTAACTGGGCCTTAATAAAAATAATGACTTATTGATAGGAGTGTTATATAAAGCCGGCCTAGTACCGGTTGTAATTAAAAAACAAAAGGGTATTGCGTGAGATATAAAATGGAAAACACACATAAAATATATCACGGCCGAGCGCCAGCGTCTAATATCTATTTGTGAAGTTTAACTTAATTACAATTACCGGAGAAACTATAACCATAACTCAAACGTGAATAATTTGGTACTTAAAAATACCTACCTTGATGATATTATGAGAAAAATTACACGCGTCCGTATCTACATAAATCGTAGTGTATTAATTAAATATAATGGTTCACCAATTCGTTTGGCTCTCGGCCACTGGCTGGACGATAACGGGTTCCTTCCATGTCCATTAATTTATATCGCCCAAATTAAATTAACATTAGCCCGGAACATTGTCTCTACGGCATATTTAATTAGCGCTCACAGTTGGTGTTACTCTCAAGCCTCCGCAGCTCCGAGGAAACACATTAATGGAGATTTTAATTTATTGCCAGGATCAGTGGATCTAAATCGAAAAGTAAAACGCGATTAATTGGTCGCTCAGCAATTATAATGATACGCATTAGCTGTAATCCGTGGGATAGATAAGACATTTGCACTCCCAAAGAAAGACCGTAAAACAAACCAATCCCAAATTATCATCAAGACAGAACTTCTCAAGATTGAAAAGAACCGCGCTCCTATTCTTAGCAGCGCGAGCGTCATTGTGCGGCGCAGTCTAGACTTAAAAAAAAATCACAAACAGTAAAATGTCGAACGGAACCATAAAAAGTTGAGTAAAAGGCGTCGAAAGGAGGCAGCGAATTTTGAGCCGAACCAGTTTAATGAGGGTCGAATTTAAATACGAAAAATAAAGCGGTTCCCACGGCGTCGCTCGCGGGAACGGAAGCCTCGGCGATGTCGCGGCGACGCGGCGCGACTTCTCATATCGCGCGATCATCGCGAGCGGGACGCCCCGCGCGCGGCAGCCCAGGGCTCTTATTTTTGAATCACTCGCTTGGATATGGCGAGTGATTTTCGTTCGAATCGATTTTTTTTTCTATGACTTTTGACACTACGTCGAACGAAAATCACTCGCCATCTTGAAGCGAATGAATCAAAAATAGGGGCCCAGGGCCCCTATTTTTTAATCACTCGCTTGGATATGGCGTATGATTTTCGTTCGAAAACGATTTTTTTTCTATGACTTTTGACACTACGTCGAACGAAAATCACTCGCCATCTTGAAGCGAATGATTCAAAAATAGGGCTCCAAAAGTCATAGAAAAAAAAATCGTTTTCGAACGAAAATCACTCGCCATATCCAAGCGAGTGATTCAAAAAAAGGGGCCCTGCTGCTCCACCATTCTACCCTGAACCCTGCCCTCTCTTGCCTCACCCAACACCCAACATTTACCCCAAATCTCAACATACGATTGACGATAAAACACACCACGAACAGGTCCCCGTGAAATTGAATCAATTAATGGATATCATGTTTCGCGTATTCGCTGACAAGATATGGTAGCGCGGTGCCGTGTGAGAAATATTTAATTGTAATCGTTATTTCGACCGGGGCTCTCGATGAGGTAGCTCCAATTTATCCAGTGGTCGTAATTAACTACAGATAAACGCTCTGATAAAAGATCTCGTAATATCTCGCTAATGTCCGCAATAAATCGAATATAAATTATTGTGCCGCGGCGGTCCTAGCAAAACATCCTGACAAAAAATCACGCCGAGTTTTAGTGATACCGAAGATGTTAATTTTATGTAAGAATTCCGTTAATTAGAATTATTAAATAGTACTTTATGTTCAGGCATAGATAGTATTATCAAGTCGGAGATTTAAATTATTTATGCTGTTACCGATAGGCAAATTTTGTGATAAGAGGGTTGTTAGATGGTTTTGTTGTGTTAACATTTGTCGGAGGAAATCTTGCGAAAGAGAGTTTGTTTTTCGAAATATTACAAGTTGTTAACGAGGTCTGATCTGTCCCCGTGTGCTTGCTTTCGATAATGTCAATAGCCCAACGAACGAGACTTGTTCCAACACCTTTGTTTGTACACTTTTACATAAACTATTTAAATTGCGTCTACGTATGCCTGAGACAACAGACATTCGTCTTTTTTTTTCTTGGTACTTTATTTATCTTGAGATTTTAATCTGTTCCTTTGACTGAGATAAACCATAAAATTGAAATTCAAAAGGTGGACCAGCAACATTTCTGCAGTAATGTTAATTTTATTTCATGGTGCGGTTTTCAAAGCTTTTCTTTGATATGCTTTGTATAATATAAAGATGTAGCTAACCATAGGCTTACAGACATTTTAAATATTGTCATAAAAGGACATTTACATACATCAACTCCGTTCCGTGTTCCTGCTCTGCCTCAACGCGGGCAAGTGTGCATCAACCTTCATGGCACAATCTGCGAACTAACTGCTAACTACAGCGTAAGGTCAGATGGGTCAAATATATCACGGCAATTCATCCTGTAATAAAAGAAGTCGTACCATGACAATTCGTGATGTATTACTATCCTTTTCGACAAAATAAGAAGGTACCATGTATCTGGGCATTGTGTTTGAAATTGATCTTTAAGATGTTATGTTAAGGAGCGTTGTTATTCTATGGAGGTGTCACGGTTCATTAAGTGCGGTCTTTGTGAATGATGCGCGTGAGTGCGGCCCGGGTGGGGCCATTTGTTTGCTTGTACAGTCTCCAACAAATCAAATACCCACTTTTGTTGTTAACTAGCCCTTATTACAACTGCATAAGATACCGCAGTGGTTACCTTGATGTGCTGTTGTCCGTACCTATGAATGAACCGATGCCGAGTGTACAAACACACCAAGGCTTAGTTAAACATATGACAATGGTAAATCTGGCATATCTCCTTTTTTGATATTTTAATATGCTTTAAAGAAACAGAAACAAAAAATCTGTCTTTTATTTACTCAAGTAAAAGAAAAAAATGCATCGTGAGCACTTGCGAGATTTAATACCTATTTACAGCAAATGTAATGCCGAAGTTATAGGGTCTTAATAACCTCATATTCTATGTGGTTCAATTATTCTATAAGAATTAAAAAAAAAACAATAAATATATTACACTTCTTGACTCTACTACACTTCTTCATCATGTTGCAATAAAGTTTTGAAAGTTTTAGAAGGCATGTCGGGTTTATTGATTTTCCCGCATTTTGTTGCCCTTGTAAAGTCAACTGGACATAAACCCATGAGTCAACGTGTAGCTTTCAATGTTTTCATTTGTGATTCTTAGGAAAATCCAAGCTCAATGTTATCTCTACAAACTATTGTAGAGATAAAAGGCTTTGCACAACAAAGGGTGATCTTCGTGTTACGAACGTTGCGTTGCGATAAGCGATAGGTGCTTAGTGTTTAGTAAAATGCCAGTGATTACATTGTGCAATGTTTTGTTTCACACTAAAAAGCACAAAAATTTGGAGGTATATTTAGTAAGTTGTTCCCCTGGGAACATATGATGTAAAAAAGCTAAAGAAATGGCTTAACTGATCAAATACCAGGAAAATTGGGTGATATTTTTACTTAACTCCGCCTAATTAGATCCAAAGAGTGTTTTTTATTAAATAGGTTTTTGAAATAATGTAAAACCCATACAGTTGATATCATCAAGTAGTTTCATAAAATATTGAAGGCAATCATCTCGTCATTAAGGCTTTAATTTCTATGGACATATCTGAAATTTCTATCTCGACTTCCGTCGGTCGATCCTATCTGTTTCTACGTTTAACACTCGCCTTCTCATCATGTCCGAGACGTTATAGTCACAGCGACTTCGTAAACAGTGATAAAAGTGCGCATTAGTTATTATCTTATAGATAGTCGGTTAACATACGGCCGCCATCAACAAAGCTGAGGTATATTTTACTGCTGATTAACATAAAGCTCTTGCTTTCGAATACGGGCATCTTAATTAAAGAATACGCTGCATTCAGTCGTATTTCTTGATGTATCTTAATTTAGACAGTACGTATTTTAGTCGCGGCTAAGTACTGTGATCGAACGATAGCGGCTGTCGTGGGTCGAGCGATCTCGCGATAGCATCGCCGGTCGCAGATACCATCGGTGCTCGTCGCCGACCGCTGACACGCATCAAATCGGATATTAATCAGTTCGACGTGAATCTTCACAGCGATTACGGGTTAAATTACGGAATAGTTCAACTCTGAATTGAGCGCTTTATGTACGACTATTTATTGATATCGTTTTAATAAGCTGTTTAATGATCACAGCACGTTACAGTAAATCAATGAGAATTAATTAATTATTTCCGAAAAAAGCAAGGATTTTCCTAAACTCGAATATTTTATTAGGGATTAGTTTTGATGTGGTATTGACATTTAATTACCGTGACAATCTTCGGTCCACGTCCTGCCGAGTTAATATCAGATGGTCGCAAAAAATATCAATAAAATACTAGTTCGCACGGGAAATATGACTAATACGACCTGTCTCTTATGTAACATGTTCGCTGACAAAGTGTTCATTAGGGCTACCTGCAGCGCGCTGACAAATTGGTCGGCAGTATCTTTATCCTTCGCATAATAATCCTTCCTAATTAATACATTTATCACGTATTTTTTATGGTGATAAAAACACAAAACTTCGATTTGACAATCAGATTACCGGCCTGGTTAATTATTAATCGCAATATTTTAAAAATGGTTGGACACGTATGATTTAAATTCTTTCTCTACTAATCGAAAACTGATAGAGGTCAGCATCGCCGACCGGTCTTTGGCTGTTGCAACATAAATGATTTTGTCGGGCGTCGCAAGCGCCATCGTGAGAACACGCGGACTAACCGTTATTTCTTGTCCTCTGGCTCACTAGTGGCCGTATACTGTAACACGATGTGATTATTTTCGAATCGTGTTGTCTCTGTCGTACCAGTCAGCATTGCCTTGTGAGAGAAAGGGATCCGGAAATACGTTAAAAGTCTTAGAAAGCAGAGCCTCTTGTACGAACGAGAGCACCAGATCTCGCGGCCCACCTTCCACTGGTTGGGTCCCTGTCGGTTATCGTCGCACCCATCAAAAATCACGTGTAAAAACGCTCATTTGTGATAAACCAGTGTAGGTGCGGTTTCTCTGTCTATTGAATAGATTAGTCCGATTGACCGAATTTTACTTTGTGTTGTCTCGTGAGAAAATAGATAATGAACGCGAGTAGAGAAAGCAGAGAATTATTGCTTGGGCAATGTGTAACTTATTAATTAATGATACACAAATATTAACTGTCGCGTGTCGTAAAAAATAAATGAAATTGCCGAGATTAAACTTTATGTTGAGAAAAAAATACGTAATCAGGTTTGAGTTATGAGAGCATTTAGTTCGACGAAGGAGCAAAAAGAGATGTGGCTTCTGGATACAAATGCCGGTAGCCGTTTAACGACGAATAGGCGTCTCGGCGTTTTTTGTGAAGCCCGTCTAGATGCTACATTACCGCCCGTGATTACCGCACAGCTTACTGCGTTTATAGGTTTTGTTTTTACTTACATAATGTTATCTATTAAGGTAATGTAGTATACGATAAGCATCAATAGTACTGCTGCCAAAGTTTGATTGTGTTGCAAAAAGCTCTACATAAAATTTTCTACTTCAACATTTATTAATGCTCACGATAATTTGTTTCTCATCAAGCAGTTTTATAGCGAACACAGCGAAGATACTGTTAGCGGGCAGCGGCCGGCAGGAAGTGTCCGGCGAAAAACCAGAAACACAGCATCTCCATAAGACACGGGAATCTTGCCTTCCGCTAATTATTTACGATATATTGCGTAACGGTGAAACGCCGGGAAGGAGACAGGAAAAAAACACGCTCCACAGGATGCGAGCCGCTCGCAGTACAGATAAAGCAAACAAATTCTACACCTAATATTGATACAATAAAGTTCATATTACATCGACGAACACGACTACTTGGTCACTTTTAGAATATCTTTATTCATATTTCGAACGATCTCGATAAAATAGAAATGGTCCGCGATCGATCGAACGGGTTATAAGCGGTGGACTTTATGACGTGCGTCTTACGACTGATTTTTATGGAGTGCCTATCACAAACGCCGATCTGTTTATGCTGGCACCGTAATTAAAGATACCATAGCAGGAACCAGGAAGAGTGTCGTACTATCTCAACAGTTAGCCGGAAGTCGCTCGATCTGTGCGTTCATTCATGAATGAGCGACTCGGAGCGACAATGTGGTATGACAGGTTGTCGCACTGGACCACACTCACACCTATTCCTATATGTCATAAGACTAGTTTGCTGGAGCACGCCGCTGTAATAATTAAGCATGAATGAAACGAAGCATTTAATTGAGTTGAAACGTGAACAAACATTTTGTTAGTCCGCGTATAGTTTTGAGTGGCTTATTTGGTGGGTAATCGGTTTTGGTAGCTTTGTGTTAGTTTTGTCGGACAAATGTTTGCACGAGCATCCCGATGATTGAGCGTAGCGCTACCTAAACATGTACACACGAGAAGAGCATTATCGTTTACGCGTTTACTTTTCAAGGAATGTATTTGGTCAACAGACGTTTTCAATGGAGTGGGAAAATGCACCGCGTCTACGTGAGGAGGCTGCACAACATTGTATAAGAGAAAATTCAGTCCCCTGACTGACGTAGAACACGAACTAAACGCTTTAGTGCAATTTCCTGTTTAGTAACTTTTACACGTAATAGTATGGCATATATTTGAAAGTGTTACACAAGTTACACACACAACTACTACAATGTTGTATGGATCTTAGAGGAGTATAATTGGTTACAGCTTTTCTTGAATTGCTTCATTTTCTCTTTGGGGTGTGTAATCAATTGCTATCAAGCAAATAATTGAGGCTTCTCGATCAAATTGAATAGAATAAAATATGTTTATTTTCAAAAAACATGGGTAATGTAATAGCAAAAATTCATCTTCGACCTTATGTTATGCATCAAGCGGCATGCAAAGATAGGTAGTTTATATCAAAATGAAAATTTTAAAACACTATAAATATGACAAAAGAGCATAATAGTTATATCACTGCTAAAACTGACCTCTCGCTCATCTTTAAATTGCCATAATGCTAATCTTTAAGACGCCACTAACGCTAATTCCGTAGCTGCTATTAATAGGGGTAAGGAAGCACCGGGTGGCAAGTGGCCAGTGGCCAGACGTAAGGGCGTCATCCGGGGCATAGGGCAGATCTGATTGCCGTAATCGAGTTAGCGACGTCCGCCAACAAAAAGACGAAAGACAATTAACGCCGTGGGCGGAGGACACGCTAATGCGGGCTTTACGAGAAGATTGGAGTTCTAAGAGGCTGTAGGGCCCCTACTATGTAAGACTGTCGAATTATGGACCTAGCTATCCTTTTCACTTGTAAGGCCTTGCTGACATGAGAAACAGTGATAGCGAGATTTATAATTACAAGCATCGTGCTAAGGAAAGCGTGCTAAAATAAGGGAGTAGAGTCATGTTTACGTTTAGAATGCCTCCTTTGTTTTGACAAAGTTGTCAAATGTCTATCAAAGGAAACATTCATAAACAGCAAAGAACCTGTTGAATGATGGATAAGTGAATGTACTGAAATTCAGAAGAGAAAAAAAAACAAAAGTTAAATAAATATTGAAAGCTTTCTTTCTTTGTGCATTTTTTTAATGTGACTGGCCATAAGCAAATCAATTCAACGATCGTATTAAATGTGCTCTAAGCGCCATGTCAATGGAATAATAAGAAATGCCGCATGTGTCACGATGTAAAAATAAACTATAGTAATTAAATGGAGACAGTTAATCAAGTTACGGGCAGGAAGTTCTATTTCAGGACTCGAGTGGGTCTAGCGTGTGCCCAAGACAATGTGTTTAGTCATGATTGAGATAATCTGATTAGGGTCGCGTGGTACTCAGATAACTCAGACGATGATATTAATTGAGCTTAATAAAATTAATGCAGTTTTATCTGGGTTTGTAGAAGCCATTTTTATTTACTAACTAGCGGACCCAGCGAACTTTGTTTCGCCCCGGCCCCGTCCCATCCTAGCCCCGGCCCCATCGAACGGGATAAAATGTATCCTATGTCCTTCTCCTGGTACTAATCTACCTCCCCACCGTTTCGCCCCGGTCCCGTGCTACCCCAGCCCCGGCCCCGTCTAGCGGGATAAAAAGTATCATATATCCTTTTCCTGATTCTAAGCTACCTCCCCACTAACTTTCAGCCAAATCGGTTCAGCCGTTCTCGAGTTATAAGTGTTGTAACAGACACGACTTTCTTTTATATAAGAGTACATAGATTGTAGTTATGATAATGCTATCCCGGACCTATTTTCCTAAATAAATCTTTATGTAGATATTATTCAAAAAGTAGATTACAATACATATAATCCACTGTATTATCTTTTTGATAACTTGGTGCTCGCTTGAAGCTTTGACGCTCACGCAAGATTATATTCGTGACCATTTTTGCAAAATTTTCGATAATATCTCACCTTTTCCAATCAATCGATAATTTTGCAAACCTGACAGCAGAAACCTATCATTGTTTCATTCAGAACTTGCCGATAAAATCATTAACAAGTACGCTCTGCGCAGCCCGCAGCGGCAGGAAGTGCCGCGCCGGACGTTCGTGTATCTAGCTACCGTATCTATCTCATTCTCTTTATAGCCACGTCACTTGCCATCCCGCTCTCACAGACAACTAGTCCTCTCTTTTCCACAGCAACAATCTTTTATCCTCCATCTCACTCCCTTCTGTACCATTCCACTTGCGTGTTGCGTAATGAGGCGGTCAAATTTTATTTTGTTGACCGTTACAAATTATTGCGGCATCATCTAGGGTGAGATGACTCGGTCACTATAGGCTACTGTTTAATGATGGATATTACAAAGGAGCACCCAAATTACAGTAGTTTTATTTCTGTCTAACGATGGCTTTTTGTACGACCGAGTAGAATTCTAATAAGCTGTCTCGCCGGTAATGTCTAGAACATTACTATTGTTCGTAATGATGTGGGTAGAGTCTTCAAAAGTCGTATCTGTATCTGTACAGACAAGTAATATCATAAGGTTCTTCTGAATCATGTTCTCCAATTACGTCATGAAAATGTTAAGTATTGTATGTTACGCAAAAACTGGGACCGTTTACACAGCAATTGCACGTGTGTGGTTCAGAGGCTGCGCCCGCGCACCGAGAGCGGCTAGAAATCATCGCCGCGTCCGGCCATTCCGCCAGTTGCTGCGTTTTAATTATTAATGAAACTGCCCGCCGCGGGAAAGCCACTACGGCCGGCTCAGCTTCCGCTTGCGACGCTGCGCTTCATTCATAAAACCGAGCCCAGCAACCTTGCCGACGTAAATGCAAAATAAACACATGCAAAAATCAACCTTATCACAACACAAAAAAACTCCACATCCACTATTTAAGAATGCCGCTTACGACTCTACGCGCCGTAAACAGCGGTAAACAGAAATAGACAGCGAAAAAAGTCGTAACTCAACACTGCGGCCGTACGAAAGTGGTTTGTCCACCCTGAGCAGAAAGTTGTTTTCCGTTTGAAGAAATGCTCTCAATTAAACCATTTAAGGCGCTAGCGTTCTCGGTTGATTTACTCGCTTGTCGTGAATGGGATGCGTTTTGTGGTCGGTGAGGTGCGAAGATCTAGTAATCGGTGAATGTATCCACTGTCCCCTGCATGATCGGCTATTGGCGTAGCAATGATTGCCTCGTTACTCGACAGGAACATTCGATCTACTCAGATTTCCATGCGCCTTATTTATGTAAGCCAGCTGAAACGTAAATAGAGCTTGAAAGTTGATGACCAATATGGATTGTGCGGCGCAGGTTTTGATTACATTACAGTTACATGTTAAACATTTGCTGTTTCTGCTACGATATGCTATTTATGTCGACGGTTTTCACAAGACAGATTTTCTCGGAAGCGTGTTGAGAGGATATTGCATACTGGATTCCCAATTTCCAGTTGGCACGGAACGATTCGGTGCCATACAGTCTGCACGCTACTACAAAGGGCTTCTTTAGGATACACACTTTGAAATTGATCTCATCTTCACTAATTTCGACCCTAACATCCACCAATTAAGTTGAACTTGATTTGCAGTTTCGCTACGCTGTAATGAGCGAAGTTTTTGTCAGACAATATGGTGCGGATATAGTCAGATGCTCCTGAATGGTTTGGGACTAGGCTGAAAAAGCGTATTTACGATTATGCACGAGCGATTTGTTGTCATTCGATATCCGAAGCCGGGTGCGATTATTGTATCACGTTACACGGAAGATATTATTTATAGGAAGCACCGTCTTTGTTATTTTATTTGCATGCTCTTTTCTGTCCTTTGTGGGAACCTGTAGAAAAGGTAACTCAATTGTGAAAATATTTAATTCATATAAGCTCAAGGACTATACTATTTTGTCGGGAGTTGCGAGAATTTTTCATCGGTTATTTTTGTTCTTGCAGGTGCGGCAAAGATATTTGTTTGTTTGACAATTGTAATCATTTAATCCACATTTATGTCGTGTCTCCAATTTGTAAATGTCTAGATGTTGTCAAAATAAGTTTTGTTGACAGTATGTTTGATTTACTTGAGTGGAAATTAATTGGAGGTGAACTAAGTACGAGGCTAACTCATGTCATTAAGTCATGAATGAATCATTCTTTATTTTGTTAAGCTGTTGCACCCATATTTTAAAAAGTGCACTTTGCTGAAACTCGTAGCACTTTAATGTGGAACAAATACAACTATAAAGCATAAATTGGTTTTTACTATTCTGATTTCTTTATTATTACAAGTGTAATTTTCCATGTTTGTAAAGTTTATAATGAACAATGAAATTAAAGTTTAATTCAATCGAAGTTTTAAAGTGTTGCAATGAATGATGTACCTACATAATAGGGTGTTTATTTTCGGCAGCAGCAACAAAACGCCGCGTCAAATTATCGCGATATCTCATTTGGTGTATTTCAACAAATCAACACATTATTATGCTTTCAAAACACCTCGCAGCCGACAGCTCTCAGGTTTCAAGAAATGATCAATCATAAAGCGCGAAGTAATTTTTCACGAGGACGTCCTCGCTGCTTTTTGTTTTCCCAAAACACTTTAAGCTCGCACGATTGAGGTTTTAAATAGTCACGGCGAAAATAGCCGGGTGTTGAAACGGTGCTTCTCTCACCTGTTTGTTGGAGCAGTGATTTATCTCAGGGCATTTCGAAAATACGCGGCCGGTGTTACAGCGCGCCAATGATATTTTACGGGGTTGCTAAACTGTGATTTTCACAAGGTGATTAATTCGACGTTTTGGTAATACTTTAACTGAAAATATTACGGGGTTGCTGAACTGTGATTTTTACAAGGTGACCAATTCGACGTTTTGGTAATATTTTTAACAAAAAATGTTTTTCAAAGCTATTTTTATAAATAGCTTATTTAACATTTGGATATGGACTTAAATTATTTCCTACAGATGATTATCTGCATCCATTGACAAAAAGTTTTAAATACCAAATGAATCATTACTTATTTACGACACCATATTTGGGTAAATTGAGGTTATTTTGCAATGTGAGTACCGGGGCTAAGTAACTATTTGGTTGATACATAAAGGTAGGTAAACAAGATCTAGTTTCCTAAATAAGTCTAACATCTGACATTATTTTAAACAACCGATTTAATTATATTATCTTCAGTTACCTTATTGCTATTTATTCCGGTGTTTTGATTGATTTATGAACCGGCGCCTGACAACACACAGGATGCTAAAAATCAGGGTTACCGCCTAAGATGATAAAAAAACATTTAGCTGTACATAGCATCCTCTCAGTTGAATTACCATGTTTTACTATATCAAAGTCAAATTCATTGTCAAACTCCATACAAGGAAAACAGAAGAGAATAAAGGTAATAATAATGGTGCAACCAAAAACCTAATGAAAAACTTGTGTGCCTAGTACAGTTTTTCTTCTTTTTTGAACTACGTAAACGTTTATCTACTTCTACGTGTAGGAAATAAGCTCAACGCCTTACAGCGTACAGTTCTTGTAACAGACAACACAATTGTAATAAAGCAATTTTGAATTTTGAATTTGAATTGTTTTAAATGAGACTAGACTACCATAGAGTTTTCATGTGACTCTATGAACCGGCAGCCCTATAAGAAAATATTAAAAGCTCGTTCCGCCGAGTTTGCGCTTGCGCAACTTACTTCGCTAATACGTTATTGCATTATATTGAGTGTATGAGAGCAATACAACATACATCAATGAGTCGGGCGGAAGTTTTTCTAGTTATGAGATTGGTGAGTGCCCGTTAGTGAATGAGCGACCGGTTCTGGCTGTGCCATTACGAACACATTCACGCGAGTTTGTAAGTACAGTCGGCGACATGAGATAGTGATGAGAACTTATTTTTAGTCAGTCAACAGAAGGCCAATCACAGCGATTTCCGAGCTTAAGGGCCTGTTGCAAAAACGACCAACTAATGTAATGTAATTTTGAATGAAGTAGTATTATTTTAATTTAAGTATTTATTTATTTATTATTATGAATCAGTGGACAGATAACGCCAATCGGATCTTCTTCAAACATTGTGAAGCAGGCCGTAAATGTATTAAAACTTTGTACATCATACCTAACGATAAGCTTTATAATTTGTACGAGCATGCTTATCGGTTTTTACTAACAAAATTACTTATTACTGAAAATCATTGAAGTGAAAAAACGATTAAACGAGGTTACGAATTGTAGTGCTAGCATTATTTTATAAAGAGCGAGAAAAAGTTATCAAACTTAATCTTCGTAGCGCTTCGGAAAATTCGTAGTCGTGTAGACTTGGTTATGGTTCTGACTGTATACCTACGAGAGTCGAGTCGAGTCGAGATTATATTCTCAAAATTGGTCTTGATACCGTGTGATGCTGGCTGCCCCGGTATAATATGCATGCTATTATTTATAGCATTTTTTATAGCTTCCGAAGCCTGTCTTACGACCAGCCACTTTTTATAGCACCCGTTAGGTAAATTCATAAATCAGTTTATCATTTTTAAATTATTGTAAGTTTATCTTTTGTTTAATCTCGTGTGAATATCTGTGTACCGATTTTGTTACGCAATGGGTATCATATTTCATTGCGTAAGCAATTGTTGGATGTCGATTATTAGTCATTCAATGATGACTTTATGTTCGGAAAATATTAATATTATGTGAACCTACCTTCTAACAAATACATAAGCAAAATCGATATCTAGAATCTATATTAATACACAAACAAGCACTATAATAAAGGAAAATTTAATTAAAAACATCCTTTTCAATAAATCAAAGGTAAGGGAAGTTGTGGATAGCTTGCGAAACTTCAAACAGTAAGGAGTTTCATTGATAATGACGTCTCTGCGTCATTTCAGCTCCGTCAAGTCCGATTCGCCGGTACTGTTACAATACAAGTAGGTACGCTAGTCACGGCCAAAGTCGAATGTTAAGTCATTCATACATAGTTAATTATTTATTTTGTTGCGCCGCACGCCCGGTTGCATTAACCGATTTATTTTAGATATGAGCGTGACTCAACTGGATGTGGTGTACAGTCAAATAAATAAAGTTTGTGCATCTTTCTTTACTTACATTCTAAACGGGGAATAAAATTTTAGCTGGTGAATACTTTGGGCTATCAGAAAAAGCGATAACGACGCGATCAATAACTAAGCTTTGAGTCAAGATGAAAGCGGGTAGGAGAAAAAAATGGCGATTACTCCACTAACATGAGCGTGGCTCTTAAAAGAAGAAAAATCCTACTATAAGGTTAAGAGGTAACTAAACGAGTACGATAACTGTATTTCCTTTCAATAATAAAGTATTAATCACGAAAGCTTATCTACGCTGTACATATTCTTAACCAACATGAGTCCTACATTTTTTTTCGGATCAGACTGTACTTGCAGTCATACGAGTAGTTATGGCATTGATCTATGAAAACCACTGGGTAATGGATATTGTGGATGTATAATTTACATTTATCGGCCATATCGGAACGGGTTACGATCCAACTTAAAAATGTTCCAATAATTACCGCTCATTACAGATCATTAGGCGCTTTGATTTAACATCAAGCTTCTTTGTAACGCGAGGTTTTCTAATAAAGTGTAATCATGGGCGCAGGGTTCACTATTAACTGAACTCTTCTTCGAAAGACGAGATGAAAGAAATTAAATAATTCATGATCCTATGTTAAGTTTGGATGTCTAAGCCACGTCTGATCTAGTCTGGAGACAAACGCGAACTCATTTCATCTCAAAAATAAAAAAAGTTTTCGCTGGGTCTACCTAATATGAGACGCACCTAGATTTGATCCTACGAAGATGAATATGTTAGTAAAACCATTAATTACTTACCTTTCCATTTTTAAATATATCAGGTCTATCCAGCGTAAAATTGAAGAAAATTCCGGTACATTACCTGCAACAAAAGAAATACAATGATTTTTTACCCCTTTACGGTGTTCAATTCATAAATGGTAAGTGTAAAATAAAGTAGGGTAAGGGCATATGATGAAATGATATAACGGTTATCTACAACAATCATGTACTGTATGAGCATTCAAGTCAATTAATTATATAACAAAGATTATGTAGCTAACCCTAAATTCAGCCCTCGGTCTCTTTGCCCCGTTAGGGTTATGACAAGTAACTGTCATATAGAGGAAGAGGCGTGGTCGCCAGACAACTTCCAATCGGACCCGAAGCCAGGGGCATTGTCATGGCAATTCGACACTAACATCTTTATTTAGATATTAAATCAACATACTTTTTATAACAGGATAAAACATTTTTTATCCTGGGAATTGAAAAGATTTATGAACTGTATTTTTCGATTGAACACGCACGATGTAGATAAAAGAAATAATGTGTTTACTATGTATTTGCATGGATGATAAAATGTAGCATAAATCACCTCGATATTGGGTGCTAATTTAAATGCAAACCTTTACACAAAATTCATTAATTTCACAACTTTTGATACACCAGCGATCTTTTTTTTTCAATATTAACTAATTTATCTTTTCAATATCTACAACCGGAGACAGTGGTCACAAATCTCCAATAGTTGAACCAAACGAGAAAACATTCTCACGCCAATCTCAACCTATCATTTACTTACGTCGCGTTGGCACAACATAAAAATTAAACTATTTCCTAATTAAAACTATTAAAAAGTTGACTTGTCGGATAACGCGCCCACTTCCGCATTAAGTTATTTGTGGCGTTTAACCCTTCCAGCTATTAAGGGACCGTCGGGGTTAAATGAGACATTTTTCAAAGCGCGCTGACGGTCTTAATGAGATGTCGCCACGGGTTATTTTCAGTTGTGCACTAAAAAGAATAATCTGAAAATCTTCAGATAATGAACTGCTTGCTCTGTGTCAAACGTGCGCGACAGATGATGATGGAGTGAAAAGAGAATGCGTTTAAAAATACGATTGCGAAAACAGCAAATTACGAAATGAGTGCGCATTTAATGTTTTAACCCTTTCAATTTTGCGGTTGTAAGCTTATTTCAGAATACACCATCCCTATAAAGCGCTACTGAGCAACGGCAGTTCATTTCAAGGAATTTCCTTTATTGGACTTATGGATGATGAACTGAGTCGTAAAGATGTCTTCCACTTATTACGTAATAAGCCGTCGTTAGCATTACTTATCCTTCTGGAGAGGTAATTGAAAACAAATTTGTAATTTCTGCTCCGCAAAGGTCTTGTCGGTGTATGTGTATGACTTTTGTATGGGCGTGCAAGTGTGCGTGTTTCTTGAATGATCAGTAAGTGGAGCGCATTAGTCGGATGGCCGCTTCACGTGTATGGATCAGTGTTAAGCTCCATTGACTACGGCGACGGCCAACCGACTGTGACCACGTAACTCGTGCTCCGAGATGTTGGATAAAAAAATCTTTTTATGATCACGTTTTATCGGTATTAATTTATCGAACATTGAAGTGGTAAAAAAGTATTATGATAAACAACTACTGTGAGATTTAATCAATAGGATGACGAGGCTTCTCACGGCGCGTCCGTAGAGCCGCGGGCTAATTACGTACAAAATTAATAAACAATCCATTAGTGGAGAGCAACAAAAGAAAGTGTGCGCCGGACGTCGGTCAAGAGCTGTCGGTGCGGAGTCAGCACTGGCGCTAATGGCTTCAGCGGGCCGATGAGATAGCCCAGAAGGCTTACTACGAAAAACGAAATCCGTCAATACGATAATCGTTTTGCAGATCCGAAGCATTTCGTAGTAGGGATTCCATACTAAAAACCTTTCGGATCTGAAAAACGATTATCGTATTGACGGATTTCATTTTTCGTAGTAGACCTCCTGCTCCAAATGGTGTCATCGATTTTGGATATTGAACATTGTGATAGGGATGCATCATGAAAGTATATTAAATAAATAATTATCGTATTGTAAATTTGTATTTATTTGTTTGTATTTGCGGATCCGAAGCATTTCGTAGCAAGGGTCAAGGAGAAAAACTATGATCGTATTGAAGGATTTAGTTTTCGTAGTAGCCCCTCATGTTATTGAAACGGGTGCATTTGCGAGTCATGCGTTCTTGCCCTAAGATTTCGTGTAGCTGAAACGTTACCGCCTATCTCATTAAACATACACGGTTTTGGCTGGGGAAATCAGAAAACGACAGAACAGGACACAGGAAGCTGTCACCGAGGCACTAATTTAGTTGGCCGCGTAAGTTTCAGCTTATCTCCGAGTGCGAACCAGTTTTGCACGCCGTGGGAACACGCTTACACGCGCACTAATCCACCTTGTTTTATTTACAGGGCTGACACCGCCCTCTTACCGTTTTAACAAGAGGAAATGCTTGCAGCAAGTTGCAGGGCTTTGCGGCAAGACACGGCGGGTATGTCACATACAATCTCACTAAAATTACTAGAAGGTCTGCTTGCTAAATTGAAACAAGATATCGCAAAGCAACTGTGTAGGTACAGGGAAACAATGAGGAAGAAGCTAGTTCACACCACCAATCGTTGACGTTATTTTTATCAATTGTTAAAATGCTATTATTCCATAGATTTACTATAGCGATTTGAAACTATCACCTCTTAGTTTTTTTGTTTTCAACAGACGGACTTTTCAATGTTTACAGAGCTATTATGTTAATTAGTTGGATGAAAAATTTAATTTTCTTTAACTATCGAGGTCGACGAATTGTTAGCGATTGCAGGAAACTACCCAATTGATGCTGTAGCTACAACTTGATTTCATCACCTGACTGAAGCTTTTCTGTATTATATCCAATTTACGCTACTGAGATGAGTAGTAGTCTGGTCCAATGTCATAGGAAAAATATAGTTGGAAGTCGTTTCGTTACCCAATTAATAAAGAAAAAACCTATTATGCACAAAATTAAATCAACAGTTAACCAGTTACGGAAGTAACTTTTATATCATAAAACACAAACAAAACAACCTAATATCAAATTTTATTTTATCCATTTCCCTTTAAAGTCGCTTATTTGCATTCGGTTAGCCAGGTCAATTGCGTCCAACATTACTTTCACAACTTAATTGGGAGTTGGGACATAAAACATTGTGTCGTTTCCTTTCAGTGTTTCCTCTTGATCTCGTTAATTAAGTGCTTTAATTTTAATCTGCGGTTCATTGATAAATCGGATTAAACAGGAACACTTGGTAGCCTTAACTATAGCCCGGTGGCGGCATCTCATTCATTGGTGCATGGATGTGTGGCCCCATCTCTACATCTCTACCAGTATTTGTATGTGTGTGTGTGTGTGTGCACGCATATGTTTTGAGCTACAATTACGGTTCAATTACACATCCCAGTTGTTCGGCGATTGAATAGAATAAATTAAGGGTCCAACTGCGTAGTTGCGTGATAGTTTTAGCAAATATGAGGTCATCCGCATCAAGTCATTTTCAGGTACCTAATGCATCGATAAACCTAAAATGTGTTTGTCGAAGCTCACTCACTAACTATTATTGAAAAATATACATAGAAATAACTGTACTATATTCTACTGATCTGAGATACTCGTAGGTTGGAATGGTTTGTTAATTGTATACAGTGCTAAAATAAACCTAGCTTATATATAAGTTTGAAAGCAATAAAAGGCAGGTATTAAATCCCTATAGATCACTTGTAACGAGCTTAGATAATATACCATATTGCCTTTAGTAGCGTTCCAGTGATATGACCTCTTTATGAGCCCGAACAATCACAATCGGAAAACATATTTAACACAATGGGACTTGATACGGTAGACATTTTCATTCATTCATTCAAGACTCTACAGAAGACTGTCCTCTTTGTATTTCGGCTCTACAGGAGTAGAATCATGAAAATAAATAAATCAAATAATACAACTGGATCAAAATATTACAATGATGTGAACTGCAATGTGGAGACGTAGAAATTGACTTAACAGAGCCTGCGTTTTCCATGTTTGTACTTCATATTAGTTACACACCAGATTAATTAACATGGTCTTCTGGACTGAGCCCACTGGCATCACCCACTTTACTCTTTTACTGATGTTGCGATCTCAATCCGACAACAAATGAATGATGCGTAGTAAAAATAAAAGGCCATACCAATTCATTTGGAGTTATAAATCTATTTTCGTTTTAATGAATGGGGTACTTCTCAAAGACTCGCCGTAAGTAAAAAAAATACTTAAAGTCGCATCTTTCCAAGCAGTATATTCATTTTTAAGTGGCGTCGTCGTGTCATCGGGTAAAACGCAAATAAATTTTGAATGCATTACGAAGTCTCAGTGATGAATAACGTCCTCTCGGCAATATGTTAACCCTTCCAGTGGCTGGTACTAAATTAAAACGGAATCCGTAAGATCAAGGTGGATTACCCAAGCCGAAGACTTGACAGCACGGCTTTACATCGGGATTGAAGCCGTCTTTTAAAACTGTTAAAATTGTACATAAATCAATGCAGTAGATTAGGGACTTGATTGGTTAACTACTCATTTATAGTCCAATCAACGAGGAGATTCGTTGTATGGAGACATCCGAATAATTCTCCCGTCGTTGAAACTTGGCACATAGTGAAAATAAGTTATACAGATTATAGATATACAATAATCCAATGATTTTTTTTACGAGAAGTTAGGTATTTATACCTAAACATGGAAATCGTTTATAACTCTCTGTGAAAAAATTCTCAGTCTGAAATTGTTCGTGTATACGTATGTATGTATAAGTTAGAATAGGTAAGAATAAGAATCCAATATTTTTTCGATTTCCGAGATACTCAAAATTAAACTTTTTGCATTTTGCTCTATAACTTCTACCGAAAAAATTCTCTGCTCATTTTTGTTTTTTAATATGGTTTTATTTACGTATATAAGTAGCTTTAATAAGTTATCCAAAACATTTTTCGTTACAATATTACAATTCTTATTATTACTTAATTATGGCTCGTGAATAATTGCTCAGGCAAATTAAATGCGTTTCTTAGTTAGGGGTCGCTCTATTGCAGTAGATTTTTCAATAATCCAATTAAAATTCCACTAAATACCAAGTTTTTAAAATATCAATAGCGGGTAATAGTGAATATTACCGCCACTTAGAACCGACCGGGCGCGCGGCAGTGCAGTGGTGCGTGTGCTCATATCTAAAACGTACTGCAGTCTATCTGTATAAAAAAATGGTGCAAGTGTTTGTTTGTAGGTAATGGCTGTCACCCGCGATAGCCCAGCAGCTAACTTAGGTGGTCTTGGAACTTGGGCACACGGGTTCTAATCCCAGTGCATCACATCGTATGTTATTTATTTGTATGTATGTTCTTATGAGTTCTTTTTACTTTTTTTTTTAACAAAATATTGTGTTTTTGCAGTGATTATTAGCCAGTCGAATTCAGTCCTTATATGTTAGGACGTAAGGCTTATTTTGGCGGACGACTGACAGCGGAGTCTGGAACGCGGCGTGTGTTTATTGCGATTTCTGTCGGGCGAAAGTAGTTCTTATTTTCATAAGCGGAAGGCTTGTAGTCGGCTGTGATGGATGATTGAGGATTCTAGAATGCCGTCTATTGTATTTCGGCGCCCGCGCACTCCATAGCTATCGTATAACTATAGTATAACTATAGTATACTATTATTCAATTATTGTGACGGTATTTAGCGCGCGGTCCTTAAAAGTCATTCTGTACAAAGAAAGACATTTCAGTTTTCGTTCATCTCAGTTACCTACTTGACCAATCAGAGGACAACGACTCAACGCAATATAATAATTACGTAAAGAGTTTAACGAGAAATTAAATGAAAAGATGGACCAAGAAATAAGTAAACGACGATGGAAAAGCAAAAGGCTTAAGCGACACTTTGACAGATATTGGTCTTAACTTAGTTGTAATCAGCAAGATTTTCTGCGTCGTTTGAGCTGGGTTTGGTGTAAATCAGGATTGTTGTAAAATATCTTCATAGAAATATCAATAAAAAAATTACATTTGATAAAATAAAATTAAAGCACGATTTTTTTTCTATTAAAATCTAGGTAGAACATACATTAACGATCTGATTATTGAAAAATATGACTGCCCCATTACCTATAGATTCAATGGAAATCAAAATACTGTTGGTTCCTCCCCCGCAATCTGCATAAGCAAGAAGCCTTTGTACTTTAGGCGTTGCAGAAACAGCATTCTAAAGGCTTTATTGAATGTCACTTTAAGTGCCTTTAGCGCCTTTTGCGTATAGCTGACCCAGAGGGAGCCCGAGTAGAACAACTGGCAGTGTTTGAGGTTAAGATCTCCGTATGTGTTTTTGACATTAAGAATAGATTTGAAATTCTTTTAGAGAAGAAGAAATGGCAGAAGATCATTCATAGTCAGATTGATTCCCGATTTTCGATTAGTTATCTGTTTACATTGTTTCTTAATAAAGTGAATATTTAATCAGTACCTAACTATTTTTAATACCAAATTATTTAATCTGCAAGTAAGAACAGGCAGTATGCTTTAAGGAGAGTTAACTTCATTACTACATCGAGCAAACCTCCGGGCCAGCATATTGCTCCGGAATGCCAAGGCGTATTTAAAAAAAAAATAAGCGACACCAAAAGTCTACTAATTAATAATAAATATTGTTGGTTTTCCAATTTTGTTGTTGTATTTATAATTAAATTTATTTTATATTTGATTCAAGCGATTAAACTAGACTAGTTGCACCCGCGATAATTTCTTATAACCCGAAACCGCACCGAATTATTGGTTTATTTCAATAAGTATTAGTGTTGGGAAATAAGTATAAGTTATCGAAATAATATTTTAGTGTAAATTATTTATAAAACAAAGAGATACGTTTTTTAATAAAAGCATACAACGCAGTAAGTATAATTTCTTACGTAATAATAATAGTCCCCCTAGCCGATTTCGACTACGGTGGCCAGTCACAACGACTAACCGACTGCGCGGGACATATTATAGTGCACAAGTGTGTGCGCAAACACAGGTGCACTCTCTATTCCTTTTACTCTCATAGCCCGATGGGACAGCAATCTGACACGACCGGAGAGAGATCAGGCGCAGGACCAACGGCTTTACGTGCTTTCCGAGGCACGGGGGTGAAACACCGCCAACTTCCAAACTCCGGGCTTCCTTGAGTATTTCTGAACAGAAAAACCCAGGTACATATTTTTGGCCCGACCCGGGAATCGAACCCGGGACCTCTGGCGCAGCCGTAACTTAAAAATGCGACCCTCTTACCGCTGCGCCACCGAGGCAGTTCTTACATACTACACAAAAAAAAAAGATTTTTAAAATATTTTACACAAACACCTTTCTCCACTTTGATTTGTCTGTATCAGAACATTCACTTTTAACATATTTCTTCATCATACATCTTGGCCGAGAAATATTAAACAATTAAACTTCGATAAAACCATGTAAAAACGTAAACAAACACTCGAATAATGCATTATCGTATTTACATCCGTTCCCGCTATAGTAAAATTAAGTAAACAATTCAATTACCTATAACAGTGCGGGAAGGGGTGAAATGACCTTGTATTCTATGACGAGAAAAAAAACATTTAGTGCGGTATCAGGCCGAAAGGCCTTAGCACCATTTTCTTGCTTTTTTGAGTAGCTCTTAATATAGTAAACTCAAACCTATACTTGTCTCTTTTGAACATACAGAAATGCTCCTTACACAGCCGCCGCACCAGGGGAAGTTTACTGTTTCTGGCTTCCGCACAGAGTGGGAGTACATGCATCGGGTTTTTAAGCCTTATATTGCAGCGAACGTGTTAAACGTAACACAATGAACAAATTTTGCGTTTTTTGTCTATAATCGGGCAAAGGTTCGGTCATATTTGTTGCACCCGCGATAGCAGTTTGAATTTTTCTCTTGGCTATTGAAATTATATTTTAAATTTCTTGTTAACTAATATATAGAGAACATATAAAATGTAGTCTTTCATAGACTAATTTCATTGAATAAGTTTTTAGGGTTCCGCAGCCGAATGGCAAAAAACGGAACCCTTATAGTTTCGTCAAGTCTGTCTGTCTGTCTGTCTGTCTGTCCGTCCGTATATCACAGCCACTTTATTCTGAAACTATGAGCATCACATAGCTGAAACTTGGTAGGTAGGTGTATCTTGCTTACTGCTTTCCGATTCAGATACAAAAAGTAAGAAAAAATAGTATTTAAGGGGGGGCTGCCATACATGAAACTAAAACCTAAATTTTTTTTTTACTCAAACCTATACGTGTGGGGTGTCTATGGATAGGTCTTTCAAAATGACATTGAGGTTCCTACAACCTTTTTTTCTAAAAGTCTAACGTTTGAGATATAGACGCTTCCAAAGTGGTAAAATGGGCGTCCCCCCCCCATCTAACTTTTGAACTAAGAAAGTGAAAATTTTGAAAAAAATATATAATGTAGATCTCAACAAAAACTTGCAACGAAAATTGGTTATGAGATCGAACCAGTAGTTTTTGAGATATTGCACATTTCTATCAACCGCAAATATAACTTTGTCTTTCATACAAACACTATGAAAAACAAAGTTATTTTTGCTGTCACAAAATATTGTGATGTTTTCGTTAAGAGAAAGTAAGTGGACCCTGAATTCAGTTAAGGGTGGCACGGAACCCTCAGTGCGCGGGTCCGACACGCACTTAGCCGGTTTTTTATTTCACACGAAATTAAAACATGCCTCTAAATGGTGCACCCGCAAAAATAGAATCACCCTGAGCTGAAAAATATATTAACTATTCAGATATCGATATCCCATAAAATTGTAGGTACTAATGGAACTTTTGATTCAGACTTTGAGTTATGGTAATTTTTAGCGGTGAATAAAGCTAAAAAACTTATTTAATGAAATAAATGTATGACAGACTACATTTTACATGTTTTCTATATTATATTAGTTAACAAGGATTTTAAAACATAATTTCAATAGCCAAGAGGAAAATTCAAACTGCTGTCGCGGGTGCAACAAATATGCCCCACCCAACCTTTGCCAGATTATAGACAAAAACGCAAAAATCAGTTCATTGTGTAACGTTTAATTTGTTTACTTTAATATTTTGTGAGGTGTTTAAGTAACAAAGTAAATAATATGAGAACTGTAAACTAAACAAACATAAACAATGATTTATTCGTTTTTAATTGATTGCGGGTGCAACCAGTCTAGTTTAATCACTTGAACCAAATATAAAATAAATTTAATTATAAATACAACAACAAAATTGGAAAACCAACAATATTTATTATTAATTAGTAGACTTTTGGTGTCGCTTATTTTTTTTTTAAATACGCCTTGGCATTCCGGAGCAATATGCTGGCCCGGAGGTTTGCTCGATGTAGTAATGAAGTTAAGTTAACTCTCCTTAAAGCATACTGCCTGTTCTTACTTGCAGATTAAATAATTTGGTTTTAAAAATAGTTAGGTACTGATTAAATATTCACTTTATTAAGAAACAATGTAAACAGATAACTAATCGAAAATCGGGAATCAATCTGACTATGAATGTTTTTCTGCC
This sequence comes from Pyrausta aurata, assembly GCA_963584085.1. Classification (NCBI taxonomy): domain Eukaryota; kingdom Metazoa; phylum Arthropoda; class Insecta; order Lepidoptera; family Crambidae; genus Pyrausta; species Pyrausta aurata. The sequence continues at coordinate 5,587,481 of OY757271.1, read as the reverse complement.
ATTTCTTCTTATCTAAAAGAATTTCAAATCTATTCTAAATGTCAAAAACACATACGGAGATCTTAACCTCAAACACTGCCAGTTGTTCTACTCGGGCTCCCTCTGGGTCAGCTATACGCAAAAGGCGCTAAAGGCACTTAAAGTGACATTCAATAAAGCCTTTAGAATGCTGTTTCTGCAACGCCTAAAGTACAAAGGCTTCTTGCTTATGCAGATTGCGGGGGAGGAACTAACAGTATTTTGATTTCCATTGAATCTATAGGTAATGGGGCAGTCATATTTTTCAATAATCAGATCGTTAATGTATGTTCTACCTAGATTTAAATAGAAAAAAAATCGTGCTTTAATTTTATTTTATCAAATGTTATTTTTTTATTGATATTTCTATGAAGATATTTTACAACAATCCTGATTTACACCAAACCCAGCTCAAACGACGCAGAAAATCTTGCTGATTACAACTAAGTTAAGACCAATATCTGTCAAAGTGTCGCTTAAGCCTTTTGCTTTTCCATCGTCGTTTACTTATTTCTTGGTCCATCTTTTCATTTAATTTCTCGTTAAACTCTTTACGTAATTATTATATTGCGTTGAGTCGTTGTCCTCTGATTGGTCAAGTAGGTAACTGAGATGAACGAAAACTGAAATGTCTTTCTTTGTACAGAATGACTTTTAAGGACCGCGCGCTAAATACCGTCACAATAATTGAATAATAGTATACTATAGTTATACTATAGTTATACGATAGCTATGGAGTGCGCGGGCGCCGAAATACAATAGACGGCATTCTAGAATCCTCAATCATCCATCACAGCCGACTACAAGCCTTCCGCTTATGAAAATAAGAACTACTTTCGCCCGACAGAAATCGCAATAAACACACGCCGCGTTCCAGACTCCGCTGTCAGTCGTCCGCCAAAATAAGCCTTACGTCCTAACATATAAGGACTGAATTCGACTGGCTAATAATCACTGCAAAAACACAATATTTTGTTAAAAAAAAAAGTAAAAAGAACTCATAAGAACATACATACAAATAAATAACATACGATGTGATGCACTGGGATTAGAACCCGTGTGCCCAAGTTCCAAGACCACCTAAGTTAGCTGCTGGGCTATCGCGGGTGACAGCCATTACCTACAAACAAACACTTGCACCATTTTTTTATACAGATAGACTGCAGTACGTTTTAGATATGAGCACACGCACCACTGCACTGCCGCGCGCCCGGTCGGTTCTAAGTGGCGGTAATATTCACTATTACCCGCTATTGATATTTTAAAAACTTGGTATTTAGTGGAATTTTAATTGGATTATTGAAAAATCTACTGCAATAGAGCGACCCCTAACTAAGAAACGCATTTAATTTGCCTGAGCAATTATTCACGAGCCATAATTAAGTAATAATAAGAATTGTAATATTGTAACGAAAAATGTTTTGGATAACTTATTAAAGCTACTTATATACGTAAATAAAACCATATTAAAAAACAAAAATGAGCAGAGAATTTTTTCGGTAGAAGTTATAGAGCAAAATGCAAAAAGTTTAATTTTGAGTATCTCGGAAATCGAAAAAATATTGGATTCTTATTCTTACCTATTCTAACTTATACATACATACGTATACACGAACAATTTCAGACTGAGAATTTTTTCACAGAGAGTTATAAACGATTTCCATGTTTAGGTATAAATACCTAACTTCTCGTAAAAAAAATCATTGGATTATTGTATATCTATAATCTGTATAACTTATTTTCACTATGTGCCAAGTTTCAACGACGGGAGAATTATTCGGGTGACAAAAGCTTCATTGATTGGACTATTAGTAAAACGTGTGAAATTGAGTGCACAACAAAAACTATGGCAATTTATAAACCGGAACTAGGTAGGTGCTTATTTGAGATTACTTAGTTTAACACTTATATGGCACTATTAAAATGGATTACGGTCATGGATTTGGTGAATGAACTTTTTTATTTGAAGTTTAATTTATGTACTAGTAATTCTCCACACCTAAAGTGTTAAATTTTATCTTTTCTTTCATTAAAGACATCACGACTTGCCTTCTCATTGCTTGTAGTCATGTTTTACAGCCTGTGAGGCTTTTTTTGTTTAACTGAGTAATTTTGGCCTTTATCGCTGTAGCAATAAGATGGTGAAGCGTAATAGCTGAGTCGGTAGCGAATACGATGCAATCGCTTCACGCACGTTCGAAACGCTTATTAACGAATTATTGCCCACGATTTAATTACCCCATTAATCGTGAGGAGCACTGGGTTTATTGAAGTCGGTAGCCGAACTTATTACAACAATTTCGGTTTTAGAAAGTATAAATGTAACTATTAATTAGAACCTGCCTCTTCCCACGGTTTCTCGCTCACTCACTTTTTTGTCAAGTGTAATCGTTTATCGCATTACACATTGTCGGTGTTAATTGAAAAATCATTTTAATTCACATTAGAAGCACGTATGAGTATTATAATGGATGGATTATGCTAAGCATATTGAGAGCAATAAAGTTTACAAAAGGTTCCTATTGGAATATAAGAAACGATGGCTACTGTGGTAAATTGAAACGATGCAGCCGAAAGTCGTAATTTTATGGAATGGAATCTTTAATGCTATTAATTGTCTTTAGTATTTTAATAGAGTCAACGCCATATTTTAAATTGAGAATTTATCATTTAAAAAACAGTCCCTGGCTTGAAATCTGAAACGCGATGTTCTTACAAAGAAATGCTTAATCTTCTAACCGAGGTGTCTAAACCGTATAAAGCCCTTACTAACAGGATTCAGTCCTTATTTATGCTCCAGCCGTCTATGTCATTAATAAGCTGAATGTATTCCCAGGCATTGTTGATTAGAACGTGAAGTTACTGCCACTTAGAACAGATTTACCGCTCGCCTGGCCCCAAGTGTCCAGGTGCGTAATACCTAAGCAAATCTCGGCTCGATCATTGATCTCAGCGAGAGCGGCGCCGGCGCAGTGGGAGGAGGCCAGCTCCGAAACACCTGCCGCCCAAGTACTATGGACCAGTGTACGCTGCCACTAAATAGAACGACGCAACTAAAACACGGAAGCACACAATAACAAACCCTACCGGTAATCTAATAGAGTCACTTATATCTAAAGCTGCGTTGCGACCAAACTCGTTTATTATACGTTTGGGACGTAGCCAACCTAGTCAGAGCACAAATCTTGTGCAGATAATCTCCAGCTACTTTTACTATAGGCACTGACTTAAGATTTAATAGAAGCTTTACAATGCCATGTGGTTTTATGTCGGTGCCGGCGACCAGGCTTGTTCCTGTAAGGGTCTGTGAACTTCCACTCTCCACACCGTAGATGTAGGTCCAATTACAATAATTGTGCGCTGTTTGTTTTTCAAAACGCTTTACAGCTGATGTTGTTAGGCATAACTGTTTCGAAAATAGTATAAACTTGTTTGTGTAACCACTACCTTAGATAGTGCTTTTAAATTAATTGCAGTAATTTTGAAGACTGTTCAACACGTTGAGCTTTCATTGCTACGTGCAACTGATCATAAGCGTGGATTCTGTAGTTGTAATGTAAAAACTGTACTTTTAACTTAAATTTATATAACAATATAACATAGAGTTTCGCTATTAAATTAGGCTGTCTGTATTCTGAAAGACAGCCCTTACAGATACTGTTACCGTTGAACAGAATAATCAGGTATTCATAATCTTGTTGTTGGGTTAATTTGTGCCGATTATCTATTCGTCTAATCAATGCAGCCGCGCGCAATAACACAGGGCTACTTCTAAATTATTTATGCTGTTATTAACTTATGAATATTTAGCGGTGACTCATGTCTTGAACATGACTTTAGCAATTTTAAACAGCTCAGATCTACCGAAAGCCATATCGCAATATTTGCGCACACATTGGTAAAAGATTCGCAAGCCTTCAGTTAGTTAGACCTTTGCAAAATAAACTACTGGCATTTCTTCGTTACGAGTACCTTATAAAAAGTCTATTAAATTGTACGTACGCCTGTTCATTAACAATTAAAAAGCTAACTGTTTTTACCATCCAATTAAATGAATTAGATTTTGCAGATACGCAGCCACAACTCGATATGGCCATTCGATTTCTTTCTTAACACGCATTGCAATACGACTTAATAAAGACGTTAAAGTTGATTATCTTGTAGAGCATTAAGAGAGCAATGTTTAGAGTCAGAAAAAAGGAAGAGACAATACATTGGAAATGAATTAGAAACAATTTGTCGGTGCGAGCGGCCGGTCGTGTCGATCAAGAGTGAGATAAGCTCTATAATAGTTATCCGATCGGCCACTCAAACTTGCCATCGCTACTATAGGTTTAGGCAGCCACTGCTAGGAGATGGAAATAGCTGATATCGAATTATTGTGTAGCTTATTATTGGTCTTGAAAAAGCATTACAAGTCTGCGCTGTGAACAAAAGCTGGAGGGTAAAAGCTCGGAAGATAATTCGTAGTATTCATTCATCCACCGTAATAAGAATAGTACTTATGACGCTCTAGTCGATTGAACATAGATTGCCACAAGATAAGTATTTATTAAAAAGTAATTTTATAAATGGTTTTACAATATTTTTAACACTCACAGTGTCATATTTTATTCTTAAAAGATGAAATATGAAACCAAAAATTGCGCCCGTGCGCAATTTTTGGTTTCATATTTCATCTTTTAAGAATAATTTTATAAAAATAAGTATTTATTAAAAAGTAATTTTATAAAAAAATACTTATCAGTCGTATTTCGTAGAATAGCATGTTGTAATACGCTAATAGAGTTAACGTTGTAATTATGATTGCTTGACCTTAACTATTGAAGTTTATAAACACCTGTTGCGAGATGTTAGTTATGAATGTTACTACTACATAATAATAAATGAGACGTCAACTCTACATTAATCATTAAAGTACTCAAGTATGTACATACTCGTAACCTATTGATTTGACCTAAGATTAAGTAAATATTTAAATCATAGAATAAACTATTCTCCTAGCAAAAGCTACAATTTAACCTATTCCGTCCCTGGTTAGTGTTGTATTTTGAAACGATCGGTTTAGTCCCGTCCTTTATATTTTAGCCACAAGTTAACCCTTCACTATTATCACATTTTCAGTTTTGACAGAACATAAGGAAAACTTCAAAGTCAGGAAGTTTGACATTCCTTCCAAACATTTTATGTCAAAATTAAAAACGTCAAAAAAGCGTTCTCTGAGCGGCTAGGCTTTAGTTAAAGTCTGAATTTCACATATACAGTATTGTGTTATAATAAAGCTACTCAAATTAGCCCATTTCGTCGTCATTTTTGTCGTGTTACCACGTTCGCACTCGGTTAGTCCATGAGTAACAGAGTATTTTAATTGATAACTTGCAACTCGCCGCCTTGAGTTTTTTAATTCACTAATACCGAGAATTGTGCGACGTATCGGTGCCCGATTAGCCGGGACTGAACCTCGGACCTCGCGTTCGAGGAACGTGTCCCGCGACGCGTGCTCACCCTTTGAAGTCTGCCGACAAACGCACCGCGAGCTTATCTCGCGTGGGACCGATTTTTGTTTCTAACAAGTGACAATAATGGTCTTTGTTGTTGATAAATATGGATTTTGGTACTTCCTTAAGGGGGCCGTGTGGCAGGAAGTGTTCTTGTAAGAAAATTCTTGGGGTTTCAAATATGTGCTAGCGTTGACTCAGTCAACCGTAGCGGCATAGCTACATCTCCTTTGGTAATCCAACTAATTAGTAGTAGTACCTAGATAGCTGTATAAGACCAGTATCTTGATTGTAAAGGAATTATAAATATTACCTAACCTTTTTTGTGGAAGTCTATGAAAAATATGTACCTAGATTTTTAAAAACCTATTCTTATTATGTGCCTATACAGACTTAATTAAAACACCTTAAATCAGGTTCTAACAATTTGAACTATCAATGGTCACGGGTTAAACACTGCCGAGCTCGTAATTGTAGAATGGGACACAATACATTCATTAATTGTTGAGATGAAAAGGAGTGTCCATTTAGTACAGAGATATTTATTTCGCTAGAAGCACAAATGAACGATTTACAAGCGACAAGGATAACCTTCATGATGTCCTTATTATCATACCCCCCCACCCCCCATTAACTGTAGAAGTATTGTAGGTTGTACCAATGCAAATGTAAATTCTTAAGAGTTCTACTTTACCGATAAGAGAATTCAAATATTATTTCAGCTACTATAAAATCGGAATACCAATATTAATACTGACAGAATCGCGGAAACCTCATATTTGAGTCATTTATATGGATTCGGCATAGTCGAAAATTCAACATCCATGATTCATATCTGCGTGTCCCACCGATGACAGAGGATTTCTATTTTGACAGCTACGACAAGATGGCGGCCGGCCAGCAGCCGCTTGTTATTTAATTAGAACCGCATTAATTTCGTAACAGCCACTTCCGCCGGGGGCGCGTCTAGACGATGTTTCTAATTCATACTTACCCCAATTTGTGGATCTTAACTTGCTCCTACATCATTGTTAAGTAGCTCGTAGTTTGTTGATAACAAAGTATAACAGTAAGTCAAACTGATAAATTTTTCTCCACAATTTGTACGTTCACATATAACTTAGTTATACAGTAGATATATGAATATACGAATTAGTCTTTAAGGTCCGGTTGCGTGATCGATTGTTAAATCAACTAATAGTGAAATGACATGATATGAACAACACCTCTAATTTGAACCAAAAACAAACGAAATAGGTTCAAACTTCAAAAACATACGATTCGAAAGTGAAGTACCGCCATCCACAATTTGTTGATTATAAAATGCCATCAAATAAGGGGTAAAAAAGTGTACATCCAATACACGATCGGTATAGATAGATAGACTGTATGCAGTCAGTATCGACAAGGTCAGAACACATGAAGCAACTGGCAGCGTGTCCCTTTACGCTCCAAAAACTGCGGTGATTATGCAACCAGCCTTATACACGCCTTATGTACCTACTGCACCAGTCTCGTGTGTTCTTGATGAATATGGATTCAGCTGTCGCAAAAACATGTCTGCATTCAGATTTTACAAAAGGCTAACTAATATTATTCAGAAATTTAGTAGCAGTATTTTTATACTTTACTTTTTTAATGCAATCCATGTTAATACCGTATAAATTTTTTGTAGCTCATTTAAATAAGATCTGAAAACATTATTTTCGTGTAATATAAGTTTGTACTTTTAAAGCCACGCACGAGTGAGCATGAGCAAATTCAAGTATGTAGTAACTTATTTGATTTTATATTCTTACGGATGATTAAAAGCTGGTTACAAAACGAATTATAAAAAATCATAACCCATAAAATGACAGGCGAAACGGAAATGCAGAAGTTAGAGATCGTGCTCGCGGCCGGACGTGCGCCCGCGCAACTGGGTCAGTTTATTTCTGTTTCGGCGGGAACCTGGCCGGAAGGGCCGCCATTGTGGATGCGCGGGAACCCCGGAAAAACACCGGATTTCTACCTAATGAAATCTTACACGATATCTTTGGTAACAGTAGCGACACCAGTGTATCGTTTGCAGCCGACAAACAAAAGATCGGATTTTAAAACGCTTTTCTTTAGAAGTAAATGTAGCTGAAACTCTTTGGAGCATTTGTTATGCGTGGCCAGTAATGGGTGTTAGGAAATGTAGGGATTAGGTGTTGCTATTCTCTGTACAGAAGATACGGCACGTGTAAATAAGTTTAGATTTATCGAAATGGTATTTAGTTGCATCCTTGCTAACTAACTTGTAGCTTCTCGAACAGATGGCTGTGATATGGTGTCAGCTGGTAGCTTAGGTACTGCTATATTTACATGTATTTCTTCATGACAAACTTTGAATAATTAATGTCTATGCTAAGGGTGGATAGCACCCAGCTGTTGTGAAAATATTAAAATAAATTCGTGTGAAAATGTAGAACCGAGATATAGGGGTCGATGGTGATGCAAAATGATGCGGGCGTTCCTTGCGAACTCTCGGACTAAGGACTCTCAATTACTATTAATTAAAGACAATTTAGCAATCCCACAAATAAACGGTTACTCGACAATCAACAGGATTTGTTAATTACTCAGATTTCATTAGCCATGTGCTTCAGAATAGAGTTTGACTAAAACATCTTTTACTTTAAGAGAAATATAGTTAACACAGGACCTGGTGGACGGAAATGCTGTTGAAAAAATATTACTCCAAAAAATCATAAGTAGACGACTGAAAATGGATTTTTATTTTACTGCGATGAATACAGATTTTACGTACGTATAAGTAAACTAGCTTTTGCCAGCGACTTCGTCCGCGTGGAATAGTGACTTCTTTCTCCCGTTTTTCACACATTTACCATTATATCTTTGCTCCTATTGGTCGTAGCGTGATGGTATATAGCCTATAGCCTTCCTCGATAACTGGACTATCCAACACAAAAAGAATTATTCAATTCGAACCAGTCGTTTCGGAGATTAGCGCGTTCAAACAAACAAACAAACAAACAAACAAACAAACTCTTCAGCTTTATAATATTAGTATAGATTAATTTTAAAAATGAATCTTTTGACAAGAAGGTTTATAGAAAATACATTTAATCGATGCCCAAAAATTTAAAATATTAGGTAAGCTTTACATTCAGTTACTGTAACCAGTTACCTTTTAAAAGTTGAATACCACCGGATGTGTCTTAATTCACGAAAATCTCAAAAACCTCATTGTAAGATTTGGCAAGTTTTTAAGACAATATGGTGAAAATCGAAACGAATCATGAATGAGTCATTGTCTGGACGGGGGTCGAACCCTACGACCTGGCAGACTTCCTGCCTTTGTTACGATCTTCAGAAATAGATAACTAAGCATTTGACACGCGTTTTCATGTTTTCGGGGCTCTTTGAATCGATTCGGTCGGATCATACTTCTTGTCTCCTCAACCGAATTATGTTTGTCAATATCAAGGTTTCTAAAATCACAAAGTGTAACTCAGATTTTAATCGGAATGAGGTCTAATAAAGATGTTACTTAAGTAACGTATTTGTATTAGAAGTAAATACGGACACGCCTAGTAATTTAAGATAGTTATTTTAATTACTTTTCTACGACTGTTCACATGACTATGCAAGTGAAATGTTTTAGTAGAATAACATTTTCAAATTCTAAATTTTAGTCATTGACAGGCATTTCATTCACAAAACAAATGAAACTATACCGGAATATATTCTGTGCCGGAATGGATACAATGATTCTCAGCGCAATTAAATATTAGTTAACGAGCTATCTGCTGAGTAACTGAAGCAGGCATTTAACACTACATTCATTAACAGAAATTAATCAATGTGGCCAGACCGGCCTTCTGACGACCAGCTTACATAATATTTACGATTTCAATATTTTTCACACATTACTTTTGGATAACAGTCTTTACGAGCGTAAAGCAATATAAGTATAATATTTAAGAAGCTAATTAATTAATCAAGAGAAAAGTTTTGCTAATGATTAGGTGTAGGTGTCGGTTAGGCTTTATTTTACATTTAAAACATTTGAATAGGAACAATTAATTAAAACAATTGACATCCACCGTGATTAATGTCAAAATTCAAAGATGAATTTAATGGTATAAACTTCATAGTAAAACATCAGGGCATGGTAAAACATAGTCGTTTTCATCCGAAATAAAATATATCATAAAAGATACCAGCTATTTTTCTTTATAATAATGATAATAATAAGGTTCTTACAACAAAGTTTTACACCAAGTAAACATTTTTGGTAAATTAAAACAGAAATTTATATTTGTTACTCGCATACTTATACCAGTTTATTTGAACAAACGAGTATGTTTTAGTATGAGAACGAAAATTTACGACGACATTTGTATTAACTTTTAGAATCCTAGATTTAGTTTAGTATGAGATATTAAAATCATAAAATCAAATTGGTCCCCGGGGCCAGTTTCTATTAGTATTGGCCAACTCGTAAATCGCCGGTCACGAGTTTTATAAGGATAGAATCATTTTCTTAGTATCATCGAAATGATACATGTCAATATAATTTTAAATCGAAACTGATTAATCTATTCATAAATCATGTGGCACAAAACTAGTTTTGGGTTTACACGTAAGCGCGAAGACAGTATGTAGTGAAGAGAGCTTTAGTTTTAATTTGGAGTAGGAACCTATTTCACTTCATAGTGATTATAGATTTTCTTTTTTCCTTTACTAATAATAACAAACAATACACCTTAGCCATAATTAATTCAATAAACCTTAGCGATCTGTAACAATACATTTATAGCCCGTCGTAGTAGTTTCGTAGTCGCTGCAACGAATGTAAGTAGCTAAACATAAGTCGCCTGTTTGTTACTTAATAAATGGGTAATGCGTTTCCAATGAAACGGGGAAAACGATGGTTGCATCAGAAACGCTCCCTTTTACCCATTTACGCCAAACTCGAACTAAAAGCTGACCTGTCCTCGCAGGAGAAAGAGGTGAACTTGATTATTAACATCAAAGGAAAAACTCCCTTGTGCCAGCTACGCCACAGGAATTCAATTTTTGTATCGACTTTTATTCGCCGTGCCCTCCCTTGGACACTCGCTAACTCACTTAGCCACTTAATTCACTGAGGTTTTTTAAAGTTGTTCCACTAACTTTGTTTGTTGGCTGTTGCTCTTAAAAGTCCATTATTTTAATAGCTTTGATAAGTCGCAAATTTGATGAAACTTAATATTGGATAAGTTTGTACGGATTTTGTAATTACAGTCAATATTTTCTCTTCCGTCTCAATGTACTCGTACAAAGAAGTACAAAATACTAAATAGTCAACTAAGTTTCTAGGGTCAATATAGGGTAGATATTCAATCCCATTTTATTGAAGAGACCAATTTGCAAAGTTTTTTTTGTTATTCATAAGAAAATCAAGCGTCCTCAGCGCCCGTTGTTGCTTATATTTTCTCAATTATTTTAATTTATGACCAATATAATAAGCTCGGCTGCTGGAAAAGCGGAACTTTCTCAATAACGGACAGGGTGCTGTGTGGCGAGTATACATGTGTGTGTGACAGCACGGCTGTGGTGCGCATGTGTGCGCCCAGGATCACTGGCCGGCGCGCGCGCACCTGCCGCGAGGTTCCCACGCCTCACCCCGCGCCCCGGCCCTCCCCCGCCCGCCTGACGTCACATCCACACAAACTCCGATCTTAAAAATTTAAATCATTAATATTTTATAGCCTTTTGACAGAGAAACAATTGCGTGAAATGATTTAAAACCGAGTAGCAATCTTGTGAGCTCAGCGTAGAATGCTTAATAGATAAATATTTAACGTCAACCATATAATAGAGCGGAATATATTATATTTATAATATGTAGTACCACGTATGGGAACGAAAACTTATGGGATATTTTTAAAGAAGACTTCTTGTTTCTAATGATGAGCACATTTAAATAAAAATAGAAATTAATAGTTATCCATATAATAGGTACTAATGCAACGTAAGATTTTATTAAAACCTTAAAGCTATAATTACAAAGTAATGTCAGCTTAAAGCTTAGCTAGCTAGTTTACTTTACTAAGTTAATGTATTAGATACGTAGAGAACATTAAAGAAAAAGCACGAAAAATTCGTATAATAGAAATATAGAATAGAAATAGAAAATCATTTATTCATACATGTAGCAGGTTACATAAGTACAAATATCACAAAACATTACACTTTTTACAGATATGTACCTACTTAAACATGCATGAAAAGGAATCTACTCAGCAAATGACGCAGAATCAAATGATCCGGCGACGATGGTCTTCCGTAGAATCCTTTAAAGAAAAAGGAATAGAGAGCACTGCTGCACACACAAAAACAAAAAACAGTTTAAATGACTGTGTACACTAAATTTTTAAATTTTTAATTTAATAGGCCATCACTTCTTTAAATTTTAAATATAGATCTATTACTTTATATGCGAAAAAGGAACAGTACTCTACAATCAACTTGGTGATCAAAAAAGCAACTCACACGCAACAACGAACAAATTCGAGAGTGGCGCCATCTCTAGTAATTTACACGAACTTTTGAACGCCATCTAGCGGAATATATTTGAACTACCAAGGAACGAGAGCGGCTTGCTTTGCGATTGGATAGCAATGTTCAGTATAAACAGAAGGTGGCGCTAGCAGCGTAAGAAAGTTATCACATGCGCCTACGCACCCTTTGTTTACAAAGTATTTTTGGTTCACTGTTTTCTTCCGAGTAAGCGTCATTAAAGTGTAGGTTGTTTGGTGTGGTTATGTTGCCATGTAAATAGTTTAGTACGAATATCTATTAGTATTTCTCTAGTGGCCTCCTCATATTGCTGACTAGATAAATGGAGGAAATACACAACTTAGGAATATTAACTGGTATTATTAAGTAGATAATAAACAATATGTTAATGATAATGATCTTTAGACTACAGAAAGTAAGTTACTTAAATAAAATTTAATTAATAACTAGGACTTTCATATTAACTAAATATCTAATTGAGTGTCTATCAGAACCGGCGTCCCTTCTCAATTGAAATTATGTATATTTTGAATTTTTGATATTAAATAAAAACAAGAAAAAATAAAGAATTATTTAATCTTTTTTATGGTTACATAACGTTAGGTAGAAAAAAATCGTAGACATTCGTAGCATGTAGCACATTATAACGCTGCGCTGTAACGTAAAAGCTCAAATTCGTAGCTGTAAAAGTTAAGCCCACGTGAAAAATCACTACTTTCTTCCATTCCATCCTAGTTAGATCCTCCTAGTTACATATTAGAGGTTAGTGAGGAGCTTATGCAATTAGGAAAAAAGTTAGTTAGTAATTTAAGACAATAAACCTCATTAATAAGAGTCGATAAGTTTTTGTCTATACGCTAGCCTTTGTCTATATTGTACAGACCGCTTTCATGAAAGCTCATGATAAAGACAGTTATATTTCCAGGATTAGCTTAAGGAAGGCACTGAAGTCATTCGAACCAGCGCATCAGGCATGGAAATTCGCGGCTTATTACTTACTTTATAATTTAAATAGCGATTTGGCGCAAGTTGGCATCCTTTCAAACGTTTCGTCGGCTCGTAACGAGTCGTCGGTGGATTTATAGCTACTCTAAATCATTCTTTAGGACACTACTGTCCAGAATGGCTTTCATATTTAGAAGGAGCTCTGGAAGTCTGGAGAGAGAACAGTGACATTTAAACCAAGATATTCTTATCAGCATAAAATAGGTTAAGGAAACGTAGAGCCTATTTTGAAGCAGCTGTATCATAATAATGGTTATAATTATTACCATCATTTTTTTTATCAGAACCGAGTAGATTCTGCGTTTAATATGACAGTCGATTCAGTGTTATCTTTTCGAAAATTAAAATATTCATACTCGTAAATTAGTAATAATATTCTGTATCAGTTTTGAAATAACTTTACACCATTATTAAATAGCACAAAATTGTGTGGGCGGACTGATAACTGCACAGTAGTTGGCATTAGATACCAGCACAGCAGCAATGATAGTAATTATTTTGTTTTACAAATAAGTTTTAGTACTTTTCCACTACACACCATGACAAAAGTGACTAATGTGGCTTTTTAACACGTTCCGGGACACTACTCCAGACACAATATATGTTTTATTGTTTTCACGCCTGTGGGCGTTCACTGTCCCGGAACGTGTTAATAGTAAAAGGATTTTTCAAAAGCTCTCCTACCAAAGAACAAACTTACAACCGTCACACAGATTGATTTCAAAGAAGAAATATCTTAGACTGTGTGTTTAGTGTCAACTGCTACAGCTATACCTTCACGATTAACATAATAATATTAAAGAGCTGATAAAAATATTCATAGTGTGCGAGGTGGGTTGTTTAGTATGCAAAAAGCGCGCGGCAGCAGGCGAGAGGTGACAACGAGCCCATTCAGATGCGCGCGCGCACCGTGCTACGCGGCGCGGTTGACGCGATCCAACAATGGAGTTATAGCCAAATTAATAACGTCAGATTTAAAGCCTTTTTACCTGGCTTTAGCGGTACCTTCATGGATAGTATAGTTGGTAATATAATAATAGTTCTTATAAAGATACAAACATAAAGAAAGATCCACAACACAACGATAGTGATTCTTTCTTATTTACAGGTATTATCATTTATCACAATGGTTAATTTCCTCATTTTTAATGTGTGACTTAGTGTGCGGATTGCTCTTCAACTACCACTCAAATAAGAGTTTCTAATATAAAACAAAAAGCTTCGATGCAATTGAACTTATTTGACAACAGGACATGACTCACATCGAAATGCAATTCTATGTGGTGGTGTGATAACTATATGGAATTTATTGTGGTTCTTAAAAGTTCGAAAAGCTAAACGTCATAAACGAATCGATCATATTGAACCTTGTAAGGCACAAAACGGATGGAAATCAGTTTTCCTTTGAAACTGGCACCGTTTCTAGCGTCCAGCGGACAAATAAGACAACATGTCCGCCGACTGGTCTGGCTGCGGTACCAGGCGAGCATCACTCTGCGGAGCTTTCGCTTCGCTTTGCTCATTCATTCACGGGCTCAGTGCGCACATTATGAATGACCACCTATGTGTGCGTGCGCCGTCTTCACTTACTAACGTACTTGTGTTTGCGCACACGTGTTAGCCCAGCCGACATGGTAGGCATTCATGAGAATTTTCTTGTGTCAACATTGAACAGAAATAGTTTGCAGCTTTGTGGTCGTAAAGCAACGAAACGTTTGTCTCTAACCCGCGTTATTTGCGAAAGCTTTTAGCTTTACGATGCCCGCTTATGTATTGTAAACATTCGTTTACATTACTACAAACAAGAACGGTTCTATTGTTTCTTGCCTAGCCTGAGGATGAGTGGCTTAACGCATGATCGTTATTCTGGCTGAGGTTCCACTTTATGATAGTAGCTGTAGGATAGACCACAAACTAAGAACTATTAAAAGAAAAAATAAAACTTACTCAGAGAAACACGATGCCTACCTGTTGAGCCTTAAAACTGTAGTCCAGTGAGTGATTGATACCAGGAATCTACTTATTACTTATAATATCATTGCTTATCAATCATTATGTACTGTTATCATATATTATATTTAGATTGACTTAATCTTATATGTATTATCTAGACTTTGTACCTGTGCATAAACAATGAAGATATTTTTGCGTTTGATAAAATGTGTGAATGAAATTTATAAAAAAGATAATTTCATACCGGTTTTATTTTTTAACTACCTAAGGATTTGCAATCATCGTACCATCTGTAATAACACTTAAGTTCATAAGTATTAACAGAGATAATCAAATAGTATTTTTAAAACGGTACACATAATTAATTGCACAAACATTATTAAAAAGCTTTTTCTGCCGTCAACGTCGATTATAATGACACCATATGACACACAAGCGGTTAAGTTTCCACAATCCACATGTGTCGGCGTTAAATAAAAAAGAAAAGTTAAATTTTATTACAGCCCGAACAAAACCGTATTTCAAGAACCGTAAAGAATATAATTGCTCAATCAATTAAGCACCAGGTGACACACGAACCTCTGTTTCAACTTGATTGAGCATAAAAAATACTTAACACGCTATGGTGTAATGTTACATTTTAATGTCATTTGCTAGACTTATGGATAGTTGATAAACGCTGGAGAAAGTTTTGACATGATTTGTCAAAACTTTAGTCTTATATTACTACTTTTTTGGACCTGTGTGTGTAGTGGTTTAGAGTTAATTGTTGAATTGTAAGACCTAGCAGATAAGCGCGCAACTTGCACAAAAGGGGAAAATTATCAATATTTTAGTCCATGTAAGGCCTTAAAAGTAATGGCATCAAATAAAAAGTTATGCACCAAGCTTTACATGTACTTTTTGATACCTATTTCCTTCGCTGATGTAACTATATATGTATTCCCAATTCAACAAGTCAAATACAATGAATAGTGCGTTCATTCAACAAAGTGTAACACAGACGTGGCTTACAAATTGTTAAATAATAACAATTTTCCTCGAAACCGTGTAACTTTAGCGTGCGGACAGGAATTGGAAATGTACACAAGTTCGGGGGGCATTTTGGCAACATCCTGTGGAGTGGTCAACATCAACATAGCGGGGATGTAGTATGACTTTACGCCGCAACATCCTCTGCGGTGTCGTATGGTCGCAGTTGGCTGCCCTTGTGGTTGCCACGCAATTTCTATACGAAAAATCTTGAACATTGTCGTATGGAATTCACTGTCTCTGCACTTGATGGGGTCATTGTATTCTTTGCTCATCGATTGGTTAGTAACATGAACTCAATGAAAAAAAAAACTCAATGAATATAAATAAATGCATGGCAATTCGCATTTCCGATTTGAATGCGTTAACTATTTTGTATAAGTTTTTTATATGCTTTATTTAAACCAACATAGTTGTATCTACTCTCAAGCAAATAAATAATAAAAATATAGTATGAAGTCAAGATTTTCAGATCAGGGATAATTTACAGTTAACCTACTCCCTAAATAATATTCAACCGAGGTTAGATGGCAAGGCCCCATTAAATATTGCCTAGATTATTGTAAAATACGATATGATACCAACTATCAATTTTATTGGAAACACTCCAGACAGCTTAACTGTTAATTATACTCGTAATAAAGCTTATTTATTTTCGTATTTATGCTTTTACACACAGATAAATGTTGTTCTTAAAAGATGAAATATGAAACCAAAAATTGCGCACGGGCGGGATTCGAACCAGCATCTTTCTGGCTATCCGGGCCAACTGCTCTTCCAATTGTTAATAAAATAAAAATAAATAAAATAAAGATAAATGTTGGCTATCATAAAATTGCAAAATAATTTCGTTATACTTCGTAAAATTGATTATTAGAATATACTGTAAAGTATGTATGTAGTCTGAAGCGCATGTTTTATCTCCTTTAGTTATAAAAGGAAAAATTGACTTAGTATTGGCATTGTTTTTTAAGGCAACTAGGCCTACTTCAGACATGTCTGAAAAAGATCCCATTATTAGCGTTTTCTGTATCTACTTCATACGAAATGACGTTCCATATTTAAATTATTCGTTAGTTAAAGCTTATATTTGTCGATGGTGAAACATACCCTATAAGTTTTATTAACATGAATGAATATACATTCGTGTAGTGGCAACGAAATACGCTAGTAAGTTGTCAATGAGTCATTTTCACAGCGGGTGCACGCACAGATAGTGAGAAACAAATTAATCGTATTGTTCTCGTTAGCTAGAACATTGATATGATAACGGATGAGAAGTTATTTATGTTACGACGAAAATAAATTATGCACACAGCGGGATTGTATGAATGCCAAAACTAAATTCAAATGACAAAGAAACGGAATGTGTTATTGCATCATTTTTGTTAAAACATATTAATTTAAATTCAATGCTCTGCAAAAGAAGTAAGTTCCAAGTTTTTTATTTTAAAAGGTTTGAAGATGACACAAAACAAATTAATTACAAAATAAAGAAATTATTCTAGTTATAGACTTTATCGAAACAAGTTGCGAAATGCGATGGTTGACGGTCGATGCATGAACTATGGCCGTCACCACCATATATTTATGTAGAGAATGTCCGCATATTTTTCAGTGAAAGTAGATTTTCAAAAGTTTCATAATGTAATGCTACAAACGTGGATCAATATTACGCTATGTAACATTAATATTGGCACGTGCGTTCTCATTCAAGCTCTGCAGCCTTTCAGAAGCTTGTTCCCCGCCGATAATATTACATTATGCTTCGTGTTTGTTATAATAAAGTTCAATTACTGAACGCAGCGCACCGCAACAGGACCACACGGTGCGAAACGGCAAATATTGCCCACATACGGCTTCCATTCATGATTCTGTACGTTTATTAAGTAACCATACAAACGTAGTGTTCCTCTGCAGAGTTATACCGCAACAACTACGATGTTAGATATTACGACCACCAGCACAAATATAGATAGATAACCTAAAAAACTTTAACCAAAACCTTTAAAGAACAATTTACCGACTCAATAATTTTGTGAGAAAGTCGCAACAAACCTATTAATTAGCGGAGATTTATAATGGCCTACCTAAAATGCAAACACAAATAGGAAAATCCGCAAGACTATTATCAAACACAGTTTTAATTATTTTAATAAGCCCAAGTTGTCGTTGTTGTTGCTAGCTAATCAATCAGTCGCATGAACTAACACGATAATACAAACAGTAAATACCTCTAGTAAACAATCCCTTAATTATATTAATCGGTTATGCACAATTATCTTTCAAATGAAAATTTGTTTTTATGGAAAAACTCCACCGACATAAACCAGAATTTGATGATGATGACAATTATCTTAGCGTTCAGAATCCAGATACAGTACGCATTAATGTTAGTTTTTACGCATAGTTGTAATTCATAAATAAATTAGCTTCATGAATGAGCTTACAGAGTAGTTAATATGACATATAGTTAATTATTTCGTTAATAAATAGCTTAAGAAAGTTCCTGCGGTATTCGCAACAATAAATTATAATGACCAAAATATTAGTTTTTGACACAAGCTATCTAAAAAGAGATAGTCTTCCGAATGAAAAGCGTAGTGGCGCTCGCGTGTGTTTTATCAAAGTAAACGAATAGGCTTCTTGAAAGGTCATTTCATTGTTCGCTGCATAAACATAATCTGCGTTCCCACACGTTAGAAAATACGTATAGAAACAATGGGCCCGTATGAGGCCACCCCGGAGCCCCGAATGCATCATACTCTGGTTCGTTACCCTCCCACGCGGGATTGAAATTAGGTGCAAAACAAACGACACGCGATAATGATTTTTGTACGGTCAGCAAGCAAGTACCAAAAGCAACTGAAAAAAATAGTGAAACATTAAATAAATGACGCTGTAATTCATAACCGCACGATAAGTCATAATAAGCGTGAAGTCAAACTCGTTACATGACGTGATATGATAATAATGATACGCCAATGAAAAAAATAGCTAAGCTCTGCAGCAATTTTCGAAGTTTTAGTAGGTATATAAATAATAATAAACTTTTATCTTAGATTTCGGTTTTCTAAAGTTCTAATTATTATTTTATCATTGCTTTGTATGGGTAAAAAAAAACATTCATACGATATCTAAATTTTGTTTTTGCCGTTGACTCTACCTCCAGGATATTTTATTCGTAATTTGAGTATTTTGAACCCTGAGACAATGTGCGGATCCTTTTGTGTCATGTGAAAATTATACGTTGTCAGGATTTATTTTAGTTATTAGAATTCGTATTCTTAACGCACGGCGTTTATATGTCGGGCGGGAGGACTTCTGATTTTTGCGCATAACACCTGGATAGCAAAAAATTTGGTCAGCACAGTCGACATTGAAATCAGTTATTGTATTGTGTGAGCCTTGTTGGGTCATGGGATTTTCACAGGCTGATCTTGTATCATATAGTATAAGTATGTCCATCCGTTATTCTAGTTTAGACACCATAGATAACACTAGCTAGCCCAGGGTTTGGGGGTAATTGATGTGAATATAGAAAAATAATTTATTACTAGCATTAGATTTTTGAAGAAAGGCAAAAGCTTTTGAATTTGAGCTTATTTTACCCCTTCCTATAAAAACCATAATTTCTTTACCCAAAGGTTGTCTGGAAGAGATCGCTTATAGCGATAAGACCGCCTAAATTGTAAGTTTCCTTGAAACGAATTTGTAAATTAATTAATGTTATGTGCAATAAAGAGTTATCTTATTTGCATGAAATAGAGATAGTCACAATATTTGAATAGATAATATGGCATTTGATTTTGTCTATTTTGATCCTACCCTGATTCTTTTTTGCACATCATAAAGGTCAGTTACTTAGGTGTTCTCATAGCTAATTATATCTTTGTTACATTTTCGATATTTTTTTGGTTACTTTTATAAAAGTCAATTTAAATTTCGTGCACAACTATAATCTCTCGTCTATCGGCATTGCGACGTGAGTATAGTATAGACAATGATTAGCAAATAGGTGAAGCCCGAATAGGATAATACGGCGCATCCTCGTTACGCCCGGTCTGCTTCCATAACCCACTTTGTATCGAAAAATAACTATACCTTCCCCTTCTACAGATACGTATAGTAATGACGTAGTATGATGCGAAGAATGTACCGTTCCAACGCTCACAAGGCAAACTATATTACTTACGGAAATTGTAATGCGTTTTGACAGTATGTTTTCTCATCGGTTTTATTATAATAATACAGTTTGATATTTTTCGGTTTAGTTTACATAATGTAATTCAATTACTAATAGATGGTAATAGTTACTAAATATTCATTGCAGCATTCTTATGATTTTCTTTAATTCTTTTTGATTTTCAATGCGAATTCACAGGCTACTTACTTATTTTAACATCATGATTGGCATCTATTCCAGCATTTACATGTTTTGTTTTAAAAAAAATAATGAAATTAAAAAAATCTGTCATTTTTATACGTTTCTTTCTCCCTCAGATATGTTCCTCATATCACAATCTACAATCTTTGTATAGGTAAACCGCGAGACTGAGACGTCTCTGGCGTCACTTCTGTTGTATTTTTCTCCCAAATAATGTACTCCATATTTTTTATTATGAATTAAATGTTCTTCTTCAAGGTAAAAGAAATATCGTTTAATTTATAACAATGATAAGGAGTACATTGATTGGGTGGCAAATGCAAAATACAGGCGACAAAAATGACGTCAGAAACGTCTCAGTTTTGCGGTCGACCTATAAATGATCTAATTATCTTGAGCGATTCGTTCATGTACCGTTCTTATCACCTCCCATTATCAAATCAAACTGCATCTATCATCGCCCACTCACGAGAGAAACCGGACGACCGGACTGCCTAAGTCCCGGACATAGTTGATAACTTCCCCGGACCGGACGACTCGAGAAGCGTAATGGCAAACTATCATCGCGACGGCCTTCGCGATCGCGCTGATTGGGCGAGATGACATGGGATTTATTAGTGCATTCTATACTAGGGTACAGCGATACAAAAAATAATACGTAGTCTAAGGCTTAAAAAAGTCTGCGTTGTATTCTATCCAAGCTTATGTAACCCAGTCGATAACGAATCTGTTGTATAATACATTTATGAATGAAAAGAAAATGATAATGTTCCAAGAATTTTATCGGATTAGTGAATCGTTCCATAAAGGAATATAAACATCAATGTAACGCATGTAATCCGTTAAGCAGTGATGATAGATACGATTGAAGTTCATTCCACGTTGGCTAAGGAAAAACTCAAGATACTTAAATAAGTTTTTCGTATGCTTACTAACCTGCCCTAATAAATAATATGCGTAAAAGATTAATTAAAATTAGTTTCAGATTGTCAAAACAAGCATTTTTTTCCTACCCGTCAAAATGTTACATTACTATTATACATCAACTACTTGGACGAATAAACCACTGGACGCGCAATGACGGGAAATTTCGCTTGTTCCCCCTCGGCAACGAATTGGGCATTTTAGCCTCAATTTCATGTGACGTCTTGTCAGTACTGTGACAGACCTCGGTGAGAAACATTGCAGAAAAAAATGGGTAAATGTGCCGTATTTTTGTGTAAAAATTATAGCGGCAAGACAAAAAATATTTCTTTTCATTCGTAAGTAACTTTGTATCCCAATAAAGCTGTGATTTTTTCTTAAAATAGTGAAATGAGTTTTCCAAGAGAAAAGTTACATTGCTAATTAAAAAAGTCGTGGTCAGTTACTGCAAAATCAACAAGATGACGCATACTTCATTTGGTAGGATTATCGTACGTTCATCATTCGTTCCCTTGTCAATTTAGATTTAATTGTGCTTGACAAATGTCGATAATCATATCGATGAACGTACTAATAAATTTATAATATTAAATAAAATAATACATCTGTAAAATTATTAACTCTAAAGTAGATTTAAGTAATCCTAAAAATACAACAGTTTTCTTTAATATTTTAAACTTCATATTTTATTACAATACATCATATTAGTATTATTTCAGATTTGCTGTACATCTAATAAGAAAAACAAAGTAGGTCGAAACCGTCCGAAGAGATTATTTAGCCTTGCATTTTTTCTAAGAAAGCGCGTTCAAACAAATGAACTCTCTACCTTTATAATATTAGCACGTTTAACGTTGTGTACGTTGACAGCCGCGAGTCAAAATATAATACATATACATAAATATAATACAATATAATACATTGTAAGTTGTCTGGCATGATCAATAAAAACGCTGCCTGCATCAGGTTTGTATTCTTCTGACTGCATAGCGCATCAAGTACGACAAATCTTTGAAGCAGAATTATATCATGAAGCCTATTGTATCAAACCCCTATTATTTATACATTCTTACCCCCTTATTCATAATAACTCAAACAGTCTAATAAACCTATTTTAGCTATTAAACTGATTTGTCACTTTCTGTCAAATGATGACAGCGCCAAGAAAGAATAAGACAAAACAGTTATTAGTTTATTAGATTATTTGTGTTATTATGAATAAGGGGGTAAGTATCATACCAAAGTGTAAGTTCATCTACTGCTAGATTATACCATTGGAGGATTTTATCATACCATTGGAGGACTTACGCCCTGTTTTACAAGCTCTAATAAGCTCTAGCTAGTGTTACTTGCCAGAACGTTTCTAAAACATATTATATGGTTTAATTATTCGTTTAATGGTTTGTGCTTATTGAAACATGCCCATGATGTAAATTATTGTTTTGGTAAGTAATAAAAATAAAATAAAATAATTTTGCATAAGGTTCATTTCATTTCATTCATTCGTTCAAAACTTTTTGATTGAAAAATATCGACACTTGGACGCACTAAATGTCAATTAGTGACAGGACAAACTCCCCCCGCCCCGCAGAAATTGGTTGATGATGTTTTCATACATTCTCTCTTGCGTTTCATATCCAGTGGTTAATTCATCCAAGATCAACTACCACAGAAAAAGAACTAAGGTACGGACGGAGGTGAACCACGAACATGAAATCTCAGTGCCTAAATTATCGAAGGCATAAGAATTAAAGAATGCAGTACTTATACAAATATCACGAAGGGCGTATAGCAAGTACTGCCCTACTTTAACTTAGTATCTCAATATCAGTGGACTTACCTAGTGAAGCCTCGGGGTCGGAGAGGTCGGAGAGCGAGGGCACCTTCTGCATGGCGCGCGGCTCCTCCGCCTCGGGCGGCTCGCTCTTGATGCCCTCCACCACGCCGCCGCCCTCGTCGCACTGTAAAACATACTTCGTTGTAGAACATATTCATGAAAATCAAGAGTGATAGATTTTATTCGTATCGTATCCGCTGTTGCTTTGATTCATCTAAGCAATTAGGCGAAGTAAGATACATAGGTATAGGTACCTAATCTGACCAACGGCAACGTAATACTGTCATTTTCTCTGTGTTATTATATCTGTTCTTTGTGACTTAATACGCGTTCCTCCCACTACTCTTAGGTTCTTGTACTTTTCAATAATATCTGTCATTCTTCTTCTTCTTAGCGTGTCGATGGAAACCCATATGGAGAAATTACAATGGAGATATTACAACGTAGCAGCCCAGAATTCAGCCACTTGTATTGACGGATCGACTGCATATCTGTCATTAAGTAGGGTTATTATATCAATAAGATTAGTGGGTGAATATCCCAAGCGTAATTTTTTTGCGTCCGGGCTGAGAATCGTCATGTACTAAAAAGATACACTTTTGTAATTTTTTTTCTTGAAAGTAAACTTTTGTATCCATACCAGGCCATAAATATAAATTGTATAAAATATTTCAGTTACTTGAAAAACATTAAATTACCTCCCAATTCTAAGTTTGGTGGCTTGTCCGCAATCCGTTTTGCTGGATATTTCCCTCAGTCTAAAGAAAATTACAGGAAATTTGTCAAATTCATTTATTTTATTTACATTCGGATTAATTTTCCCATCTGCTGTTAGTGATATTGTCATATTTGGTGCGTTACCTAACCCTAGGGCATGACAAGATGGTCTGTCCGCGCAAAATTAACAATTTTGGTGGCATTTATGAAAGAGACAACCTAACCCGCATAAACGAACAAAAAACAATATTGTTCCCGACTCTCACTCCAGTCAGCCGGGCACTCACGCGCAGTAAAGAAACAGGTGCGCTATCTCGTTGCATTTTTCCGCCAAAAATGAAAGTATTCCATTTTTTTACCTCCGGACAAAAAATCTGCAATTTTGGTGTTCCTGTTTTAATTACTTTTTAGTTATTAATTTTTTCTGGCAATGCAGTGTTTTATGAACGCATGGTGTGCTTTTAAAGTGAAATAAAGTTAGGTAGAATATCTGAAACAGTTTTTATTTTACGTATTTTTTTATATAAAATTTCAATTTTGGTGGTGCAATTTTGGTGGTTTTGGTGGTAATTTGGTCCACCAAAATTGCTTAACTAACACCAAAATTAGACGAGATCGAGAAGTTCTATTGGCAGTTGTACACCTCAGTTGCCAAACCCGTTGATAGCCCTGTCAGAGACCCAAGAGCTATCCTAACCCGTCACTACACCAAAGACATCCCAGACACCAGCCTCTACGAGATTAGGATGGCCCTGAAACAGCTTAAAACAACAAGGCACCTGGCCAGGACGGAATCACATCAGAGCTTCTGAATGCGGGTGGAACACCTTCAGAGACTCTTTAATTCCGTGCTGCTAGAGGGCATGATGACTGAGGCATGGAACAGGAGTGTGGTGGTGTTGTTCTTCAATAAAGGAGACATAACCTTATTGAAGAACTATAGACCCATCTCACTCCTGATCCATGTCTACAAGCTGTTCTCAAGAGTCATCACGAATCGCCTCGCACGTAGGTTTGATGACTTCCAGCCTCCCCCCGAACAAGCTAGATTTCGAAAAGGCTACAGTACCATAGACCACATCCATACGCTTAGGCAAATAATACAGAAGTCTGAGGAGTATAATATGCCTCTACATTTAGCGTTTGTGAACTATGAGAAGGCCTTTGATTCGTTTGAAACTTGGGCGGTGCTTCGGTCTCTTCAGCGGTGTCACATAGACTTTAGGTATATAGAAGTGTTAAAGTGTCTGTATAACAACGCCACCATGTCGGTACGCCTTCAAGCTCCTGGAATAGGAAGGATTCGGCATCAAAGTAAATGGCGCATACATCATACATCTCCGGTTTGTCGATGTTATAGTCCGTGTGGCAAAGACGCGGGATGATCTTGGTACTATGCTCGAAGATCTTAAACGAGTATCCCAACAAGTGGGTCTTAAAATGAACATGGAAAAGACGAAAATTATGTCGAGTTCCCGTGTTGTACCCACTCCGGTATCTGTTGGGAACACAACTCTTGAAGTTGTCGATGCGTACGTCTACCTTGGACAAGTGGTCTAATTAGGTAGGTCCAACTTTGAGAAAGAAGTCAATCGACGAATCCAACTCGGCTGGGCAGCGTTCGGGAAACTGCGCAAGAGCGTCTTCTCGTCTCAACTACCTCAGTGTCTGAAGATGAAAGTCTTTAACCAGTGTGTGTTACCTGTGATGACATACGGATCCGAAACGTGGTCTCTAACTATGGTAACTATGGGCCTCATAAAGATGCTCAAAATCACACAACGAGCGATGGAGAGGGCTATGCTCGGTGTTTCTCTACGAGATCGAATCAGACGACGATAAACGAATATAGGCCTACGAATCAGTTAGCTCAAGTGGCAGTGGGTAGGGCACATAGCGCGTAGAACTGATGGCCGATGGGGCAGAAAAGTTCTAGATTGGAGACCCTTCGACCAAAAGCGCAGCGTAGGACGACCACCGACAATGGATAGACGACCTTGTAAAGATCACAGGATCGCACTGGATGCAGACCGTTTACAAACAGTTGCCGTGTGGAACATAGGCCATGTTCAGCTATGGACGTCCTTTGTCTGATAATGATGATGATGATGATTTCTAAAATAACGGCGGTTAATCATGGCTTTTTATTACTAAGCGCGGTTTCTCGCAACTTCATCTGGTGATTGTCTGAGGCACAGAAAGCTCAAACCATTGAACAACTTAGTTAGTTAGTTAGTTTGGCTGGGGTGTTTCCGCACTTAGCCTCACGATTGGGTCATTGTACGTATATCCCTCCTTTTTCATTCTAACCACCCCAGGCTCTCCCAGAAGGCTAGCAAACTGCCTAGATTGCTAAAGACCTCTGGGAATGTTGCCGGGGATTTGAGAAAGTTTGCCCGTTGTTCCATCACACCCTGTATGGGTGATGGCTCCATGAGCACATTCTGTGGTGTTTCTTTTGCCCCCATGCAACCTCTGCATAAGGGACTGTCTGTGACACCTATTGTGAATAGATGTTTGTTTAAGAGACTGTGGCCAGCTATAGTGCCTATAACTATGTGCAGTTTGTCTCTTGGTAACCGGATGAGGTTGCGTGCAAGCCTTTTCGAACCTTTCGGAATTGCGTTCTTTGTTTGCCTGCAACCTATACCATTTCTCCATGCTCTCCAAGTTCTTATTTGGGCCTGCGGTATGGGTACTAATGGTTCCGGGCCATATACTGTTGTCGCCGACCTCTCTTGGCTAGTTCGTCGGCAGCGTCATTGCCTAGTGAGTTACTGTGT
This sequence comes from Pyrausta aurata, assembly GCA_963584085.1. Lineage (NCBI taxonomy): Eukaryota > Metazoa > Arthropoda > Insecta > Lepidoptera > Crambidae > Pyrausta > Pyrausta aurata. Next base: position 5,560,775 of record OY757271.1, on the reverse strand, counting down.
CCTTTGATCCATTGCAAGGTTACCTCATTTGTGCTTGCTATGGATAGGAGTGCTTTATGGTACTCCCAAATAAGGACAGATTTGATGCTATTGTTTTGTAGGGCCTGGAGCACCGATGCGCTGTCCGAGACGATTTTAATGTGTTGGTCTTTTACGTCTCTGACTGCAACCGCCTGTGCTGCTCTGGTGATGCCGATACATTCTGCTTGAAAGATTGTATTTAGCTTGTCAAGAGTAGTTGATATATTAATATTTAGGTCATTCGAGAAGACTCCAGCTCCTGTACCCTGTGAGGTTTTGGATTATTATTATTGAACAACTATTACTAGCTCAAGGAACTGACACCACGAACAAATATCGTGCCTCATGAATTGACGCCACTGACCATCAACTTATACAAAAGGTTTCTTATTCGAAATTCAAATTTCAAGGAATTCGTCACAATTTTGTCGTCGTTTGTCATTTTTGCTTGACATATAGCTTCTCTTTAAGTAGTAATAACAACTCACTGGCTAAAACCTACTAGTGTGTATAAAGCGAGGTTCTCGGTACAGTGGTAGGCACACGGCACCGGTGTCACATCATTCTCCTCAAATCTGTCGAAATGTTGCAAATGATTTTATTTTTATTTTATTTTATTGTAATTTATATTGATTTTGGTGATTCCTGTGTTTGTTTTGGATGAAAATGTTATTAACATTTCCATCCAAAACAAACACAGGAATCGACAAAATTAATCGACAAAATATGACAAATCAGGTAGGTCGATGTGATACCGTGTGTACCACTCACTAAGATACTTATTATTAACATTCAAAACCAAAAACACAGAATGTTGCATTACCGTATCTAATGGATTTCTAATTTTGGTGCAGTTGATAAATATTGGTGTCAGATTATCTAATTTTGGTGGCCTGTGACAATTTTGGTGGGTGATCAATTTTGGTGTTTCAAATATTTCAGAAATTATTATTATTATTTTAATTACACTGACGTTTCATGTAACTGTAGACAACACTCTTGCTTATGATTAAACAAATTTAGCCGAAAAGTTATAAACTAAAATTACCACCAAAATTAGACAAAAATTCATGGTTGTTGAGATTTGCCCTAGTCTGACATAATTTAGAGAAATGTCTTAAAAAGCTCTGTGGTTATTACGAAATTACAATTACAGTGTTTGCAAATACGCTACAATTATTGCGAAAGATCAAAATTATGTTCCACCTAAACTAACGCTACTAAATGTCCGTGCAAAGTACTTGTTCGATAAAATTCATTTACATCGATTCTTCGAGCTTTAGATATCGTACTTATTATTAAGTCCTTTGTAGGCTCGAAGGCTGTATATGAATATTTTTCAAGCGGCGCATGTCCGAACAGCGAACGGAAGCAGAGGCGACGTGTGACGGGAATATTGACTCGGAACACTGACCGCTCATAAGCCAAACGAACTTCAATACGTACATGATAATAAGTTATTGAGCTACTAGACCACGTTAAGTAGGAGTTCCGTGTATGTTAATTTTGTTATAAGCAAACCACAAGGTTTAAAACCACTATATAAATACCAGTAGCAATTTAATTTTTAGCTTTTAAACGTTGCATAGACCCCAGTAAAGCATTAGGTTTCGATATCGTCTGGTCAAACTGCCTTAACTAAGGCAATTTGAAAATAAAATAAAGCTTTCTATGTATCTAATTCGATAATGGTCGGTGAGAAAATAAAGTATTGCAGATTTTGTATAACAACATTTTTTGTACCTATATTAGATAATGCAATCAATCAAACTCGATAGGAATAAACATGTTTATCTACGAGCAAGACTCCCGCTCCCGTCCCTTTAGTCCATGAAGCCCTAATCATAAGGCATATCAATATTGCCCAATAAAATGACAATTGAATCAGTGCCGCCCTCCGGACAATCAGGCAATCTGGACGGAGGCAAACATATCCATTTGATTTTGACGGAGAGAGCGACTTTTTGACCTCCGGATTATCGTATTGTCTAGGAAATGATATAGTAGAGATATAACATTTGGCAAAAACATACCTATTCTTATTATAAGCCTATAAAGGATTGACTGTAAAAATCGACTGTACTTGTACCTAATTGTACTACTTTTATGAAATTGATTTAACACCTTTGCTGACACTGACCAGAATGTCATATACTCGTGTCTCAGTGACTATAATTTTTGTAATTACCAAAAAAGCAATTTGAAAGAGATGCATTGAGGAGCTCAATTTTATTCATCACCTCAAGACATAAACACAATACGGAGTATGTAATCTTAATCATCAAACAATTAATATCGTCTGGTCCACGAAGTTTAATTATATTTGCCGGCGTGCAAGGCATATTGGAGAAGTCATACAGTGACTCACACTCTGTCATATGATTTGTGGACGCTTATCAGATTGTTCATACAATAGTTTGATGTAAAAATAATTAGATATGTATTAAAATTCGTAGGAACTTGACTATAAGTAGGATGTTGTAATATGTTGCAAAACTTTGTACCTTAAATGTATCCAATGCTAAGTAATATTGTGATAATATTTCAATAACAGATAAAAGGTTTATATTAAACACTTACCTAATCTTATCGAAATTATCAACATGAATGAAAAATATATCTCCTAAAATGCAGATTAGGAAGCGGCGTCGCTACAAGACACGCGTGGCATATGAATGATTCTTAAACCGGCCGACTGACGGCATCTATCAATAAATCGCTGACGGACTGACGAACGTTAACTTACTACACGTGTTAACGAATCCCCCATTCAGTGAACCGTCGATGATGGGCCGGTAAACAGAGAGGGATATTTCGGTGCTCACCCCTGACCCGCCACGTGATTATCTCGATTGGGGGGCACGAACCCAATTGCTCACACCTTTATTGCTATATCTGTTGATTGAGACACGTTATTTGGATGGTAGTTGATTATTCCCCTAATTGTGTTTTTTAAGTTGCCGTGTGTAAGTAATTTTGGACATTTGTTCACCGAAACTTCCTGCACATAGAATGAGTAAATCAAATGGGGTTGCCTAGCTACCGCCGTGGTTGCATCCAGTAAGTGTAATTAATGAGCAAACACTATCATATTGCTGCACCCATTGCATCTCTCTGCATGGCCTATAACTGTCTGGCAGAGAATGCTTTAAGCATTAAGTCCACCTTTGTACACCATGATTTGTGCAATAGTCTGTCAATAAAAAATATTACGTAATATTTTTCACTTCCTTATTTTTATAATATTTTCCGCTTAACATTGTTTGATTTCCTAGAAATTTATAATCTTTATTTCAAAAGCAAAGAAAAGGAAAATCATAAAATATTAATCGGAAATTCTTTATTTTTATTTTAATACAATAAAACTAGAAATATAGCATGAAGTGTGGTTTTGATGATGCTGACCTAAATGCAAAGTTATTATTAGTAGTAGACCTATTAGCGAAATGTTTGCGCAAGCGCTTTGCACAGAACTAGTCTACATTATAATGAATTTTGGCCAGTAAATAATTCGGGGAATGTATGGAAATGAGTAATCTTACATGTTATCTTCGAAAATATAAACTGATTAGAACAAGGAAAACCTATCTCATTTTTTAAATCAATGGTAGGTTTATTATTTAACTAAAGTTTTGAATAAGGAAGGTACAAGGCAGGATACACTTTGTTTTTTAAATCCCGTAAAAGAGTAAATCAATCAACTATTTTGGTTAAGATCTTTCTGAAACAAAACTAGTCCTCCGTTATTTATATCTTACCTTAAAACGTGTTTAATAACCAATTTGTCGTGATGCGTGTGTAGACTTGAACTTGTCACGCTCTATCACGCGTCGACTTTTTAACGCTCTGATTTATCGGCCGGGTAATCCCTGGATTGTCATACATTACATGCTTGAAATATAGCTTGAAGCGGGACCGTTCATTTTAGCTTAACCGACAATTTATCTGTGAGAACGATAAGTTAATCTGGGAAAATTATTAATCTGTCTTACATAAAAATAAAATCCGTCATTCAGATGAAATCTTGACTATGCAATTTTAAATTTCCATCGAAATTTGCAGCGAATGCCAGCCAACAGCGCACATATTTACAAAACAATGTTGTAAGTACAACAAGCTGCTTAGTTTATCGCTTAATGCTTCGGTTCCTATGCGCTCGGGTAACGAACTAGAAATACAATAATTTATAAGAAAAATCACAGCAAATTTGTCATATCCTGGGGTCCTCCGCCTTTTTAATTAGGGGCCGGATATCACCTTGCCCTAATGAGACACGCACGGATGGAGGGGTAATTTCTACGTGTAATCATTACGTTTAACGAAGAATAGTTATAAGTATATTTATGACGGCCTTATGATAACTAGCGACACGTATAAAATAGAGATATAGTTATAAAAATATACTATGTTTAATTAGTTAGTTACTGGGCATTCTATCCTTAGTTACTTATTTCATATTTTTCTAAGAAATACAAACTTCTTTAGCGAATTTAATAATATAAAGGCCTTGAATCTATTCGGATTGTAAGCAATAAGGTAATTATGTAGCACACGAATATTTTTCCAACCTTGTTATCGCGGCGAACGAGACATTGCGTCTATGCAAAATTAAATTTGTAATCAAGTATTGAATTACGGCGAACTGTATTTTTAAGTACAACTATCTATTCATTACTTTCATTTTAATTCTACAGTGGGTGTCAAGTCTAAAAAAACAGAATAATTAGAAGTAAAAATTTCAAAAACAATCTTATTCCTTATGAGGCGGTACAGGTGTTAACGTCATAATAACGGGTGACTGAGCTCCCTATATTACTGAAGTTTTTAACGGGCTTACATTCCAACTAGGTACAACGTTAATTAAGTGGCTATACGAATGACTTATTGTTTATGATGCAGTCCTGATTAACTTGTTGTTTCAGTTAATATTTATACAAGGCCTTCCTGCTACATATTTTTATCAATGAATGAAATATAAGTTGCATTCAGTTTTAAATCAAGGGCTCTATATTCGTATTGTAAGTTACCAATTAAAAACGTATTTTGTTTTATGTTGCGAGCGGCTGTAAGCTGCAAATGACTCAAATATCAAAGTGAATTCTGTGATATTTCAAAATAAGTTAACCTTCAAATTCAGTTGCACAATACGAGTGCATAAATTACTTTATAGAAATAACGAGTGATATAATAACAACATCATACTGGGCGACGTAACCCCTTCTTAGATGTAGTTTTTGTTAATCTAGCACTGATGAGTACAATCTTGTAGCTCATTCGTAAAAAGTCACTATGTTTTTTCTTGTCGGTAAGCTAATGTCGAAACTCATTAGAGCAGCTTAGCGTCAGTGTCACGGACACGTTTAAAAATAAATAAAAAAGGACGCGGGCGCAGGCGACTTTGAAATAGGAACTACCGGTTTGTTTTCGATACTCCTTTCTCCATGATTGATTATTGCCGTGCACTCGGGTGTGTCAAATTGACATCACTATTTCATAAATGAAGCACGGAACGCTGATTATTAATTTAGGACCATTTAGTAATCAATCAGAGATGTAGACTAATTTGTGAGAAAACTTCGTAATAACTATATATTCGGTTTATTTTGATGAGTTAATGATACTGTATTGATTAGTTGAAGGAAGAACTTCCTAACTTTTGAAATGTAACTTTCTTTGCTAAAGGCCTTACATATAAATAGTGAAGAACTATCTATACACTGAAATCTTTACATTTCCATAATAATTTTCAATAAACGATGGACAATACTGAACTCTCCTAATTCCTATACACATCAATATATTACCACGAATACAAGCTTCGTACAACATGTAAGCTCGCAACTGTCGTTTAAGAAGCTCGTAAGTAACGCAACTAGAAACAAAGCGGTGTCAAAAAGGACGAGTGCGCACTCACGGTCCGTTGCGCACGCGCATCCGGCGCAGCCGCGGCGAGGGCTCACTGCGACAAGTTACTGGGGCCCTATTTTTGAATCACTCGCATCAAGATGGCGAGTGATTTTCGTTCGAAGATGAATTAAAAGTCAAAGGAAATATTTCGTTTTCGTACGAAAATCACTCGTAATATTGTCGCGAGTAATTCAAAAATAGGGCCCCTGGGCTGTGCGACCCTCATGTGTATGTGAAAGAAATTATATAAAATCAGATAAATTTAATAAATAAAAAAGGTTTAACCAAAGGTTGCCAGGAAGATATGGTTAAACAGCGATAAGTTACAAATGTGCTTGTCTATGATAGAAACCCAAGCGAAAATAAGAAAACCAAACTTATAGACGTAGAACATAATATTATTATAGTATTTTAAGTACGGACACTTCTTGTATAAAAATGGTGATGCTGGCATCTGCGTGTACCGAGATAATTTTTCTCAAGCAATTTTAAAAGTAAGAGGCTGAAACCGTCATTGTAGCACAGAAGAGAGCTATGATTATGTCCAATTACAAACTATACAGCAGCCCACTCGAAACTAGACCCATGCAGCCCATACAATTACACTCATTACAGAAAACTCATATCGAAAACTAGTAATGTAAAGTTTTAGGTCGATAATACCATTTTATCGACTTCATTTAATTTTGACGAGTGGGATGAAGCATTCCAACCAATAACTTTATGTATAAATGAATTTCAGACAAATCTGCTTCTCCATTTGTAGAAATAGAGATGCATATTTCAGCCAAATATGCTTCTCCATTTCTACAAATGGAGAAGCAGATTTGTCTGAAAAAACTGTCAGTAATTATAAAATTATGTAAACCTGGTATGCTTTAACTTCTTAAATTGATGACCCTTGAGAACAACTGCATTAAATTTAAATACGTTCTGACTGTATTTTATTTCAACATGATTACTTAGCATATAAGCATTCATTATTATCTTTACCATCTCACAAATCAGAATTGCAGATTATTTTTGTGCAGATCGTTTATCGATTCCGACGATAGACTTAATCCGAATAAATCGATGCACATCACTATTGAAAACACAGTTAAAGCCTGTTTTCCATTTCTGTAAGAGTGGAACTATCTGCGAACTCGGGACACGTTAAGTTAGTAGCTGACTGGCGAATGCTTGTAATCACACAGCTACTCGTATATGACAGTATGTTAAGTGCCTGGGTGCTGTTTATGTGACAAAGTGAAAATGCTATAATCTTACTGGAAGATAAGATGCTACGTGAATGTTAATTTATTTTTATTTTTATTTGTAAGGATAGCCAGGGTTTACAAATAATTAGTAAGCTAATAAATAGTAAGTTAATGAAGTTTCAAATGGTCAATACCATTCTGTTTTTTATTTATCGATATTCATGTTCTTCACTCGGTTAGTACATGTCCCTGCACTTGTTTGTATTCAGGTAATTTATAAAGGTTTTGGGTAAAACAAGTTTAACCAACACTAAACTTCTTGGGAGTTTCAGTAAGTATAGTTAATAAAATCCAAAAGCCATCATACTGCAAATCTTAATAGGAAATCGTAGAGATCCGAAGAATCAGAAAAACAAGATTGCATGGCAGATTATGAAGCCGTACTATATATAGAGCCTCTCCATTAACACCGGTCCCTGCAAGGTTTCTAATAAACTCTTCATATACATGAGTAAATTCCCGTATCTCTGCGAAATCGGATATCCTGTTCTCTAGTCAATTACTTGGATAATCTTCAATTCACAACTATGTAGGTATGATTGGGAGCTTTTTAAGGATAACCGTTTTAACATACTGCCACAACGAATAAGTACATTTGTATATGTGGTAGAAACGGCGATACTCCAATTGTTATGTTTTTACGACACAAAAGGGTAAAGTACACTTTACGCGAGTTCTTTCTTGCACTTGAACGAGGGACTGAGGGTGCACTCTTTTTCTTTATCATCCCATTGTTAAAATAAAAGATTGTACCTAAGTAGCCAGAGGTCTTATTTTTTATTGATACCCCTCAAAATGGCTCGTGATTTTCGATAATTAGTAGATAATTATCAAATGAAACCTGGATAAAATTCACGTGATTTTTATCAATTTAAAATCACTCTTAATATTGACGCGAGTAATTCAAAAATAGAGCTCCAGGGTGTCTATATATGCAACTTGAAAGACGGATAGTTACGGTGCAAAGGACAAAGCTTTCATAGTAACGATTAAGATACAATACTTACCAGATCAAGCCTCAAGCTGAAGGAGACATGCTTGCGCGGAGGGGGGGCGGCGGAGGGGGGCCCGTCGTAGAAGGCGGCCTCCTCGAGCCCATAGTCGGGCTCCGGCTCGCCCCACTCCAGCTTCATAGCGCTGGGGCTGGAAAAAATAAAAATCATATTTTAATAAATTGAAAATATTTTGTGCCAGTAACATTGAAAAGAAGAAGAAAGAAGAAACGAAGAGAATAAGCTAAAAAAATGATTCGATATCCAATCTGTTAACGGATTTTCGATATCTACCATCTTTAGTGGTGGGTAATGAGGTGCACAATGGTAGTTTTAGTAGCTACAAAAATCTGATATCGGGTAAAGTTGTATGTCTCAGTTCACTTTTCAAAATTTACTATAGCGTCCAGAGATTATTATTTTGAAATTCCAAAATATAAACTATTTATTGCAATAACATAGTACATTTTAAAATACATTTACTAGTGGCAGGGAACTCCTTTTTAGCGTTGCAATGCTGCAGCCAGGAGACTCCGCTCCTAATTTTATTGTTGTTGCCTTAGTTAATAAGTTACTCAACCACTTCGGACCGAATAAGACTACACGTTTTTATAGCACCATGTCTTTATTTCTTACGGCCAGCTAACCGCTTACCCATCGACACTAGGGCTTCGCTAACCGCAAACAGGAACACCAGCCTACTCGGAAAACCAAAAAACTCCTGCGCAGCCTTCTATCTCACTCACTCTGTCATCAAGTAATGAATGAGACAGCAACACAGATCCGCGTTAAGTTTCTTTTAAGGGTAAACCGAACCTGTTTCCCATCTTGCAATACATCAATCCGCTCTATTGAACACATTACGGTTTTATAGACCTTTATAGGATCGAGTTTATAGATTACTTGAGATGTAAGACGGCGAGGTTGACTTTGCGATTCGTTTCTATGAAATAAAAGGACTGATTACAAATTACAGCTACTTCACCGCAGTAGTCACTTTTAGCCAATACTAATGCTTTCCCTAAACGCTCTAAGCTTAATTCATTCCTACCAAACTAGGTTCTGGTATATTTATCAACAACCACAAGCCCAGATACCATTCTTGGAAGATATTAATATCCCATCAAAGCGATCGGAATTAGTTAACACTTTGAAACGTAACGAGTTGATCCGGCGGAAACGGTGCTCAAAGACACGTGTAGCGAAAACTACCTACGTTTAACCCTAAAAAAAATAGCGTAACCACCCTTAATGTATCAGATATAGAGCTGTGTTTGGATCGGTCTTAACCTTTTGAAGTCACAATTCGTGACGTTTCTCGTAGTTGTCAGGGAATAGCCAAGAGCGTTATAGTAAATGTGTCGTCAGCAAATTCTGTCTGTGTGATGCCGTTTCGGATAATATCCGGCGGATACGATCCACGGATCCGACGCCGTGGACATTATTGTCCTGTAATTGAGACGGCGTGTCGATTTGTTCGGTGTGACAGTAATTAACTTGCAAGGGGAGAAACTGATTTAGAGTGCGACGGTTGACATGATTTCAATGAGGTTTCCACAAGGGTTGAGAGACTCGAGGGTTCTTGCATAGTTTTGAGATCTCAGATTGAACATTCGCTTTTATAAATAATGTGTATTTTAATATTCTTACAAGGAAATATAAGCGTTCACTACATAACCATTACATCATCGAGGTACATATTATCTTTTATCAATATGGATCGCCGTCCGTGAGTCTATTGGGGCGATACGAACATATTAAAACTATTCACTCATATTCTACGAATAAATCACGTTATCATGAGACAATACCTAGAACCTGGTTGAATAATTCAAAGCATATGTCCGCAAACTGAAAATAGCTACAACGCTATCTAATCGCCACATGATAAAAATCTTACTCGCCAATTCTGAGCGCTTAACGAAGTCTTTGAACAGTAAGTCTTTGATTTTCATATCGCTCCAGGGCTTTTATTTGACAATGCTTCTAAGTGTCTTCAAAATAAGGTCGATGGTTGTGCGATATGGCACCAGATGTTGATATTTGAGGATAAGGTTCCCGACCTACGGAACCGAGCTGGCAACAGATTTGCACGCAATTTCGCATGTTGACCTGACGTCGCATGATGGAATGATTGGTTTATTTATGCCTGAAGTGAAAGCATTTTCACAATATTGGTAGACGTAATTCTCAGAATGTTTAAAATTGCACAGCGTTTAAAGATTTGATCCACGGCTTCTTTGGTCAAGTTTTCTGTTTCACCTTTTTGAAATACTTATTTTTGTTGTTCTTTTTTCTATGTTGGTAATGGTATTGGTAAATCGTGTGACTGACATTAATTGCTTTCAATCAAATTGACATTTATGACACTATCCAAAATTATAATGATACTTTATCTTGTAAAATTATAAATAATATCTTACAAAGTGTATTAAAGAAGAGTAATGGCTAAACGTTTTACGAAAAGCTTTATAAATTGGGCTGATTTTGAGAAGAGGGTGCCACCAGAACAGAAGGTCAAGTTCCTTGCATTTAAGGCCAAGGCAGAAGCTTATCGGCGCAGGTACAAAATTATATACAATTTTAGTAATTTTGAGGTCCTGTTTATGTTCTAAACAGGCTATCAATTGTTACTATAGTGTTCAGTATTCCTTCGCTTACACATTTTATATGACTCCCAACACCGGCTTGCCTCACAAGCACTCACCGCGATATTCACTCCCTCCCCGGTTCTCGTGTTATTATGATCATCTCCGCCCCTAAGGATACACTCTGAACACTATATCACTAAATATCCCATGCCGCCAGTCCCGAGACGGTGTGTATGTATAAAATGTTTTTGACTTTTCCTTCCCAGAGTTGAAGCCAATCCACCAGAACCACCGAAGATAGATTGGGAAGCGTACTCCAAAATGGTGCCTGTTCCTGGCCTGGTGGAGAAATTGAAGACCGAATACGAGAAGTTCCAAGTGCCCTACCCTGAAGACAAATTGTCGGTCCAAATCGACGAGCAGTGGAAGGCTTTACAACCGGATATCAAGAAGTTTTGTGCCGAGATGCAGAAAGATATTGATGTGTAAGTATGTATAAATGGATATGTTGCATCTGTTTGTAAAGATGTATATATTTTGAGGCTGCTTTTCGTCATCATCATTATTATCTTGCCCTGTTCGTAGTTTGTCTGGGGTCGGCGCAGTTTTGAGCCTGTTTTTATAATAGTGCTAAAATACTGACCTCACACCAAATGATATTCAGATTCAGATTCAGATTAATTTATTGCAAGTCACAAGTTGGGTATGGTGTTACAAAGTAAAGATAAATTAGTACAAGTGACGCCCTACTAGGGCATTGTAAACATGAGGTATTTGAATAGTACCTACCAAATTCGACTCTACAAACACCAAAAGACATTTTTATTGTACTTTCCCATGTCTCAGTGCTACTCCAACTCTCGTTTTCAGAGCATCTAAAGAGCTAGCAAGAGTAAAAGCCCTTCCAAAATTCGAAGACATGACCTTGGAGATGTATGCTGAAATGTTCCCTGACACAGCCTTTGACCCCGTAAAGAGACCGACCTTCTGGCCCCATACTCCCGAGGAACAGATCGGGTACAAGCCTCCAGAAATAAAGTCCGACTCCAAGAAGTAATGTACGCGCTGGTGTCTTGTTATGTGTCAGTAAAGTTTTTATAGTAAAACGGTGTTTTCAATACAAATAGTTACTCGTTACCTGAAAATGAAAAGCATCATGAGAATTTGGTCACTCGCTATAGTAGAAAAGTTGCCCTGTCAATTTCTCGTGAGTGGACTCCTTTATAAAAGCGTGCAATATGAGCCAAATGGACAGGCTACAGAAGAGGTATTATAAGGAACTTTTATTCTTCTCATCGTGTCGATGGTAAAGCGACTTAAACTTGTTGTGCCCAGTAATTGGCGACACGGATTGGTATTCTCATTTTAAGGACGCCTAAAAAGCGTGGAGTATTGGCCAAACGCGCAGGCTACAGAAGGGGTATTTATTTATTTAGTACTTTTAATATTCTAGCTGCACGAGGCATGACGACTGCCTGCAGCGCGTACCTACTTTTAAGCAATTATCGTTAACACGGGTGCGGCCGTATTGGTCGCAGAAAGTCCAAACATTGCTTGAGTTATTGTCCACTAGTGATGTTATGTAGTATCGGAGTCGAGATTAGAATAAAAGGTTTTATTACAACCAACGCTAAAGTATGGAAGTAATTTTAAAAATTTATAATCAATGTAGACATATTATAATGTATGTTGTAACTATATGTATTCACCTTAACACGACATTAATTTATTTGCTTCAGTGTTATCATAATGTCCTGATTAAATGATTACATAAAATGAATTCGCTTTTTTGGCGCACTTGGCACTATCAAAAGAATCAATGAAATGATAAAATGTATTTCACCTGTTCGCTTTTGTGTGCAAGTTTGCAAAGTAAACACTGCGTAGGTTTCAGAATATGCTAAGTATGCTCTCGTTATTGCTAGTGTGTGGGTTAACTACTCAGTTGATATCTGCTGATAATAAATGGCATATTTACTAAACAGATAAAATCTGTATTGTATTAAATTTAGAATATTATCATGACCAAAAACAGGTAAAAGTTACAAGTGAACGGCATTTTAAAATTCAATTTAATTTTTTTTCAAACGAAAGCATTTTTTTGCAAGATTTCTCGATTGATTAGCGAATCATCCCATCACTATTCCATGGTGCATACTGCATGCGAGGGATGCGGACTGCATTAGTCTATATTTAGAGGCTCAGCTCAACTCAGGGTCGCCGCGGGGACATAAGCCAAGAACTCGCGCGCGGCAAATTATGATTGATGATTGGGTAGCGTTTCACGCAGTCTTATTTTCGTCTTTGTTAGTTCTCTGTTACTAGATATGTGCGATTGGGTTAACCGATTGCAACTTTAAATAGACTCTCAGCTGAGATAGAGAGTTTGCATCGACACCACTAGCATCACCGCTGGCTTGTTGTTGAGTGAGCGAAATGACATTCCATTTTATAAATGCTCGAAATGGTGCAAAGCTTGCTTTTGGAGTACCTACTTAAGTGGCTCTTAAGATCACTTTAAATGGTCATGAGAGCTTTTATGGCCAATGGAATGCATATTTTCATATCGCAAATAGGTACATACATTTCTTCTGCAAGTTTTTTTTACTGATACTTTGGACGTTAAGTTTCTGCGCAATCCTAAATTTTCAAAATTACTGTCTACATTGCATTTCTTGTTGTTAACCGATTAAGCGTTCAAGATGTCAGAAGCGTGGCGTGCGCAACCGAAATCAAATCAAAGGCAATCGACGCCCGCGGCCCAGCGACGCCTGCGCAGCTTTCCGAGAACTCCGCAATAATAACTTAGCAGTTTCAGTTTGAACGCCCTATTTGTACGATTATAGAGCTCCATTCAACAAAATGTTGATACTAAATAGTAAGCGAAGTATGAACCGGAGTTATCCGGCGCATAACTTCTAGGTAGAGAATAATGTACTTAACAAAACGTTCTCAGTTCGTTGTATTGATTTTAGTTTAGAACTGGAATCGGAACAGCATCAATCAAAGGGGTTTAAACAAAACCAAAATTTAGGCAGTAAGTTTAAAAACAACAACTGCTCTTTATAGTAAGCACTGTTGTCTTTTTGATGTCTCTTTGTCTCCATAAAACAGGAAATACAAGTATAGCTCTCATTCTTGACTTATTATTAGAAAATATCTTCAACGTGCATTTCCTGCGTACCCGGTTAGATGCAGCCGTGGAAAGTGGACTCTCCTTTATGATGGTGGATCAATCAACAGCCCGTACGGATATCCGACGGCACAAAAATGGAAGCTCGTCTTGGCGCCGCGCGCAGTCAAATTAACGAACCTTGCGGAAAGCTATGAATGAAAAAGAAGACGCCAAGTTTTATAAGCGTATTCATAAACAGATCCACGTCTTTCTTAGGAGGAAATTTCAAAGGTTTTTTCGTAATGAAAGTTGGGGTTTCCTAACTATGAAGTATTTTTCACATAAATCTGGCAAATATGGTTAATTTGACGATTTCTGATACACAGATAATTTCATGTTACCAGCAACTTAACTACCAGATTTACTCAAATGAATGAAAATATGTACTACTATAATAAAGGAAAAGCTCGTTTGGTTGTTAGACTTTTCCTTTAATCCGTGGTTTTCACTTTCCTCGCGTCCTGAAGCGACTAGCGTGGCTTAGCTCATTGTTCGGGCCCTACGCGTTCCAAGGATCGCCGGCCACCTGTTTGCTTGTCTATTTATAGACTCCCCCGCTCCCCCTTTCTTCGGCACCTTTCAACCATTCATGCCTCTGTGACTAATGCCTGAATCAGTTTGAGTACACGCGCACAGCTACTGCTCAAGCCATGATTTCCACTTTAGACTGAACTTTGAATGTACAGGCTGCTCCTTTAGACAGAGTTCACGTTATATCAGAGCGGCTAGGCTGGTAGCCATGCGTAAAGCTTACCTATGTCTGGCTCGCTGATTATACGTGGAATTTTATAATTAGTCGTCATTAACGGGTTTGTACAGATAAGCTGCGGTATTTGAGATCTTGTGCATCAACTAAAGCTTTTCAAAAGAGTAACATTTTGGTAGTTTTCGGCTGGATAAAAACAGGTTTCGGTTAGTGATTAATGCCTTTTACTAATAAAATCAAAATTTTACAACATCAAATCGTTTAATACGAATGACTATTCAGTGACACATCGTGCTTTGTATGTTTCAATCGAAATTGCTCTAACGAAGTTTTAGCCCGAAACCTTGGCCTACACGCATGGCACCCACCCACTCGTGACAGATGGAGGCGTCGAACGTACGCTACGAGAATTTCGTCGTCAACCGCTTGAGAAATTTGACGAAGTTGCTGATTAACAAGCCAACGTGATGTGATATAAAATTCAATTTTGTTTTTGTCAAATTTGTTTAAAGGAAATGTAGAATTTAGGCGGTCTTAACGCTAATAAGCGATCTCTTCCTTTCAGAAAACCTTTGGGTAAAGAAATTATAAATAAATAACAGCAACTTAGCAGTAGTAACTAGCAAGGTCTTCATGTGTAGGTTAAATAACCTAAAAACCGAAAAATCCGTCCAGAGAGAGACACTTTCAGATAGTTTAACTAAGCCTAACATAGTAAACAGTGCCTATATATTCTGCCATTTCATTCCTATAATTGAATATCCATAAGTAAGCCTGAAATTTAGTAATTAATTGCGTCGCAAATAGTTTCATTAGCTAGCACGCCTAGTTACGACTTATCAATTGCATAATAAAATGCGTATTAAGGGAAACAATGTATGTCAAATAAATGCTAACTATGTTTTTTATAAGGTGTGAATGGTGCGAGAGTATCTTGTTCAGATCTTTAGAGATAGGTACATACACAATATAATGAGTGTTAATGTTTATCTGAGTCGTCGACCCCTCTGCGTGACCGTGTGCGATGCATGTGAACTAGATATTTATAACTAAACGATGTTTGTTTGTATTTTGTTGAGCTTTTATGTATGTATATATAATTAATAAATATTTTCCACGACAAACAAAAGAGACATAGGTGGTTTTTCATTTATTGGCGTTCATTGAATTATCTTGATGTTAGTGAATTTCTGAGTCAGACTATCGCTGAAATTTATCTATTAGTGTATCGAATTTAAAGACAGCATGATGAAGAATAAGGAAAATATAAATAATAATTCAGGTCAAATTGAAATGCTAAAGGGTTATCTATCGCAATCTATAACCTCAAATAGAATATTTCATAGATATTATTCTTCGTCTTGAAAAGCATTACTTGTGTAGTGAATAAAATAGGAAGAGTAATATATTTTTCACGCTATGCAGAAAACAGGCCCATATCAATGAACTAAAAGATGTATTAGGCAAGTTTGTGTTGTTGATCGTCACTAATTAATTCATAATTAAAAATTCTGGTGTGCCCGCGCAGACGACGGCGTCAACCAATTACGCTGCCTACGCGCATCATATGAAAATCAACTCTATTTTTAAAAGCGTATGGTACACTAATGATATGAAATTATGCAGTTTGAATGAAGGGCAAGCGACACTTGTTTTATTTTGTACTAAATATAGTACTTGGACTGAATTGTTACTGTGCCAGCTTTGTATGTAGCGACGGTATGAGCGGTGTCGATTGGCATTCGTGATACGATGCTTTTAATATTGTATGGGTTCATTTTATTGGCATTATTTTTAAGTTTCCCATCATGATGAAACAAAGCATGCGTGAACGGAATTCAATTTGCTTCTGTTTTTATTGTTATAAGAATCTCGAGAACAAAAATAACTAGCCTTGGACTCTACATTCAGTAAATTAATGATGGATGTAATAAGCTAATTAAAAAGTACACTTGCAATGATAAATAAAAGCAGCAATCTGAGATTTACACAAGTCAATAAACTCCCACGTGGGAGTGGGAATTTGTAAAGTCGTGGTCAGATGATAAACGATAGTATCATAAGCATCCATCAAACAATAAAGTATAAAACAAGTTTGCACTGGGTCATCAAACAAAATAACTTAGTCGTTGACATCGTCGATTCTGGAGATAATACTTAATGCTTCTTAATAAGCACTAACCAGCTGCGTTTTAAATTTTTTGATCAGGTTCAAATCTTGCGCCCTGCTCTTTTAACATCGAATAGAAAGAGCAAGAAGGAAGCTTAATAGATCTCGAAGGAGTAAGGGTTTTGGTGAGATGGCCCATCAACTATTTTGTTTGCGTGTGTGCGTTAAAACCTGTGCAGAACATCTGTTACTTCGGGGTTTGTAGCTGCAAAAAACATTTCAAGAGTTAGGACGTCGACACCGGTTTCAAATATGATAGGAATGATGATGCGATTCTAAATGGTTTAGATCAGGAGTTTTTGTTTTTTAAGATTGTTAACACTTAGGTAGTAATCCACACGATTATATTTTTTTGGGTTCCTTAAGGATTGAACTTGAGTTTCAAACCTTTGATTTTATTACTTAAATATGTACTTCACTTCTCATTTTATAGAAGATCAATTATTAATTATATTAGTTGGTAAAGTTTCTTATCTATAACTACTTAAGTCCACTTCTAATCCTCACGCTTCGTCAAACTAATGAATGACACACTGTGCTAACGAATAATCAAGCAACGTTCAAAATTCTACGAACGAAATATACGAGTAAAAGAATGCTTTGTCTACAGCACTGACAGACAAGTGCTTTGGCAGTAGATATTCCCGCATTGTTGGAAGTCCATATTCGCCAGTGAGAAAGTGAGATCCGTCCCAAATCATGTCAGCGGTTTCTACCTGCTAAGGGCAGGGTCCCGTTGCGTGCAAGGTGTACTTATTAGGGCTGCCACGCGTACGAGTGACAACCTCTCTAACCTAGAGACAAAGCAGAACGGAAAATAGGATAAGAGGAATAAGCGAAAACAATAACATTATCTAATTAAATAAGCATTGTAATGTGCATGCATCATTCAATTTCAGGATAGTACAGTTGTTCTTTCAAATTCAGACAAAATCAAAATGCAAACTATGTTCGTCAATCAAGGGTATCTGAAAATATTAGAATCTTCGAAATCAAGACAAGGCCCAAGATGGCATCCTTAGCAGGCACCTTACACGCACACCCACACACGCGCACGCAGCGCCCGCGCATATGGCGCCCCCGCCCCCTGCACCCCCACCCCTAACCCGCCCGATAGTGCACCGAACCTCAGCTGCTCATAGCTCGTCAGATGTCGATGGACAGTTTTTTTTTGTTTACTGCCAGTCTCATAAAACGAGAGATGGCATATTGTATTAATACTCTCTGATCTTGATGGCGCTACAGACTACGATTATGGGCCCTATTGCTGAATCACTCTCGTCAAAATGACGTTTGATATTCAATAAATAATTACCAATTTTCGAATAAAAATTAGTTAAACTACACACGGCGCAGTGATTGAAAAAAGATAACTCAATTTTGTAAGCCTACTCACGTACATATTTAGCGTGATTTTCTTTGATTTTTAATTAGTTTTCGAACGAAGATCACACGCCATATTCAAGTGACTCAAAAATAGAGCCCCTGGTTTTATTATTTTCTTCGACATTATTTTCTTTTGATAGATTGTAAATATGCAAAGTATGAAACTATCTGCGTATTCTAAATAAAAGTTGCAATGAGAGCGTTATGATGAAGATAGTTATTAACTCAGCAAATACAGGAACTTACCTAGTCAACATTTTAGTTCCTGCAAAGATTATGGTGATATATCAATCGAACATTCATGATTAAAACGTATTAATAAAGCGATTAAATAGGTTGGAGCTTGATACATCTGCTATTACGCATTATAAAAAAAAAGTGAAATTTTAACCGTTTTGATTTGGTATTAAATACTTACTTAAATGATTAGTCATCCAAAGAAACAATTAATTTCATCTTTGATCATTATTTTAGCGAAATATTTAGATTTTTCATTTTATCTTCTCTGAATGATTATAACGGAATATCAATCGCGGTCTGTGACGGTAGTGCCTAACCTTCAGATACTAGATAACACGGGTAGGTGTCTGATAAAATGATAATGCCGCAATGCAGAGCGTTTGTGATTTTTCAGGGCCGGAGGTACCATAGAAATGTAAATATTTACGCATACAGTAAATAGCAGGTAAGTCTGATTTCATCATCCATCAGCACGAAACTTTGTTCGCTCTTCTTTAGCCGTATTTCTAGCTTATCATATGCAGATTTAGCTGAATTAGAAGGATTCTGGAGTGGTCGCTCGCGGTGATAATAAAATTAAGGAGTTTTAAGTTTTAACTTTAATAAAAGTTTCAGTTTAAAATAATAATTTGTTAATTTTATGTGATAACTGCAATTTTACAGTAATATGTATTTCTTATGTTATTTGATTTTAAAATATTAGTTATAATTTAAGGACCATCTCGGTCCACAAATTTTTACTACCTTTAGATAGGTTTTCACCTTGCTGTACCCTAACCGGGTGTGCACATGTAGCGAGCGATGTTAATTTTGTAAATAATTAATTATCTATTTACTGTGTATTTTTTGCAATAAATAATAATGATGATGATGAATTTATGATCTAACTATGGTACTATGTAGGTAAGAGGATCATCACTTGAAGACTACATAGGTAGATAATGTTACTAATCACAATGGATGGCATAGAGCTAACCCATGATGATGAAGGGTTAATTCATTAACTAAGAAGTTTTTAGCCTATAACGTCCAAAAATTTCGGATATCTCTTGATGAACTGTCTACCTTTACTCTTTGTATGAAACAGTTCTCTGAAATTTTACTTACTGTAACCGCTTGTAACTGTATAACCGTAATCTCTACATCAGCCCACGTAACATAGTAACGTAAGGAAAGATGTGATAAACAACCGCGTTCACATTCACGTGTGGATGTTTATTTCGCCAATAACCATTACCTGATTTATGACGACGTAACTGAGACGTTCGAATAATCGAATACTGCCCACGATTGTATCAAACTCAACTGAGAGCCACAATCCTGAAGACCTTTGCTTCGACGGAGAATGCAAGCATACATAAGATAAGTAAGAGTGTGATTTCATTCTTAATCGACTATTTAATGAGCTATAGGAAACGCTGGTATGGTGGCTTTAGTCTTCTGTTCTATCTATCAAGATTGAGAGCAGACTACTTCTATTGTGAGTGTGAGATTATGACGTCCTTCTAGTAATCTACGTAACCATGTGAGTAACGTCGAATATCCATAACGAACACATAATCAAGATTTACCTGCAGTCAATAACTAAGATGAAGATTACGTCACCTCGATGGGTGACCTAAGTCCGTAGTACTACACCAGAGATTTCGAAATATTGTATCTTGTTAGATTAATACTGACAAAGTATAAATAAACCGAGAAACAAATGGGATATTGATACATTTACCTCAACTATAAGAGGTTTTAAGGATCAACTTTGCAGGACGCTAGCGACAAAATCGAATCCATGTTAAATTAAATATTCAAAATTGAAATCTACGTTACTAACCTACGTATTTCTGCTGACTGACTACTTCAGAAGCCAAATGTATTAAAATAAAATTAAACAATGATGAGAATGTTATTGTTCATTATAATTAATTATTTAACTCGATGAAAATGTTTAGAGAAAGAGTGACATTATGTTAGTGGTGTTTTAAGATAATAAAGTTAACAAATTATTAGAAAGACAATTTGTCGAGAACAAAGCTAGCTAAGTTAGGATATATTATCTAATTTGAAGCAGTTATTTCACGTTTGTAAAAATAACAACGTGATTGAGATAGCATCACTTATCTATCTTTGACTGCATACCTACAAAGAACACAGGGTTACGTGTGATTGCCATTATGGCAATAAAATTAAAAAAATAATAACCCAACTAGATTTAGGAGGTTTGAGGATATATTAAAAGATGATCGTGATGATAAGATTAGTACTTATTAGAAGTTTCTTTATCGTCTTCGCAGTAAGCTAGGTTAGATCCAATTGTCCAAAGCTAGGTCAGATGTACCTAATTTCTTTACTAATAATCATACTTTGAAAGCAATATTACAGTGAAGAGTGTAATATCGAGATAAATGATCACAATTACAATGAAAGTTAATAATTATACTCATTGTTGGAAATACCCTAAACCTTGCCTTAATAAAACCTCACTGTTGCTTCAAAACAAAAACAACAAACTGAGATAATGTTATCTGCTATCAGTTTATTACGCATATCTGTAGATAATTTTACCTTACCTTTGTGACAATTTAGCATTCTATCTAATGAAATTACAAATTATTCGATAGAAGTTACGTAACATACTATACAAATAAGGACAGACGATTCAACGATTGTCTTTTCGTGCGAGGGAAATTATTGTTTCTCAAAAAGTGCCTGGGAATGATATTCTTTTAAGTACCTAGAAGAGAGGGTGGTAGCAAAAGATGAGATGTAAAGCCAGCCTAGCTATTGTCTATCAAGTATTTGGGATTATTCAGATTTTCCACACTAGTGTGGAAAAATGAACTTTTTGCCCATTTATCCACACTGACGGCTAGGTGTGGAAAAATGGACAAATGAATGTACCACTTTCCTAGAAAAAATATTCTATTACTTGATTAAACGTTTATAAAAAAGTGATTTTGTGAAATTACGACACGTGTTTCGTAAACAAACTTTATTTGTTGTAGATTCTGGCATTTTCTGACTATTGATACTTAACATACTTAATATCATTCATAAATAATCGATTTACTCAAATTCCCACCGATGTGGAAAATTAGAACATTTGTCAATTTTTCCACTCTAGGCCCGTAATAAATGGACAAAAAGTCCAATTTTCCACACTAGTGTGGATTTTTAGTGGGAAAATCGGAATAACCCAGTATTTGGAGGTTCCTATGTGGAACTCAATATATCGTAGATTCATAGATAATACATAGATTTTAACCTACAATGCAGTCACAACACAACACATTAGAGTACATACTAATAGGTATATTATTTATTTCCAACATCATCACAAGTTGAAAAAATGTCATAAGTATATTGAATATGAACACGTTACTGTAACTGTAAAATGTCATATACATTATGTATGAGTTCAATAATGTAGTACTAATATAGCCCCATTAACTATGCAACGAATGATGTGTCAATTTGTAATATGACTCACTGTACTGAAACATACGCGTACTTTGTTAAAGCTTTGCATTAATTTTGAAACTTGGTCAATGTATTCGTACGTGTTGCCTCTATCCACTGTAGTAGATGGGCTAGATTCGTTGAATATCTACCTACTTAAATAAATAAATATTGTCTACTAATTATAAACTGATCCCAAAGTAAGTAGCTAATGCACTTGTGTTACGAAAATCAGAAACAACGGTGCTCCCACAAAACCCAGGCTCGAGAAAATAGAGAAATTTATGATTTCTACATAGGCCCGACCGGGAATCGAACCCGGGACCCCGGAACGGCAACGCCTTGAAACCCAGCGTGCTTGCCACTACACCACGCAGGTCGTCACTTTTGTCTTTGGTCGTCGGCTTTATCATGTGCTCCTTATTACTTAGTGAAATATAAAGGGTGATTTTGCAAGGTTTTGCCAAATAGGAGGCCAACTTTTACAATGGGGTCATGGTCGAAACTCGAAAGCATAGAATTTCAGATGTCCCATACAAATCAGTCAGCTATATTGATGATGTTTGGAGAGTCAGAAGAACAATTTAAGATTAAAATTATGGCCCCATAGTAGGTATAATGTTAATTTTTATGTTTTAACTAACAATTCTGTATGGGTCTTTCTGATACCCGATTATTTTTTTTTATAGTAAAAGTCGTGGTCTCATTCTGGAAACACCTTGCAAAGTCAACCTGTATAAGATACACGCTCAAAGTAGGTATTCAAATAGTTGACGACACGCTGTGACCTTTCTATGGAGTTGACTCATCATCGTCATTATTTAAACTTATCAGATGCTAGCTGGACTTGGTTAGGATAGCTCTAAAAATGATTTTTACACGAGTTAAGCCAAATAAAAAAAAATCGTGACAAAATCAAAGTAATGATGAAGTTGCAATTCGCATTTAATGATAACTTGTTAGAAGATATAGGTAAATTGCATTTCTTTTTTGCCGGCAAATTACTTCTAGCTGTAGTGGTTTCTCATATTAGGGTTATTATAGCAAGGGCTAGTTTACAACAATTAGGTGGTGGCGCAACGCAACTGATAGTCTGATATTATGTAGAGTGAGTTATAAACTTGACTGACTGAATTAAAAGCAAAGCTATGAAAAAATATGTCATATGATTTTTGTTTACGAGTCGGAGAACTAGATTTGAAAATGTTGAAATCTAGGAGTTGTGGAGTCATTATTATTTACATTACCTTATTACTATAGTCGACATAATAAGAATGCACATTGACTGCTATGATCATTATTACGAAACGTATTATAATAATCTTCACATAGATATTGTGACTATTTTTGGGCTTACGTCATCATTTTCTTGAGATTAGATGTTTATCAGATACTGACTTGGATCGTCACTCTTTATTCATTATAAGTAGATTGTAGATGTGTATTAAAACATGCGTCTTCACATACACAAATAGGCACATGAAAGTCATTTCTCTGTACAGTCGTAAATTTTTGATTTATTGTCCGGTGGTATCTTATCACAGCATTCCCTTTAACGACTTAAAGTTAATTGTAGTGAAATATTGTTTTGCATGATTATGATACGAATATAATACTGATGTGACAGGAATTATTCACCTACCACTAACATGATGAGACTATTTTACGTTCGGAACATCACATCAAACTTGCAAGGTGTTCGTAGGCGAATCGAAATTGCGACTCGTCCAAAGGTGTGGTATAGTTGTTATGCGCGCCGTGCTGCCATTAGCTGGGCCGGCGAGTCCACTCGACTCGCACTCAGGTAGCGCCGGGATAAAAACAACACTTGAAATGGAGCGGACGCACCTCGCTCTCACCTAGATAACGCTCAACGTCCACAAGCGATCGGCGCTCCTAACTCGCTCCTACTACGATACAACCTCCACCTGAACCCTGGACACGCTCAATCATTCCCCCGGTCACCCATTCACACCGAACGTACTCCGATAATAATGTAAATAGGGCTCACCGTCCAATGAATGAACCTAACATGTAAATTCGTCGCTCACAAATCGCGACAGAACTCCGCGCGTAGGCGTCGGGCTTGAATGAAAATAAACATCGTCGGGTCTTAC
Organism: Pyrausta aurata; assembly: GCA_963584085.1. Lineage (NCBI taxonomy): Eukaryota > Metazoa > Arthropoda > Insecta > Lepidoptera > Crambidae > Pyrausta > Pyrausta aurata. Next base: position 5,536,758 of record OY757271.1, on the reverse strand, counting down.
CTTTCAATTTTTATATGATCCAGATTAACGATATGTTCACAGCACTGAGTAAAGAGGTTCGCGAGGTGGTATTACACAGAACTGTTGGGCATAACACTTGTTTCGGACGCGGTTCGTGGCGCGGCGCGGACGGTGCAACGGGCCGGCCGGTTCGCTCGACACTGCCACACAGTCGCACGTAGGTGCGCTGGCGTCGCACGCACACACGCGCGTTCATTCAAATAAAGCCGTTCGGTGGAGGGGAGAACTTATGAATGGACGTAGTGCTCGTATAGATACCGCTGATAAGACACTGTGCAAGCATTATACAACATGATACGGCCCGAACGGCCGAAAACGTTTCCAGTGACACCGCGATAGATGTACTGGTGCCAGCGAAATTGGAAACGCGGTTTCGAAATACTTTAATAGGGTCAGTCGTTGGAAGCGGCTCAGATGATTTATTCACTGAACCAAATACATTCTATTCGATTCTAAATACAGTACATGAATCAATTTGGTATATGTTTTCCAGAAACGCCAATTTATACCCAAGTTAAAAACCTATAATACAGCCTGCTAACTTTAATTTTAAACATGAATTGCTACTGTCAATAATGATTTAATGATTAACAAAAAGTTTGTAATACAAAAAAAAACATTTATTCAGTAAATAAATTAGTATTTAATACTTTGATACTTTTTCTTACCAATAAACATACAATAAGCAACAAGGTGATTGCACAATACAATAACGTGATATAAACAATATCATTAATGAACTCGATATACGCAGACCGTTTCAAAATAAATTGACTACTGAATCAATATCTGAATGAAAGTCTAACCAGCCTCAACAAAAAGCAAACTGGACACTAACAATCCCCATACCTAACATAAAAGCTGTGGAAATCTGAGGGATGCCTTTGTTCGGCAGTGAATATACTTTGGCTGATAATATATTGATGATGATTAAAAAAAAAATGCCTTATAAGTTATAACCAAACAGTCCTTTTTGTTCAAACCTACATAATTGTAGATGACCCTATTCTTCTTATGTACAATGCGATTTAGTACGAGCGAAGTTTTCCATAGTCAATTTGTTACAGAACGGCTGTGTTTGGTAGAAAATAGCTTTGGTAGCGCTAAGGCAAATCATTAGCGGTATTCGCTAACAATGCTTAGCTGACTATGCTTAGCTGTCAAACCCAATGCTGGGTTGACAAACCAAAATGGCGGAGTAAGGAAGTTCAAATAAAGTTTGCAAAAGTGTCTTGGCATAAAGTCGAAAAAAAACTGTCAGCACTCGTGAGTGCTTCCAATGGCTGTTTTCTGCTAAACACAGCCAATGATTCTGGTACAGTGGCAGGGGACTCCGCGCACTAACCGATGGCTACCGAGCGTGTTTACGACAGTCCTTTGAGGAAGGTGGACAGTTTGTGACTTTTGTAGTCCGAACGCAACTGGATAAAGTTGTGCAGGATCGACTGGTCCAACTCCGCCTGGGGACAAAGGGAAATATTCATAAAAGGTTAACACAACTATAAGGAAAAGGGTTTACATAACTACCGGTCCCCCGCGACTACGTCCACGCGTTTACGCGAGTATCTCATACTTGCTTACCCGTTCGTCAAAGCGTGATTTTTTTATAGCCTTGTCCGAAAAATAAACACAAAATTTTAATTTTTCAAACCGTCCAGTAGTTCCTGAGATCAGCGCTTTCAAACAAACAAAAAAGCTGTGCAGCTTTTATATTAGTATAGAAGAAAGAATACCTGAGATACTTGAAACAAAAAGCTACTCGAATACCGCGGTTATTTAATTAAACCTTCTGCAAAATATTATGTTATGATTTTGGTAGTAGAATAGTATTACCACAGATAATATAATACTAGTATTACACTGCTCACTTTAACCATTATGGTAAATTTTACGAAATTCGATTAACATAGCTTTAAAAACCGGCCAAGTGCGAGTCGGACTCGCACACGAAGTGTTCCGTATCTATTCAGTATAATAGCACTTTACTGCCCTGTTAATGTCCTGTAAAATATGATTAAGATTGCCTTATAAATTTTGATTCCCCTAAAATAGCAAAATATCCGAAATTATGAGACAGAACCAGTTATATCTTTTGATAGGGCTAATTCACACCCATACCAATTTACAGTTTACTAGCACCTCAGGTCTCTGCGCTGAACTGCGGACGGACAGACGGACTTGACGAAACTATAAGGGTACCTTGTTGGATTACGGAACCCTTTAAACACTAAGGTTTGAACTAATTAACTTATAGAGTAACGAGCTTTTCAAATTCCAAAATTTACAAACAATCAATAGTCATCACAGTAAATGTAGCATATGTAGCATATTACACTACGACAGCCTTGAAACAATTGACTACACGAGGGTGTCGCGAATACATATTTCATGCAGGGACGGATGTCAATAGTTGTCTTAATTATTATCTAAATTCTTTATCATACATCTAAACAGGTTTGTGTGTGATCTCAGATATTTTATGAAATTGGAAGTAAGTTTAAAATTGTTATGTGCTAAACAGTGATCATAATCAAGATAAGAGAATTATTGTGGAATTATACGGTGTCAAAAAGCTTTATATTCGCCATTTTAAATTCAAATTATTTAGTTTGTCCAATTACGAGAAAAAAATATGATGAGATACAAGATAAAAACAACATTATTAAGTAACAAAATTGCAAACATTTTTAAGTGAGTATTCCATAGACCAAATTATAATAACAAGTTTGCGGTGTATTTTTAGATGAAGGCATAGAAACGAGGGATGTTCCGTTATACGTCACTGAACCAGAGATTATTGAATATTCTACATATGTGTCGGCGTAGCGCGCCTATACTTAAAACATGTATTTTGTATGTTGCTAGGCCAGTTTGCGTGCAACTTTGTTCGCGTGAACTTGGGATGCGTTGAGATATCATATCATCTGCATCTGCAAATGCACACCACCAGACTTCCAATTCAAATTGTTATCATGATCAAGTCGAAAATAAAATCGAATGCTTATGTCTGGCAGGTTAAAAGCTTGCACCAGTAAAAAATAATAAACTTTAAGTTTTTATTGATCTGCAAGCCTGAGTGCGATAATAAGAATGCATAGGATTGCATTCTAGTCACCTCATTCAGGTTTTCAGATTACTTTTACATTACATATGAATTAAGTTGTGTGAAACCTAGACTGGCAAGGTTTCTCTAGCAAATTGTGGATTACAGTATTTCCATGACTTGTACCATTGCGGGATGCACATATGACAATATGCTAGTTGACACCACCAATCGTTAACAAACTTTTTATTTACTGTCCAAACGATATTCTTCCATAGATTTATGTGGCGATTTAAAACTATGACATCATGGTTTTCGGTTTTCAACTACATGCACTTTTTACTGGTTACATAGCTATTAAAAAAAAGTAAAATTGGCCTGTAAGCAAACATCCCACTGCTGGGCATAAGCTTTATCTCATGTATGAAGTGGTATGAGCCGTCCTTTACCACGCGGGCTCACTGCAGATTGGAGGAGGGGTGTTTGCAAGGCAAGCGACTTACCTTGCTGTCAGATTTTATCAAGCCGCACATCACACTAGGGCCACATAGGGTCAATGACAAGTCAAAATCAAAGTCAAAGCCACTGACTAGGCTCAACGACTAAAATGAAATCATATTATGTGACCGGGATGCATTGTGAAGCACGGAGATGTTCCTGTTTTACGTCACTTATTTGGTCGAAAATTTGGAATGGTCACCCATCCAAACACGACCGCGTCGTATGTTGTTTAACTTCGGCATCATTACCAAACTGCCACCACTGCGCTACGAGCACCTCACAGAGCTATTATAAATCAAATATGTAAATTCAAAAGTCCCATGAATTAAACTTAGTCATAAATATTGTATTTTCCTTAAATATTAAGTTCTGGGAATTTTCGGGGATGAAAACTGCCCAAGTAACCAACCATCAGAATATTTTCAAATATATGTACTGCTGAACCTGTTATTATAGTATTACCTTATTTATTACCTTACAAATGCACATGCGCGGTCGGCAACGCGGGGCGGCCGCCTCTTTTGGACTAGTTTAACGAAACAGATAATAGAGTAGGTATACTGAACCTCAACAGCGTCTTCCCTTCGCTCACTTAGTGCAGGTTCCGCGGCATCACTTGCAGTAGGTTGCAGACCGCGATAAGAGCGTCAAACAGCGCGTGCGCAGTCAGTGGCGCGGTTTTCCATCACTTTTAGAGTAATTTAACTTAACTAGGTGGTGATTCGTGCAAATTTAATGTAGATTCTCTGGCTTGACCAACAATAAGTTGCAGATAGCATAAAGGGCATCAAAAGGCGCGTGCGCGGGTGACACTTATAGTACCTTATCTAGCTAGATAACAATAGTAAATAGCACATTACTAGCATTTCTCCCTCGCAGACTTGGTGCAGATTCTTTGGCTTCACGGGCAACAAGTTGCATAGCGCGTGCGCGGGCGCCACTTTTAAACAATAATACCTTAATGGTTTACAATCTTTTTATCACTCACAGCTGTTGGTAATTAATTGAGCTACCGTGCTGTCGGTCTGACCTCGCGAAATTCTTGGTCTCTTATGGATACGTCATTGCGTGACGCAATTTAAACTTTTTGGTTTCCAATTTCATCTTTTAAGAATAAAATATGACACTGTGAGAGTTAAAAAATATTGTAAACCATTGAATAGCGAAGCTTTATCATTACCAAGTTGAATTTATTATGTTAAGAATAACTACTTGGCCCGCTGTTGCATAAACAGACGGGTAGATGGCGCTAATGTCACGCAATGACGTATCCATAAGAGACCAAGAATTTCGCGAGGTCAGACCGACAGCACGGTAGCTCAATTGGAAGAGCAGTTGGCCCGGTTAGCCAGAAAGATGCTGGTTCGAGTCCCGCCCGTGCGCAATTTTTGGTTTCTTATTTCATCTTTTAAGAATAATAACTTAGCTGGTTTTTAGTAGTAAACTAAATATTTACCAGTGTCTCTCCCTCGCACACTTGATGTAGGTTCTCTGGTTTGACCAGCAACAAGTTGCAGAGCGCGTGCAGAGCGTCGAAGAGCGCATGCGCGGGCGCCGGCGCCGCGCGGCTGCCTCGCCCGCACACCGCAGAACGATACTCTTTCACGTCGCATATCGCTATCATCGCACCTAGGTGGAATTATAAATAGTATTACATACCTCAGAATAACATATTCAAGTCAGTATCAAGTGTAAATTAAGGTACGATTTAGTTTATTTTGTAACTATAGTCAGCTCATTATCAACTGATTCTTGACGACATAAAGTCAAAAGAGATAGGAATATACAGGTGCAGCTTTATCGGTAAGTGCAAGCGAGATAGACATGACACTGACAGAAGCTGACAGGACTCAGCATAACACGACGATTATAATAGTAATTTAATTTAATGGGTAGCTTGATAGAGAGATTACAGTAAGTTTGTCAAAGGTTGCTTTATAGACTAGCTTTTGTATGGCAATCCACGTACCATGGAATACGTCGTTGATGACGTCATGACTAACGCTCACGGAAAGATTACGACACGTCTCTAGTCGTGGATCATGTTGAGTGTTCAACTTGACTTAACGATCGAAGAATTGGGACCAAGTATAAGTGGTCTTGAGCGCGGTCGTTATGAGTATCTTGTGGTACGCACCCATAGTTTGCAAATTTCTGAATAGAAGCCCCTTACCAGCGGAGTTGAAGGTGAAGTTCTGCAGGTGGTCGTATATGACGCGATGCAGTCTGACGGCCAGCTCCAGTGTCACAGCGCTAAGGTTCTCACCCGAGAGCCCCGAGTGGATCTTGTCCATCACTGAGTTTAAGTATGACACTACGGCTAGGCATGCCTGGTGGATAAATTGGAAGGTTAATAACAACTTAATGTCTATTTGTTGGTAATTAATCTATATATGTTTGGTGTAAGAAAGAGAGAGAGAACCACAGACGACTAGAATTAACAGATGTTCCTGTTATTCTAGGTATTTCTGGCCCTCTGGTTAATGCAATGTCAAAAAACAATAAAATGCTAACGGTCACACTAAACTAAAGAAACATTATTTGATCCCTGGAATAAAGTTTAGGATATTTTTGTTTGTCATAAAATTAAATACACAGTTCAGGTGTGTATCAATGGCGTCTTTTAAAAGCATCCAGTTTAACTTACAAGCCGAATTCCGTACTTCGACGATAAAAGTGTGCCAGTGAGCCCTTCAGGTTTGACATTGGCCTAATATTTGGGCTGCAAATGGAGTACTATACACAGTAACAGTGAGGACCTTTATCTACCTTGTCTATTCCTACTTTACTAATGTCTTCTATAATGTGTGTTATGTCATACTAATACTAATAGTCTCCCTAGCCGATTTCGACTACGGTGGCCAGTCACAACGACTAACCTACTGCGCGGGACATATAATAGTGCACAAGTGTGTGCGCAAACACAGGTGCACTCTCTATTCCTTTAACTCTTAAAGCACGATGGGACATCAATCTTTCACGAATGGAGAAAGATCAGGCGCAGGAACAACGGCTTTACGTGCTTTCAGACGCACGGGGGTGAAACACCGCCAACTCCCAAACTTCGGAGTACCTTGAGAATTTCTGAACAGAAAAACCCAGGTACATATTTTTGGCGCGACCCGGGGATCAAACCCGAGACCTCTGGCACAGCCGTCGCTTTAAAATGCGACTCTCTAACTGTTGCGCCTAACGCAGTAAACTCACCGGTGAAGCCAGCGTGTCAATATCTCCCTCGGGCCTAAAGTCGGTCTTCTTTTGTTCCGTCTGCAGATGCAGCTTGACCCAGCCGACTATAGCAGCGATGGCTCGCTCCAGTCCCGCGTCCAGCTTGCTCTCCAGCTGATCCATGATGGCTGTCTTCTTCTGCACGCACTCGGTTTGCTTTGATGAGTTGCTAAAATAAAAACATACTACTTAATAAAGATATTTAATTTTGCCTATTATATTTAGGTGTCAGTGACACCACTTCGAGAACGAGGGAACCGATTCCTATGATTTTACTTTGTTGGATTAGTTTTCGCCCCGAATAGCAAAACTACTATTCAAATAATGGAATTCACGGGGCGGGACGAGGCCGGGGTTTTTTATTATTATTTGCAATGGGTTCGATCTTTTCTCCAGGCTAGACCAGTGGCATAGACAGAGACGACGATGGAGCAAGCTCACCCAGAAAAAGCCTGTTCACTCTTTACTTTAGAAATTTTAGGGTCATAATCCATTGGAAACACTGATGCGGGTAGAGAGTTTCATATTTTTGCTGTGAGCATTATAAAACAAAGTTCATTGAGTGCACTATACATAATTTAAAAAAAAAACACGGATAAATTATATGTATCTGCTGTAAATTTTCTACCGTAACAAAGAGTAAGTACTGTAATAATGACATACCTTACACAAGGTAGAATAGATTCCTGGAAGTGATCAACAAACATCTTCACTATTGTGTTTGCTTGTTTCACAATGTCGAAGAAGTAGATCTGAGGGGAAAAGAAATAAAAGGAGTTAGTTATATTACAATTGAACAAAAAACGCTACGAAAGATAGAAAGCTAAAGATCATAGTCACGAGGTTTGCGTGAAAATTTTAACTGTCCATCTATTGTGGTTTTTGAGATACAGTCTGGTCACACATCGAAGTCTTAGTAAAAGCGTCCCGTTTTTACCCTTTGGGTACAGAACCCTTAAAAAAAGGTTTTTATTCATTTAAAGTGCATAATATTATTCATTTTAACTGCACAGTATCTATTACCTGAGGAGGCGACTTGCTCTCGGCAATCGGTATGGACTGCAGGCCCAGATCTAGGGCGTAGTCCACGTGTTCGGTCAGCAGATGTTGCATCAACACCTCAAGCAGCGCGATCGTAGTGCCGGCCAGCTCGTTCCCGGTGCACAGCTGTAGAACAAAGACAAGACAATGAGCAGTTTTCTTGTAGTGAGATATTTATATCATCGAGAGATGGCGCTAGCGTCACTTTAGGAACTAACGGCCTTACCACAAATAAATAAACAAGGTTTGAACAACTGTTTAAATGTTATGCGGCTAAAATAAAATGTTTGTCACCCTTATGTCATTTGACTTGATTGACGTTGATTTTATACTAACCATATTATATTTAAACAGTGTTCGAAACCTTGTTTAATTATTTGTGGTAAGGCAGTAACTTTTTAAACTTCATTTAAGGTTCATAGCAGAGGGTAATTGCTTTTCGCCAACGTAAATATTAAACAGTAATGCAATATTAATGTAAAACTTTAGTACCTAAAGGACGTAATCATGCCAAAAAATAAGTATCCTAATTAATCCATAAGTCATTAACGCATTCTACAATCTTTAATTACGCACTTTTTTTCTTTGTCTATGGTTTTCCGCCAACTTGAAAAAAAAATGTTCCTAAAGTGACCCTAACGCCATTTGGTGAGAGCTATAAAACGATGGAAGAAAACTACTAATTTAAAAATGAATTATTTCATTGGATTAGAATGTTTTTTAACACTTAGTGTCATATTTGAATTCTTAAAAGATGAAATAAAATATGACACTGTGAGTGTTAAAAAAAAACATTCTAAACTACTGAATAGCGCAGCGTTATCATTACCAAGTTGAATTTATTCTGTAAAGAGTAACTACTTAGCCTGCTTTTGCATAAACAGTCGGGTAGATGGCGCTAACGTCACGCAATAACGTATCTTGAGACCACGAATTTCGCGCGGTCGGACCGACAGCACGGTAGCTCAATTGGAAGAGCAGTTGACCCGGCCCGGTAAGCCAAAAAGATGCTGGTTCGAGTCCCACCCGTGCGCAGTTTTTGGTTTCTTATTTCATCTTTTATGTATTATTTCGATTAAAATTAATGTCAAGATTGTTTACAATATTCGACTAGCAAAGAAAAGCGGACTTTAAAGGGGTATCTTCTTAAAGAATTTGTGACACAAATATTAGATTTTCACCGTTTTACACCGAAGGAAGGAGGTCTGCGCATCGCAAAGCATCCATTCCACGAGTTGTTCGCTGAGGAACGTCTCGCCGCCGTAGTTCTCAATCTGCGCTATGTTGATGTTCGCGCGCGTGCCGATCACCGCTTGCAAGTCACGACGGAGTTCTTGGAATCTGGAACAGAGAGGAGAACTGCGTTAGTTTTTTTTTAAACGAAGAGATATACATAATATATGGGGTTTCGCACTTTCGAAGCTTGAACCTCATTAGTGTAGCGGATAGTTCGCTTGTCAAACCTGTTGCTGGGTTTTTCTGTCTTGAAAATTCTAGGAAACAGCTGGGAGTCAGGGGGTTAGGACGGTAGGAGAATATTACACCAACCAAGCCTATATTTATAAAGGTAGCTTAAGATACCGACCTGCTTAACTGTCAAATAAATAGAGATGATGGTCAATGTTTAAAGGAGTAGAAAATGCCCTCGCACATGTTTGTTTTTCGTCTGTAGGCGTTTTTTTTAAACACAGAACAGTGGCAGTGATTCTAAAAGTATAGTTATTGGCATTCAAAGTGAAGCCTGATCAATTTGACTTACCCTCCGCCATGTATCTGCTAGTTCGCATGCTACTTATCGCTATAGCATCCATTCAACGCATTCGACAGCGCTGCGCCAAATCACCGCTTCTCCAGCGCTAGGTAGCCGTCGTCAGCGCCCGCCATCACGCCGAAGACGATAACAACAGTATAAATACACTCACCCTCCTCCCTGTATCTGCTTCTTCACATGCTGCTTATCGCTGTAGTACCCGTTCAGCGCGTTCGACAGCGCTGCGACTAATCGCCGCTTCTCCAGCGCTGGGTAGCCGTCGTTAGCGCCCGCCATCGCGCCGTTGACGAGCGCCTCGCGACGCAGGTCACCGGTTGTCGTGTCGCCGTCCGCTGAGACTAAACCGGCTGAGACTAGCTCGTCGCAGACACGCTGCGTGCTGAAATGATGTATTGTTTCAAGTAACTAATTTGATAAATTTCACATGCTCACTACAGGATAAAGCACTCGATATTAGAAAGATCGAATGAAAAAAAAAACAGTACTAATACTAATTAGAAAATTAGACGCCTTTGTCAACCGCTGTCTGTCAATCATCTGAAAGTCAGAATGAGGTAAAGGTACTTTGCGAGTTCTTGCAGTGACTGTGACAGATTGGTAACAATTTAGTTATGATTTTGGTGGATTTTGTTCTAACAGAGGAAAAACATAAGCCTACTGTAACCAGGCATTGATTGTCAGTAAATAAATAAACAGATTTTGAGTGTGTACACAGTGGAAGCAGTGTTTGTGTTTGGTAACACATCTTCTCTTTCATAGGCATTATAAATCCTTTGTCGCACCGCCTACATATAACTACTGCTTAGCCCTGCCCTAAGCCATGACTAGTAGAGATTTTTCTAGTACAATATAAAGCTTAAATAAATTGTAAGGCATTTTAAAAAGAAACTCCTTTACTAGCTGCGCGCGCATTCGCGCCAAAAGTATGACATGTATCTTCTGTCTCTCTCTTGCGATGTAAAACCGTCGCGTGCTGTGTTCTAAGAAATAAATGATTTTCAAAAGTATTCCGTGTTTACCTGAGCTCCTTTTAAAATAAACCATGAAAATTGCGTCATTAACAAAATAACTATTTCTTAACAATATTTACCTAGCTACTACTTTCTAGACTTAACTGCCTCGGTGGCGCAGCGGTGAGAGGGTCGCATTTTAAAGCGACGGCTGCGCCAGAGGTCCCGGATTCCCGGGTCGGGCCAAAAATGTATACCTGGGTATTTCTGTTTAGAATTTCTCAGGGTAGCCCGGAGTTTGGAAGTTGGCGGTGTTTCACCCCCGTGCCTCGGAAAGCACGTAAAGCCGCACTATAATATGTCCCGCGCAGTCGGATAGTCATTGTGACTGGCCACCGTAATCGAAATCTGCTATGGGGACTACTACTACTTTCTAGCAACACTTACCTAGTATACATTTCAAATAGGTTTCTCAAATACTTGTCAACATCGCTCTTATCAGCCAGTTTAGTCTGAATGTACTTTTGAAGCTTAAGATGGAATATGTTCAGCACAAACTTGCTCATGACTTGGTCTGGATTAGGGAACACATTGCTTATTATTGTGTAGTTCTTTTTGCAGAGCGGCAACACTGCTGTGAATATGTCCTTGCCAAGTAGAGCATTCTGAAAAATATGTAATATACAAAATGGAAGATTATATTATCATACGACTACTTCGTCAGTGACATTTCATTGAACTCCGTCTACATTAGAGTGATGTATAATATATAGCCATTTTGGATAACTAGGCTATCTGACACAGACATATGTTTTCAAATCAGACCAGTAGTTCCTGAGATTAACACATTCAGACAAACAAACTAACTTTTCAGCTTTGTAAAGAATATTACAAGCGGGTTCTCGCAGTTATTTCTTTTTTAAATTCAGCCTATGTGCTATTCCAAAGTATGAGCCACATTAAAGTACAGTTTCATTAAAATCCAAAAGTTTTATAGTAACAAACATATTGTCCATTTACATCCTCACAAACTTTAGCATTTATCATATTAAGAAGGTATACATTTTTTGCACAACTACACAACACAAACAAACATAGAAAAGGTTTGAAGAACTTAATTCTCATAGGAAATACAATTAATATGGGATGTCATCATCATCATCATCAGCTTATATTAGTCCACTGCTGGACATAGGCCTCCCCCAATGAGCGCCATAGCGCCCTGTCTTCGGCTTGGCGCATCCAGCATTTACCTGCAGTCTTCCGCAGATCGTCATCCCATCTGGCCGGAGGGCCTAATATGGGATGTAATCCTTACCATTTGACTAGTCTCAATAAATGCATCAACACATTGTGAGTAGCCCTTAAAATTGGTCATGATATTTGCTATATCCTTCATTTTGGCCATGTTGCCTTGGTTCTGTGCCTTCACAAACTCTTCGATAAGATTCCTCTCTATTTCGTCATATTTGGCTTCTATTTTCTTTTTGGCCACTTCAAACTTATCAGGAGGAAGTTCTTGGGCTATAGTGTGGAGCTTCTGAATGACATCTGCTGCTTCATTGAGCTAAAAACAAAAGCGTGGAATAAATAAGTTAATAATATTTTTTGAATCAAGAGACACCATGATCCAAAAATTCATCTGTTATTCTAATCATCATTATTTGCCATAGGATGTCCACTGCTGAACGAGGGCCCTCACCATGTTTTTTTATCCTAATCACATGGGTTGTATTTATTTGAAGTAGTAGTAATACCCCACCTACCTAGACGTTTAGACAAAGTAAATAAACATTTTGGTCAATTGATTTAAAAAAGGCATTTTTACTGTTGTATTAATCACATTTTTTATGCTATGTTACAAGCATAACCCCCTGTTCAAAAATTTAATTGGTTCCAATCATTTTCTAACATGAATTAATCGAAAATGCAACATTCCTCTGTCCTTATCACAGTGTTTAATCAGTTTTGATCGAGTTACTGGATAATCATATTTGATTCTTAGTTTTATCAAGTTTTATATAAATCAGCAAGGTTTATGTGTGTTGATGATATGAGTACAACAACAATAGTTTTACCTTATTAGGATCATTGAACAGGTCAGTGAGCACCGGCCCGGGGCTGAGGAAGTGCGTGAGGTGGGCCAGCAAGTCCCTCGCGGCGGCGGCGCGGGCCCGCGGAGCCCTAGCTGCGCCCAGCTTCTCGCCCACGTCGAGCGCGCGCCCTCCGCACCGTGACATGCGCTCGTCTAGAGAACTGAACACGTTCACGCAGTGCTGGAAATGTTATAATAAGATTCATTATTTCAAATAACTATTTCACATTTAGAATTAATTATAGTTTAGACAGTTGTTATGTAGTGGTCTGTCTGGTGACATAGGTCCAAAGCCTTCCATTTTTACCTGTGTCCAGGTTGGTCCTGCTATTTCCTTTATGTTGTTGTCACATCTTGTAGTTGGTCTGCCTCTGCTTCGTTTGTCTCCTCTGGTGTACCATTCTATGATCATTGTACTCAAATTCAATAGTCAAGTGTCTAATCACAGGTCTCCAACTTTTCCCAAAGGCCAAAATTTTGCTCCTCCACAAATACTCAGCTCAAAATCACACAACGAGTGATGAAGAGGGCTATGCTCGGTGTTTCTCTACGAGATCGAATCAGAAACGAGGAGATTCGTAGAAGAACTAAGGTAACGGACATAGCCCTGCGAATCAGTAAGCTCAAGTGGCAGTGGGCAGGACACATAGCGCGTAGAAATGATGGCTGTTGGGGCAGAAAAGTCTTAGATTGGAGACCCTTCGACCAAAGGCGCAGCGTAGGACGTCCACCGACAAGATGGACAGACGACCTTGTGAAGATCGCAGGATCACACTGGATGCAGACCGCTCACAACCGGTTGCTGTGGAAATCCATGGAGGAGACCTATGTTCAGCAGTGGACGTCCTTTGGCTGATAATGATGACAAATACTCAAGGGCCAGAACTAGGTACCTAGTTCATAAAACATCTACAGCCAAATATCAAGTAAATTCATTCTGTCACAGGCCAGATGGATGTTTTCTCAGGCCAAATGTTACCTGCAGGCTGCAGTTAAGAGACCCCTGGACTAACGAAATAGTGAATAAGTATAAATAGTTTGAATTAAAAATAAACAATTATTTTGATCAGTATATTAGACTTATTAGAATACATGCCCAATTTTTTAGTGTGCAGGGGGTTTCACTTATGAAGGTAAAAAACTGAACATAGCCTATGGACATGAGTTCCACTACCTCTTGCTAGGTATTCTAATTAGTCTTTAGAATTGAATAGAATATACCATCCAAAATGTTTACTTATCTTTTTACTAAAGTAATGCCAGTGCATCATTACCAGAGATAGGAATAGGTAGGGCTTATTTACCTAAACTTCGAATCAGAACAGAGAGAAATCGGAGACTTTTTATGATAGTATTTTTTTTCCGAGACGACTGTCCCAAGATTCATATCAAGACTTATGAGTAGGACATCATCTAAGTACATCAAAAATAAATTTTATTTGGAATAAGTAATTAGTTTATGTATACCAAACTTTGTGACTGGACATAATACAGGGTGTGAAAAAAGTACTATCCAAATTCAAAGAGGCGATTAAGAGTCGAGTCTAGAATACAGGAAAAATATATAAAAAAATCTTGATTTTTTGCTAGATACAGTTTTAATTTGCATTTAATTGTTATACAGAACAGTTAACGGCCCACCCATCCAAACGGGCGTCTTTTAAAATAATGATCATGCTATTTTCACTAATAACAATTGATTAAAATTAAATCAAGCATTACAAAATCATACTCAAAAACATCTAACATTTACGCGCACCTCATTCATTCATAAAAAAGCTACAAAAACAGATGGTTAGCGCCGTTGCGAGCCACCCGGCACCGAGCAAAAGAACTTTTGTCTCTTTTGAACTTAGGTAGCCGCACTATCTGTTACTTTCGCACATTGATAACGTGTTTTTTCAAAAAACGAGTGTTCATCAATAAAAATATCGGTTAGTAAGTCAAGTGCTTTATTTGTTTATGGTTGTCTCGGGATGCGTGCGCGTGAGCAATGATCGTAGACGCAGGTTCTTAGATATATCAATATCTAAGAACCGGAGTGACATGACGAAGCTGACATGAGTGTGCGTGAAACAGTGCGTTGGTATTCTGAAAATAGTGTAGATTACGGAGGCGGTGTGTAGCAGAGTACCTGTGTTCAGAGCAATACAAAATTGGCATGACTTCAGATAATTTCATGCGCCCAGTGTAAGTTATTACCAGACAGATTATTTGCTATCGTGAATTATTGTAAGTAGTTGATTCCAATTTTTTAAGTACGTACATGCGTACATGCTCAATTTTGCACAGGTCCAATCACATTTTTGTGTTTTTTGACGGTCTTGGGCCCGTGGTCAAGACCACGGCTTGGCATGAATTTATGGAACACGATTTGCTGCCTTAAGATTGCTCCTGTCTGTCTACATCAAATTATACGTGAGTCGAATTTTACTTGTCTATACTAATATTATAAAGAGAAAAGATAGATGTAGTAGCTATAATACTTTTTGAGGTATTGTTACACTTTATCCAGTCGTAAACTTAAAGTTAACAAAGACCGATCACTTATTCAAAATATTATTATTATTTATGTACCTAATTAATGATGTCCCAACAGATGTCCTAGAAAAATAATGTAGTAAGGGAGTATCCGATTCTTGTCTTTGTTCTTCGAAGTTTAGGCTAATAAGCCCTACCTATTCCTATCTCTGATCATTACTCACTAAAACTTATTTTTAAATGATTTTAAAGAAATTTGAAATTATGAATAGAAGAGATTACAAAATTATCAAAAAAAAAACATGTGAACTTACAGTATGTTGGTCCATTATTTCGGACAATCTAGCTCCATACAGTTTCTCTTCCTCTTGGACGGCTTGCTCTAATCTAGCACATTTCCTTTCTTGCCTCTCTTGCAGAACCTAGAAATATTATAATTTGATTTATTATAAATGTAAATCTTGTTATTTGGGTAAATATTATACAAATACAAGTCACTCTTTTGTGAACGGTATGAAGTTTGATGATAGAAAGAATTTGTATAATTTTAATTACATAGGTACACTTAATTCCATGGGATAGGTGTACTAAAAAGCGTACACTAGGAACGAAATATTTTACTTTATATCTTTTCTAAAACCTTAAATGGTATAGAAAACCATCTAAATATTTGAAATACCTTCAAATCCTGAATAGCTTGAGTGAATATGTCATGTATCATTTCGGGATCAAATTGGTCATCTTGCAAACGTGATTCCATCATACCCCGTCGGACCATCCTCTCAACGAACTCGTCAGGATCAAACGGATCCTGTAAATTAAAATTAATAACAATTAATTGGAAATTTTGTGCCCTACATAAACTGTTTCGTAGCATGACAACAAACAGTTGTGTACTTACTTGCTCTAATTCTTTTATGTATTGGTTCATCATCTTGAAAACTTGTTTCAAATTGTATAATTGATGAAAAATTATTTAAGTTTTGAGGTAAATGTAAATTATTTTATTTGCGATATTTTCAAAAGAGAAAAACGCCTACATAAATATTCCCAACTTTTGACATTGACAGTCAGTTGACATTACATTTAACTTTTTAATTTAGGCAGAGCTGCCAGTATGTAACTCTTGATTCCCCTTTTAGAATAAAAAAAGTAAGAAACAAATAAGCAAATATAAATTAAACATTACATTACTCTATATATAGATAGTGCCATCCACGAAGGCGCGCCCCACTCTTTTTTTGATTGAGGAAGGTGCGGGGTGCGGGGGGATATATATATATATAGTTGCGAGCCGGCCGTCATTAAAATATTCAGACTCGTCACGAAAGTGGCTCTGCTTAAATTATTTTTAAAATGTCAAGGAAAACCCAGTAAAAAATAAACCTGGTTTAATCTACGGTCATTATTAAATTAACTGAAAGAATTATAATGGTAACTTAAACACCATAAACAATTTCAAATAAAAAAAAACATGTGGTAACTTATAATATTACCGGGATGTACTTTATCGGGGAAGGCTATAAAACATGACGCTAGGACCTACGTGTACGAAGAAAAAATAATTCACGCGTATGAAGTCCCGGTGGACCGATGGTTCTCTTATAAAGAAAGTTTTTAAAAATTTTTTTAAATGTTATAAAACGTTTTTACGTATTTCGTTTACGTCAATAGTAAAAATGTTGCTTGTGTAGTTTAAAAATAATATATCACTTTTCTAGTAACTAACCATACCTACTTTAATCTATATCCAAGTAGAGCATCTTTCCCTTTGAGTGTATTTTTTGAAGTGTGCTTGTCATTCATTAGTCATTAAGATGTTCCAAATTCAATTCAAATGTTGGAAAAAGCTTGCACACATGTAATATAAACGATTTGGACGAGTGGTGGGGCGCGCCTTCGTGGATGGCACTATCTATACCATACGATGTATGTATTTGTGTAGCTTAAGTTTTACTTCATAAGTGGGAAACCTTTCTTAACTGGTAACTCTAAATTTGACATTATTATTTTTTCACGTTTTCAATATCGCGCAATGGCGCATGGCGTCAACAAATTACTTTATTTTCTAATAATGGAGCTAAAACTGGTTTTAGCCAAGGTTTTAATTTGTTATTTTTTTAATAAACTCTTCGAAACTTTATATTCTCTACTTTAACTAATGAGCAAAAATAACTATATTTGATTAATTAAATATTTTTAGTTATTTGAATTTATTACAATAAATAGGTATCCTGATTAGTAGTCCATTTGAAACAATATTTTTCTGATTAGCATGGAAGGATTTAGAAGAACACACCACTCTACGACTTACTACGGAATAAGGGAACGGAGTATTTTTTAAAGCATAATGTGCGAATTAAGTTGCGGGGAACTGTTAAAAATAAATTGTTTGTTTTATGATGGTACAAGGGTGTGGAACTTACTGGTTTACGGATATCAAACAAGGAATGACCTTAGTGCATAACCTTGGTGCCTAATAATCATTACCCACTTAACTTTACCTCTGGAATCATCCATATTGTAAAGGGCGAAGAGGGGGTGAAGTAAAGTCGATATAAACTTTTAGTATGAAACTACCTAAATAATCTTACAGAACAGTGAGTTGTTACTACTACTACGTATAGAGAAGCTATGCCAAGCAAAAAATGTGTCGCAAAAACGACGACAAGATTGTGGCGTTTTCTTTGAAAGTTTGAATTTCGAATTATGATTTGAACTACGTGTTGATGACCGTGTCATCAATTCATGGAGCACAAAATTTGTTCGTGATGTCAGTTCCATACGCTAGTAAGTAATAGAGTTCACTGTTACAGAAGTATGTTTTAATATGTATCACTAAACTTTACAATTAAAACTTATTTACATACGCAAGTTTTTCTATATTTCGGAAAGGGATATTTAATTATGTGCAGAGGGATCACTGATCGTGTAATCTTTTCGATGAGATCAGCAAAGTTAAAAGTTCCGATGGACATAGACTTTAGAACTTTAATAATGAACCTCTCACGAATATTATTACAGACGCTTTCAAACTGTCACATTTTAATTTTAGAAACAAAAGAAAAAACTTCATCCATGTAGCATACATGTCTTTTTGGGAGGTTTCTTACTAGTGAATGCGTTTTTTATATCCAAATTCTTTGTGATGTCGTAATATTTTTACAAAATCTTGTGCGTGATATTAACGTTTTTATTGTTATATCGATTTACTCTCTTTCATGAGAGTTGAGTGGAAAACTTTAATCAGACGAAGAGTAAACAATTTGACAGGAGGTCGGCCGAAACCTTGGACATACTGTGAGTAGTGAGATGTCCAATGTATCCTAAACGGGTTAGGATAAAGTCGATAGAGCTCCATGGCTGAGCGCCTCAGCCCTCGAAGCTCCGAGGTGAACGCCTTGGAACAACGAGGCTATCTCATCGGCAAGAAAATAGGACAAGGATCTTACGCCACTGTCCACCTGGCGGAGTACTGCGATGCGTCCAGCCCAAAGCGGATGCACCTCGCGTGCAAGATTTTTGACAAGGAAAAGGCACCCCGGGATTTTTTAGAGAAGTTTTTTCCTCGCGAACTCGACATCCTAACTAAGATCGAGAACCCCCATATCATTCAAGTACACAGCATCCTACAAAGGGGCCCGAGAGTGTTTATTTTCATGCGATATGCTGACAACGGAGATCTGCTGGATTTCATAAAACGCAATGGCGTCGTTCCAGAGAATCAGGCAAAACTGTGGTTCAGACAGATGGCTAGTGGCTTGCAATATCTACACAGCAAAAATATAGCGCATCGCGATTTGAAATGCGAGAACATACTGTTGTCGAGGCGTTTCAACGTGAAATTGGCTGACTTCGGGTTTGCGAGATTCTGCACGGACGGCGACAACCGGCGCGTGCTCAGCCAGACGTACTGCGGGTCCGCCGCGTACGCCGCGCCCGAGGTGGTGAGCGGGACCCCTTACAACCCCAAGCTCGCCGACGTCTGGTCACTGGGGATCATTCTGTTCATCATGCTGAACGCGTCGATGCCGTTCGACGATTCGAACCTGCGTAAGCTGTTGAGAGATCAGATGTCCCGCAACTGGGTGTTCCGTTCTAGGATTCGCGATACGGTGTCAGGAGCGGCGAAGTCGATCGTGCGTCACATTCTGGAGCCTGACATAACGCTGCGGCTGACGCTGGACCGCGTGCTTTCCCACGAGTGGACGCGGCCGCGCAAGGACAAGAGCGCGAGCCTGATGGGGCGGCTGGTGCAGTCCGCGCCGTCGGCGCCGCACGCGCCGGGCAAGCACGAGGAGGCGGGCACGTCAGCCGGCGCGCGCGTCTCCGGCGACCACCGCGAGACGGAGCGCGAACGCCACGACGACATCAACATGCGCTCCCACGATTGACGAATCTCTATAGTCTATGAAATAAGTCTAATCAGCAAAAAGTGATTTAATCTCTATATGTTTTGAACCTCAAGAATCGAAAATTCTTTTTATTATTTCGATTTTTTTTACAATTGTCGACTTTACTTTTGTTAGTCGCCAATAGTGAAATAAAGTTTTTTTATATAAAATTCAGAATTATTATGTTTCATTTCTAGGTCCTAACTAAAGTATAGGTAAATAGGTGGACATATAAACGTTAAAGAGCGATTTTTGGTTTGGTAGTTGCCAGCAGCTAAAGAATGGTCCTAGGTGCTTTACCTATTATAAATATGGTTGAGCAATGAAAAAACGATCCGTTGCAGGTATTCTAAGTAAATAATAATACGCGGGTACTCATTACTTATGTTTTAATTAGAAGTTGTATGTCCATCTTTTTCTTGTGTTTATCTTTTCTAGGAGGGGGAAATCCGTAGCCTAAGAGCTTAAAGGGCATAATCATCACTGGCAGGTTTATGTAGAATTTTAGGATGTTCCTTTTAGGATCGAAAACAATGTGCACATCAGACACTGGTTGATAATATTCCACTTGCAAAAATGTCATCGTTATATTTTTGTTCAAGAAATCGATCTGAAAGAAAGGGAAAAAGTAAGTAAGGTAGATTATTACCATGTGAATTAGGATCATTTCTCAATGATTAGGCAAAGAACTGGAGTTCTGTTTTTGAATTACTAAACGAGTTTTTTTCGTTGACTTTTAATTCATCTTCGAACAAAAATCACTCGCCATCTTGAAGCGAGTGGTTCAAAAATAGACCTCCCAACGATTAGTTCCACTGATTAGTTCTATAAATATTTGGGTTTGCGTTAAATCCTATCTTTGCAGGTTTGTTTGCTCCGACCGGAACCTTGTCATAACCTCAAAAAACGAGAACATTTTGATGTTTTTCCAGGTTTTAGCGATGTGAGTCGTTTCTGGTATTCCCTCATCTAGACATTTTTAAAGCAGACTTAATTTGCGGAGACTGCTGAGACTAAAATCGAAACTGCAGACCATAAAATTAATATTAGGGATAATAATTTTATGCAGCAGACCCAATAGTTTCCGAGTTATTAGCTTGTCAAAGTTCATCACATTTTTCGATCTAACAACTGCGCGGTCGAATAAGTCCATATTTTTAAAGTTGTTCTGTTCAAACTACTTCTTTACGGTTATTTTTTTTTTGGATTTGAACAAAGTTTTGGTCGGACCTTGCATTAATCATTCGGGCTATAGGGTTTGTCATACACAAGTGTGCAAAAAATCTACTACCACAACACAATGCGCCCCTACGATGCTCCCTTGGATGAATTAACACCAAAGGGTTTATTCGTCCAAGGATGCGCCCATACCTACACCTACCACCCACAGATGAATAATATATGTATCTAGCTATCGGCGCCGCCAGTTTAACTGGACTTAAGCCAAAATGAGGAGTTCAGTTTCATAATTCAGATTGCAGTATCGTATAATTTGTCAACATCCTTATAGGATGCAGTTACATTGAAACTGTCAAAACAAATAGAGATAAAAGATAGAAATTTTATAAATATGTAAATTAGGATAACTTACAAGTATATCATACTCGTAATACATACGATGAAGTGGTACTATCTCAGTAGAATTTAATAACAAAACTTCCCCTTCTTGATGTGTACCTATAAAATAATCAAAGTAGGTGTAATGGTAGGTTAAGTACAGATAGTTGATTTTTGTTTTTATAGTGTTTTGTCACTATACAAACTTAATTATATAAGCAACCGTGACTCTGTGACAGACGAGGAATTGAACCCCGTGTCTTCAATAACTATTAGACATGACGGGTCTAAACGCGAATAAAAACTTATGAGTTGCTATTACTCACTGCTCGACGTTTCGGCGGTATTGCAACTGCCGTGGTCACGAGTCAACTGGTGGATTGCGACATCGCCTGCGCGAGCGGCCCGAAGTTTCTTCTGCCACCCTCACAACACTAGATAAATTGTCAGTATAGCGGCTTGAAGATTCTTCCGCCACCCTCACTATACTCGATAAATTATTGTCAGTACAGTCACCTCGACAAACAACACTCACGGTATCGCGGTTTGGTTTTGACGGCTTTACACGCGGTTTACACTTATTAATCACTGGATTCCATAATGGTGATAACTTATATCCATCATCCCGGTTGAAATTTCTGTATTTTCGAATTTCAACCGCTTCACGTATTATCCTAGTATAATAATGACGATCAGTGGAGAGGATTTTAGGATTATGTAACTCCATCCACTGGTTAACTCCTTCCTCTATGATGTGCTCCGCCACCGCTGATTTATTAACCTGAAGATTTTTGACAGCTGTGATTATGTTCTTTTACTCTTTCAGCTATTGACCGCTTAGTTTGCCCGATGTAAGAACTGCCACAACTGCAATCAATCTTGTAGACGCCTGGTGTTTTGAAGGGCACAATATCCTTAGGAGTGCGCAGAAATCTTGACACTTTGGATAACGGAGTATATACAGTTTTAATTGAGAAGTTTCTGAGAACTGTTCCAACTTTATCCGTTACACCTTTGATATACGGCAAGAACGTTGCTTGACGACTAACTTCAGGACATTTTACCCTTTCCTTTCTTCGTCTTCCTTGTCTCGGTACAGCGTATCCGTTATGACTGAGTACCTCCTGAACATGTGTCAGCTCCGACTGCAGGTGCTCAGGGTCACATAGTCTATGCGCTCTGTTGATGAGTGAAGTCCTAACAGATTGCAGCTGCCGAGGATGATGATGAGAAGTGGCGTGCAGATACCGATCTGTGTGTGTAGGTTTTCTATAGACAGAGTGAGCCAATTTGCCATCATGTTTTACCATTACTTGCACATCAAGGAAAGCCAAGGATCTATTCTTTTCAATATCGAAAGTAAACTTTGTTTTCTCATGTATGGAATTCAAATGTTGCAAATATTGTTCTACTTCTTGCTGACCTCCGTTGATAACACAAAAAATGTCATCGACGTACCTCTTCCAGAGTTTCACAGTAAAAGGTCCACTAGCTAGTGCTGTCTCTTCAAAATGCTCCATCCAGATGTTGGCAATCACAGGAGCTATAGGACTACCCATGGCAACACCATCAATCTGGAGGTAATACTGGTCTCTAAATAAAAGGTAATTACCGTCTAAGCAGTTTTCAATAAGATCAATATATTCCTTCGGGAGCTCATGATCACAGAGTTTATCTTTGATGACTTCAAGGCAATCTTTTAAGGGAACGTTCGTAAATAGCGACTCAACATCGAAACTTACCATTAATTATGTCACCTGGTTCCAGAGTTATCCCCTTTATGATGTTTATAAAATGATAAGAGTCCTTCACGTACGACGGTGTGTTCCCAACTAGCGGTTGCAGCACTCCAGCAACATGCTTCGCCAAGTCATAAGTAGGAGAGTCAATTTGACTTACTATTGGCCTCAATGGAATATTGCTTTTGTGTATCTTCGGCAAACCGTAAAGTTTGGGTGGCTGCACAGCTTTAGGCTTGTAAAGATAATTGTACTCTTCCTCAGTGAAAATATCCCTGTGCTGCTGAATTAAGGCACGGATGCGTCGAGTGACTCTGGCTGTAGGATTATATGACACCAGTTTATAGACTGCTGTATCTGACAACAAACTCCTTATTTTACTCTCGTAGTCTTCTGTATTCATCAGTACAGTGACGTTTAGACCCGTCATGTCTAATAGTTATTGCAATGCATCGCGAAAGTTTAAAATCCCGTGTCTTCAACCCGGTCAATAGGCATACGCCCGGATTGCGTAAGAGCATAGCACTAAAATGCTTTAAATTTAGATATCGAATAAAGCTATATTTTAAATTTTTGCTCCTATTACAGGCCACATCCTGTATTTAATAAATATACAAGGAATCTCAGTTTTACAGAAGTTAGCTAAAGTCTTGAGTGTATGTACGAGTATTCATATTCAACTAAAGAGTATTCATATTCAACTATTTAAAGAAATAAAGCAAAGATCAATCACTGAACTCACCATACTTAAATATTCTGAATGTCATTTGAAAACCAAAAATTTGATGTTTCAAGAGAATAAAAGAAATTGCCAATACAACGCAAGTCTTAAACATTGTAGATCATGGCACAAACGCTAGAAATCATAAAACTGATTGCGGATTATTGGATGATTAGTTTAGGTTACTTATTATACAAGAATTGATAACTAATACCGTGTATTATTGATTATAACGGCTACATGCGTCTATAACTCTTTATCTGTCAAGTGGCTTTTCTATTTATTGACTGAGATAACCCCTTTAGCGCAGTTGTTAGTGTAGGCAGTCAACTAAACTTTCTTTGTAATGTATGTGTTTATAACATTTAGAGGTAGTGAAGTAGTTTAACTAACTTTACCTAATGATAACTACTAGGTATGTAGTTGTAATTAGGGAAGATAGTGTGGTAGTGAAATCCTTATGCCTCCCTCTTGCCTTCCACAGTTAAAGAGCAGTTATGGAATGGGGGTTTTCCGCCTTATAATGCCCAGTTAAAAGCCTTTCCTGCCTTCTGCCAAAACAGATGTTGCTGCTTAGCTTGTAGCTTTTAAAAGGAAAGCCCATTTCGTTAAGTCTTCCCACAACATTCTGGTGATCCTGCCGCTGTTTGGTCGGGGACATTATTCAACATATTCGAAGCTAACCACCATATCTAGTGGCCGTTCACTATCCGCAACCTGTGACCCTGCTAGTAAGTAGCCCAGGTCAGCCAGGACAGGTCAGCCCTAATAAAATGATAGTAATTAGTTCATCTTCTTGATAATCGCCTTTCAACGCAGCAGCAGCGCCTGCGTTAGATAAATGAACCCTACCTCTAGCCTTACATCTGCAACACCAGTATGTAAGAGAGTGTGCGAGAGAACTGCATGACCTGATTCCACCAGCCCCCTTTCACCAGCGGAACACTAGACGCGGGCGCAGTTTCCACCCATACGTCGAAGATATTCCAGCAATGCGCACTGATAGGTTTCGATCTACATTTCTCATGCGCACGGCTAGGGAGTGGAATTCGCTGCCAGCTGAAGTGTTTCCTAAACATTATAATTTGGGCGAATTCAAGAAAAGAGTGAATAGACTATTATGTGAGATTGGGGCCAAATGTCTGCCTAGACACTATAAAAAACCGGTTAAGTGCGTGTCGGACCCGCGCACTGAGGGTTCCGTGCCACCCTTAACTGAATTCAGGGTCCACTTACTTTCACTTAACGAAAACATCACAATATATTGCGACGGCAAAAATAACTTTGTTTTTCATAGTGTTTGTATGAAAGACAAAGTTATATTTGCGGTTGATAAAAATGTGCAATATCTCAAAAACTCCTGGTTCGATCTCCTTCAAACCAATTTTCGTTGCAAGTTTTTGTTGAGATCTACATCATATATTTTTTTCAAAATTTTCACTTTCTTAGTTCAAAAGTTAGATGGGGGGGGGGGGCATTTTACCACTTTGGAAGCGTCTATATCTCAAACCTTACACTTTTAGAAAAAATGAAAAAAATTCATGTATGGGAGCCCCCCCTTAAATATTATTTTTTCTTACTTTTTGTATCTGAATCGGAAAGCGGTGAACAAAATACACCTACCTACTAAGTTTCAGCTATGTGATGCTTATAGTTTCAGAATAAAGTGGCTGTGACATACGGACGGACAGACAGACAGACAGACAGACAGACAGACTTGACGAAACTATAAGGGTTCCGTTTTTTTGCCATTCGGCTGCGGAACCTTAAAAGTAAGTATTTTGCCAGGCTCCAAGTTACATTAACACGTTCCGGGACACTACTCCAGACACAATAGATGTTTTATTGTTTTCACGCCTGTAGGCGTTCACTGTCCCGGAACGTGTTAAGTTCAAAATCCATTATATTGTAGCGTTATGGGTTAAATGCTTATAAAAAAAGGGTTAATTTAATACGTAAACGCTATAATAATCCTATCAGTGAGGGATAACTTCGCCTACATAAAGTTAATTACATGTAATAAATATTCAATGAAAATAGCTTTTAATAGGCAAAACAACAACATTTTACTAACGTTACTTATCGCAATAATATTCTGTGTAAAGGCATAGAGTATCCGTGTACAGCGAGCGGCATGCTGATAAACGGGAACTTCTGGTAGATCGTCAACATCATAGTCTTCGGGTCAAAGGTGATCGCAACCTTTGATACCGGGTTAATGTAATGCACGACTAGATATGTGAAGTGTTTCTCCAGGTTTTGATTTACTGGCTGCAAGTTGACATAGAAAAAAATATGGTCAATAATGGAAGTTTTATGAAATAGAATTAGTTTCACACTAAAGGTTGTCAGATAAAAATGACTGCAGCGACCTTTGGACTTGCAGCCCGTTCTTAGCATGGCATTGACAAAAATTTACAACTACTCCCTACATAAGTCTTCCTCCTAAGTCACTCTATCATGGTTTAAAAACCACACTAGCGGTTGTAGGTATCTCAAAAAAATCGTTATGCTATTCTGATGTTTATGCAAATAAAATATATGATGCATAAAGCAATAATTTTTTTAATGAGCTCTGTAGAGGTTGCCGTTGAGCTTGCGTTGTTTACACCGCGAGAACAACGTGCTTATAATTGTTGAATGAAGGTTGCTAATATTTAGGGAGTTTTATTGAAGTCTTTAAGATGGGAAACGATATATTCAATGAGTGTACGGAATGTTCTGTCCTTAGTCATGATTTCAGAGATGTTGTATGGGTCTATATTAAGGATGCGTGATGCGATTACGTGCTCAAAGCGTTTGGCTCTAAAACGAAGGCACGACTCTATTAAGTTATATTAAAATTATTGTGAAGTTTCATCAAAATCCATTGCGTAGTTTTTGCGTAAAGGAGTAACAAACAGACATCCATTCCTCATCCGTTTACATTTATACAAAAAAAAACAATTAACCGATTCCACGCGGCCTCACCCGCGTAAATTTAGGGATCTCAAAAAACGTGTTAATAAATTATAGCATGTCTTTGTGGTAATCCAGGGTGTCAGCTAACTCCATAACAAATTTATTTAAGTCGCACCTACTGTTCAGACGTGAAGAAGTACAAACATACACACCCTCAAACTTTCGCTTTTATAATATGAAAAAGTATACTAAAATGGTTTCGTTAAAAGCCTACTTCGTAAAAGATCAACTCACTGTAGCATTCAATTTGAAAACTGGTTCAAAAGCGGGAATAGATCCGGTGTAATGGTAGGAAAGCTGTTCTCCACGCACGTGAACACCTGAAAGCAGAAAATTTGTGAAGGGAAAAGACATTTCACTTCACTTAATCTTAGTTTGTGGCAGATAATTAATTAAATTTATTTAATTCATTACTTTTGGTATTGAATTGGTGCCTAGCAAACGTTTTTCTTTCTTTTGGAGCGAAACTCAAGAGATGTGCGTGGCGGATAATGATGTTACATACTTCAGGGCCCCCATTTTTGAATCACTCGCTTGGATATGGCGAGTGATTTTCGTTCGAAAACGATTTTTTTTCTATGACTTTTGACACTACGTCGAACGAAAATCACTCGCCATCTCGAAGCGAGTGATTCAAAAATAGAGCTGCCCCTATTTTTGAATCACTCGCTTGGTGATTCAAAAATAGGGGCCCTGGCATCATGAAATTCACCTCACCATGCTGTCTCTCTCCGTTCTGCTGCGTCATGCTTTATGTTATGCTGAACCATAGACATTTTTTTAATCAAATTCAACCCAGAGATTGATACTGTACTCAATACTGCATGTCTCAAAACATGCATTGCCTCGTCATACAATGCGTGACTACTATTACTATTGGTACCAAAAGTAATTAGTAGTCAGATGTAGTCAATAGTAATCAGAGGTAAGGTACCTTTTGATTGATTTTTGAACTTACCATATTCAAATGAAGATAATTCTTTTAAATCCGTAACTGCTGCTTTATTTGTGTGAAAATATGTAATTATAAGAGCTGGCAGTATAAACGTACAAAATATCAAGTTAGTCATGTTCTGAGATAACCTTCCAATGATTATTGCGTATCTTAATGAAATGACCTCCGTAGCTAATGGATTTGAAACTCATACGTTTCTGAAGTTTACGATTACATGGATTACTTATCTGTCTAGGAATATCTTTGAGTAAAGAGGAATATAGAGATGGTTACATAAGATATTTGGCTTCCGCGGATTGCGTTTCGCCACGACAGGAGTGATAATAAAAGGTAAGGAATCGGAATCAGAAAATATCGATGTTTATTTGTGTCGAATAAAGTCATTCATTCATTCATTCATTCAAAGTCCACGCATTATATTGCACCGAGTTTGCATTCCAAGGTAAGTGGTGTAATTTACTTTGGTATGAAAATGAAAGGTAACAAACAAACTTATAAACAGTGTTTTTCATGAGAAAATCTGCAGATTTAACTAAGAAAGGGTGGGTACTGAAGCGTGCTGTATAAAGCACTAGTTCCTATAACTATTCACAGCTTTATTTAAGCAACACACTCAGTCAGTCACATCGTTTTTCTCACAGGCCCTTATTTAGGATCTATTTCGTGATTTTTCTGATGATACTTGTACGAACGAACATATTTAAAAAAAACATTGCCTCTGTGTAGGTTACATACTATATTTTATTTTTAATTTTCATGTTCAGTTACAAAAGGCCAGAAACGGTCGTCTCCAGTCAGATCGGTATTCGACATGTTATGCCCGCAGAGCTGGTAGGTGGTGATCACGGCGTTACCCTGGTAACGGCCGGTGGGGTCTTGTCGGACCACATGCATGTAATCGTCGCCTAGTGTAAACTGGACTTGAGGGGGGGCTGCCCAGTCGCAGACGGTGGTAACCGCCTTGTTTACGGTAGCCGGATTCACGCAGAACATCTGAAAAAGATATTTTTATTCAATGCTTGTTTATGGTCAACCTACATTTATATGATAGGACAGTGGATAGGACCATGTTGCATGGGTGTAACGTACATGCCATGCCAGCTGGCTTTAAGCTAATGTTCAAGATTTTAGGACTTTTGTTATTAGTACTATTCAAATACCTAAAGCCTGTTTTACTTTGATAGTCGAATATTATAACAATCTTTTTATAACTTAATAATATCTGTGATTATACTTCATTATTATTCTATTGGATTTAAAAAGATCTCTAATATTCAACGATTAATTATTATTGATTAGTGTTTATCTTATTTTATAACGAATCATTTCGATAAAAAGGAATGTCGGGATTCCTTACAATATTCGACTAAGTAGTAAAGAAAAACCGGCCAAGTGCGAGTCGGACTCGCGCACTGAGGGTTCCGTGCCAACTTTAACTGAATTAGGGATTTTTACTTCCACTTGGCCAAAATACCACAATATTTTGTTGACCGCAAATATAACTTTGTTTTTTATAGTATTTGTATGAAGGACAAAGTTATGTTTGCGGTTGTTGAAGATGTGCTATATCTCAAAAACCGCTAGTTCGATTTCGCTTAAACCAATTTTCGTGGAAAGTATTTCTTAAGCTCTACATTATGTATTTTTTTCATAACTTACACTAGCTTAGTTTAAAAGTTAGATGGGGGGGGGGGGAGGGGGGTTAGGTAGGCTCAAGAGATAGTGGAAACCATACCTGCTGATAAGCTTCTCGTTGCCCTGGTATAATATACGCGGTCGGGTAACTGAAATGATATTTTGACGAGTAGTCCGTGTCTGAAAACGAAAACGATGAAGTTTAGTAGACGGTGTAAGTAAATTTGCAGTTCAAAAAATAATATGTGAGTCGTTGCAAGCTTCAATCTCGCATGGACCCGTATTTTTTGAGATACAGAACCCAAAAAAAAAATAGAATGTTTCTTACCTTTCGTGACCACTGTGCAATGAGGCGGTGTAGAATGTTTTTTCGACGCATTTAAACTGGCGACTAAAGCTAAAACTATTATGAACGATGTATACGAAACCATGTTTTACCAGGTTAAAATAAATATGTTGTTTTCTAATAAGTAATGTCTTCACGATACGGCGGTGACAAAATTAATGATAAGAGTTTATTTATAAGTTCCGTTTTATTGGGAGTGACTACTCCACTTGCAACAATATCGTAACTTGTAAATAACGAATTATAAATAATATAATTGACTAATATTCATGTACAGTCACCGTCAGATATTTTGTAGCAGACAGACAGGGTGACCAAATACTTCTGTTAAAATATCAATAAGTTCCATACACCGCAACACAAGCTACCATTATTATCTGAACTTCATAAGTACTTCATTAATATCTGAGCAGATACTAGTCATGGCAAGTCATGGCTAATCAGAATCTGCTCAGATATTAATAAGGTAAATTCATAAGTATTATTCATATTAGTTATCTCCATGGACGTTCGCAGAGAGTGGAGGTGGTTGGTGTGGATGGTACTAGATCTTGTTCGGAGTCATCCCCAATAAGCCGTGGAGTACCGCAGGGATCTATATTAGGCCCAATATTATTTATATTATATAGCACTGATTTGATCCATTCTATTAGAAACTGTAATTATCATCTGTATGCAGATGATTTGCAAATTTATCTCCACTTTAAACCTAGTGAAACCTTAACTGCCGTTAGTAAAATAAATGAAGATTTAGAACGGATTGACAAATGGGCAACTAGGAATTGTTTGGTTCTCAACCCACTCAAATCCAAGTTTCTTGTGCTGGGTTCTGCTAATCAGATTAACAACATAGAAAAGTTAAATCCTGCAATTAAGATAGGGAATGCAGTTGTCGAGAAAGTAACCAAAGCTCGTAACTTGGGTGTTCTCATGGATAGTAAGCTACGATTTCATAACCATGTCTTAGAAATAGTAAGAAACTGCCACTATAGGCTTAGCTTGTTATACAGAATTCGAAATTTTTTAAATGTTTATATAAGAATAAAACTCTGCGAAGCACTTGTATTATCCAAACTTAACTGTGCTGATACCGTTATGGGTGAGTGCCTCTTTGGTTATACTAAAAAGTTGATTCAGCGGGTTCAGAATTCGTGTGCACGATTTTGTTTCACCATTCCGCCGGTCCCATATTACTCCGTTTCTCAATCAGAATAATTTAATAAATATGCAATCTCGACGTTCTCTACATTATGCATGTCTATTATTTGGTGTGATTAAAAGTAAGTCACCCTCATATTTATATGAAAAATTGTTGTTTTCTAATCGAATTAGAACTGCTTCTCTTCTTTGTTGTCCTAGTCACAAAACGGCCGCATTTCGTGGCAGTTTTCGATACTCAGCCACGAAATGCTGGAACAATATCCCTCCACCATTTAAAAATTGCCTTTCCCTGTATACTTTCAAATATAAATACAAAAGTTTGCTTCTAAATTTACAAAAGGACATACTCTAGGACTTAATAAATAAATGTAAAAGTAAAATAATTATACACTCACTTGTTTTAACTGTATGGTAACTGCCAAATTTTATTTTATATAGTTGGCTTGTATGTAAAATAATTAAATATATATGATGTTAAAGTTCCTATATTGATTAAGTAGGTAATTGTTGCGCGAAGTAGTGCTCTCTGTCTGGGTGTCCACGGAAGACCAGCGTCGTGGCATTCCTAAAATGCTGCGACACATGCTGAGTGGCCCACCCTTTCAGTATCTTATTTATGTGTATTTAAATATAAGTACCCTCTTTTTGTGATACTGAATAAACATGTTTTCTTTCTTTCTTTCTTTCTTTCATGTTCAGATTTTAATGGTAACTTGTAATGTGTGCAACTTATTGTCATATTGACTGTTCAGAAGTAAGTATTTGATCACTGTTAGGACGATCCTAACGTGTTTAATGATATGGCTGATGACCTCAAACGAGATTTACGAGTATGTGACAGGACAGGACTACTAAAGTCTCAAAAAGCGTTGTTTGAAAAGATGGTTTCAAGCGGTGCACTGGATAGCACCCACTACCAATTTTTACTTATCGTAAGTCTGTTATTTAACCCTCCAGGTATAATGTTTATTTTTATTTCCTAAGTTACTTTAACATGTAAAAACCATATTTAGAACTTATATTATTATGTGGAAACACGTAAATGGTGTAGGTATAACTGTATAGTGACAAATCTAGTGAGTAATTTAGTTCTATGATACTGTAGTGTTTTCCTTATAAAATAAAATACCTTCCTATATACTGAATAAGATAATAGGCTTAATTTCAATCTGGTTTACCATCATCTGTTGGTACCTACCTACCTAATCTTGAATGGACTCAACATTGTAAATGAGAAAACACGATTTCAAAGTAAGCATATGACTAATTATTTCTAATTCGTATGTATTCAAATCGGATATCCATCTATCTAAGTATGAGATTAGTTAGTATTTTGTCGCTATTTAATCATAGGTACACACACGACACAGGGTTCGATCACAAAATATTCGTTTCCTTATCTGACATAGTTGCTTTTTACAAGTGCAATTTATAAGATGCATTTAGTTAAAAAGATAAACTTGAGATAACAAGGTCACTTTTATTTATCTAAGGTACAATAATTCTCTCATCTCATAATAAGAGATCAACAAATGAATGCAAACATCGAAATAAGTTATGCCTTTCAGATTTATTCAAGACACATCTGCTGAGTACTGTCTTCCAATTCGTTGACCGCCTTTAGCTCCTCAACGTCGCGCCACAGCTCCGCGTGGTACAACGCTGCTGTTTCCACTTCCATTTCTGCTGCGACTACTTGAAAAATAAATCATTTTATAAGAACTTGTAAAGTTTTTTATTTACTTTCCTACAACGTTATTATTGTATCGAAAGTACAAGTACCACCATGAGAATTACAGCCAGACGTTCACGCTCTGCACGCATCGTTCATGCACTCTCAATGCACTGTTAAGTACTTACATAATTATTTATATAATAAAAGTTTTAATTACGAAAAGTTGGACTTTTTCACGAAATGTTTGAATTTTACTTACAGCGCAGGTTTCTCACAACCTCTACGCTCTTTTTTAGCCGTGCCAAGTCTGATTCAATTTCATCTTGCAGATTGTTATAAAAGTTTGGATCATTCACATCAATGTTATTCAGGTTATCTTGAAGTTGTTTGTTGTCCATTTTGTGTTTATTCGGTTTCGGAGTTCGGTAAAAACTTTCAGATTTTTTAAAAAGAATTGCTTGCTGTTAAAACTCCCGCTTTTTTTGGGATAGGATAGGCTATTTTCTTTCTCTTTTTTTCTTAAAGTGTAAAATGAGACCAAAATCCTAAGCCGCCATTACCTTATTAAAATGTGTCCGAAACTATCACATTCATTTACTTGATTATCAGTGCCAAAACTTCCAAATAATTATTCGTTTATTAAAAGTAAATCTACTGCCCGTAGAACTTACAACTTACAATAATAAAAGTTAACTTCGTAACGTTATTTATTCAATTCGACAAAGTAGAAGTACTCTATAATTTTATTATGTTCGTATTCGAACATTCTCGTTTCTTTGTAAGCAGTGAATTCGGATTCGGACCGTATGACTAACTGTATTAAAAAAAGTTAGCAGTAGCCAGCTGTCACTGTCAGCTGTCAACGCGCTGTGTAGGGATGTGATCGTGATCAAATAATCGATTGAATTGGTATGGAGTATCGATTAATAAGTTGTATTTTTATAGAGTACTTAATAGTGTCCTGTGCTTCTCTTCACGAGTGAGATAGGGCTGCTCCCCAACTTAAACTCCGCCATGTATGTATGTATGTATGATGATGATAATATTTAATAGACTTATTTATGTGATGTTTATCCCAGGATACTAAAAAAGGTCTGTCAGTAACTACAAATCACATCACTTCACACAACATGTATGCAAAAAGGAAATGTTAATAAGATGATTTAAAAGACACGTTTTTTAAAGAATATTATACGATTTTTATTATTTTTTTATCGATTATTATAAAAACGATTTACATACATTGTCATGCATGTGTATGTCACATCCTTACACCAAGCGCCTTCGCTTCGCCCGTCCTTCTTTATCTGTCATTATTTATGTCCGTGTTTCCTTCCGTATTTTCGGGGATTTTGTCACGCGTACTTCTTTTGTGTGCCTCAAATTTTAACATTTAAGTTGATAAAATCACTCATGATTATTTATTAAAGCTGTCAGGGCCACAAAAAGTGTTCAGCAACCATGATGAGTGACGACGATCGCGATATTGACATCGAAAGTGATGTAGGTGAATTCATGGACAAATTTTATTCGTGATTCGTGTTTGTTTTGTTTCTTATTATTATATTACATTTTCAGGCTGAGAACGACTCGGATTCTAGGACTCACGCACGAAATAGCCTAGGTGGAGGTGGTTATTATTCACAGGTAAACAATTTTGATGTAGGTAGATGTGTACAGGCATAATCCTCACTACATTGTTGAAAAACACCATGCCATGTGCAATATTTTACCTTGTCACCATTCCCATACAATCTAAAACAACTCTTTCATGTATACTGGTTAGAAAATAATGTAAATAAGTTGAATAATAACTTTCAGGCAGACAAAAGAGCACACCACAATGCATTGGAAAGGAAAAGAAGAGACCACATCAAGGACAGTTTTACATCACTAAGGGAATCTGTACCTGCATTACAAAATGAAAAAGTGGTATGTATTTATTAGTAAAGGAAGGTATTTTAGAAAAAAACAAATTGTTTATATTTTTCTTCTCCTTAACATTTGTAAAGGTCAAACAGTAGGTACATAAATACGCAAAATAATAGACTGTCTCAAAAAGTAGAAGATCAAATACCGAAAAACTAACAAATTCAACTCCTACTTGTCTGAAATTGTTGAAAGAACTTACAAATTGGTAGGCTGATTTTGTTAAATAAATCTTAACAAATAATACCTTAAATAAAATCAATAAATTTTTAAACTACTCCTTTGCAAAAGTTTTATTTTCTTATTCTTAAAAGACATATTTTCAATTCCATTAAATTGTTGACGCAGGCAAGTCGAGCGCAAATCCTGAAGAAGGCGGCAGAATACATCCAGTTCATGAGGCGGAAAAACAACTCACACCAACAAGACATTGATGATTTAAAACGACAGAACAACATTCTAGAAGCCCAAAGTATGTAAAATGGTCATATTGTTACTCAAGCTAGTATTGCACTTGTAAAAAGCAACTAGGTCAGATAAGGAAACGAGCCCTGTGTCTTATTCTATCCACGCGGATTCCTATACCACTCAACTATGAACACATAGGCAAGCCTGTTAAATTTTTTTAGTGCTTTTTTCAACGCGTAGGCTGCATTACCTCATCAATGTTAAGAGATTATTTTCTCAACATCCAAAAGATAAAGAAAGTACTTGTAAAATTAAACATGCACCCAGATAGCATAATACGGGATTTGTTTCCTTAGCTGACACAGATGATTTTACAAGGGCAATTTGTAATATGAAGTTTGTACAGTGACAAAACCAAAACACTATAAAAACAAAACCAAAAATAAAATTTTAAAATACATCGTTCAAAACAGATTCAATTCATTTTCAGTTCGAGCATTAGAAAAGGCACGAGCAACAGGCAACTACATGGATGCCCACGAATTGGGCCTTGGCATCAAATCTGAGGGCAGTTCACATGACACGGACAGTTCAGACGGTGAGGGAACCACTCGCCGCGTAAAAAAACTCAAGATAAACGGTGTTAATGTGTAAAAATAACTTAAAATGACCCAACAGGTTGTGAGATGGTTCTATCTTAGTGAGGTGGAGTACAATTAAGACATATTGTTCACCAAAGAATCTGTAATACAAGGGGTCTCAAAATATCCCATTAGGAATGAAAGGAAGCTATTCGGAATCAGTAAAACTTTTTCGTAGTAAAGTTGGTCAAAAAACAATATTTTCAATTCCTATACCAAATCAGTCAAACCTGTCTAGTTTCTATCGGGTGTCGTTTTTATGGCATATTCCTAACCATGTTTCTAGGAGAAAGTTATAGCTTCTGAGTAGCTTCCTTCACTCTTAATGGGTAGTTTTGAACGACCCATAAAACGGCAAGAATATTTTTACTGTGTTTGTTGTCATAGTTTGAAGTTAAGTTGTAACTGATTATAAATTTTGTACTATAAGGACTCAGATTTGATAACAAATATGTTAGAAATGTTAAGACCAATGCAATATTATTAATGCCTCTAAGTGTGAATCATCTTTTAAACCAGTCTCTAATTGTAATTTCATTCAAAATAATGTTAGGGATATTTGAATTGAATTATCTTACATTTTCATCTTCTAGCCTCATGATTTTCTTACCAACAAAATGTTAAACAATTTTTAGGTAAGAATTTACTATAATAATTTGATTTAGGGTCTGGGGCACTACACCCTACATATACCATACCAGCGCTAGTAGCGTATCAGACACGAAAAACAACACGATACGCTCTACTTTGCCCGTTCCCCCCTAACAGCGTTCTGTCTCATCGTTATATGGAGTGGGAGTGTGAACGCATGGTAGCGAACACAGAACATAAAAAACGAGTAGAAGTAGTAAGTGGGCGGGCCCCGTGTAGCGACGCATAAGCCAAGCTTGGCGCATCTTAGGTTCCCGCCCCCTTCCACGCGCTTCAGACGGTGACAGTTGCTCGAACATGTAATCAGTCAGGGATCAAACGACTCTCGAGAGTCGCATAACAATGGAATTTCTATTGTGTCTCGTTCACACATACTTGACGAGTTAAGACGTTTTGCTGTACGAACAAAAAACTTTAAATATGCTGACC
The DNA here is from genome assembly GCA_963584085.1 of Pyrausta aurata. NCBI lineage: Eukaryota > Metazoa > Arthropoda > Insecta > Lepidoptera > Crambidae > Pyrausta > Pyrausta aurata. Next base: position 5,500,425 of record OY757271.1, on the reverse strand, counting down.
TGCACTGTATTAGAGTGCAAAAACACAAGCACTACAAACATTTTATCCAAAGGAAGCGTAACATATCATCGGTAAGTAATATTATATCATTATTTCAATAGAAATTGTAAATTTTGCAGAAAATAACAATCCATATAAATTACAACCTAAAACCATTTCACTGTTCATAGAGATAAGGTCGAAACTATATTTTGACTGTTACTTATTGTCGAAACGCTACTCATTTAGGGAATGACCAAATCAAAATATCGATAAGTTAGCTATCGATACTTGTTATTGTATGACACAAAAAAAGAAAGTTTTTAAAAAGGTTGATAAATTTATGTTTTTTGTTATAAATGTAAATATAATAACAAAATACTAAAAAATAGTAAGCCAAGTACTAAGTAAAAGGTAATTAAATATACAGGATCTTTGTACATCGCATGCCAAATTAAAATGACTTTTACTGTCGTTTCCTGCCATAATTTTTTTACGCCCTCCAGCTTTAGGGATTTCCTTTTTGTTTTTTTTTTCGTATATAATTAATAACTTGTTTAAATAAATTAATAAACACATTTAATTAATAACTTTATATTATTTTCATAGTGAATAAATGTAAATGAAATGTCTCTTGTAAATAAATACAGATTTTTAGGAGTGCGTTTATCTCTTCTCATAATGAACATTGCCTTTATTCCGGTATTTTTTGTCATTTATAGCTTACAATAAAGAAGTCATTAACAATTTGTATATTTTTATATGATTAAAACATAATGCTGTCTCATGTTCCATAACAAAAATATCGACATGAATATCTATCTAGTAAATGTCCCATCTCTAGCTACGAATGATTTTTAAATAGCATCTGTCGTCAGGTGGCGGAACTATCTGATAGTGAATAAGAGGCATCTAGTGTCGGGTAGCGAAACTATCTGACATTGAAAGGTAACCAATCGCTACAAGACATTCTTGGTGTGCGTGATAATGTGATATAATCACAAATGTGTTAGTTTGGTCACACTGGTTTTCATACAAATAGGAGTTAATACTACTTCTATCGTTTTTTATGTTCTGTGGTAGCGAATTTTGCCGGCGCTGACACGCTCTGTGCATGAAACGCAACGGTGTTGGTCGGTGACTGAACGGTCTAGTGGGAACAATGTCATAGTTTTTTAATACAAATACTTTTTTTGCTTGTCACGATCCTAGCATGGTCATAGTATGCTACGGTATTTGCCATTGTTTTGCTTTCCTCAGCTTTTGATTGTTTTCTTTAATAGGAAAGAATTTTTGTTTTGCTTCTATTTTGTAAAACTTTCTGACCATTATTATGTGGTTGGTTAGGTGATTAACTTGACAACATGTAAGACAATTCAATATCAAGTTAAAATAGGTGTAAGCTTTAGTCTTCTTGAACAGTTAAATGTTTAATGCCCGGCCAAGATTAAGGTATGAAACAAATTTTATACCATTTGAACTGCATTTCTATTGCTACTTTTCCATATTTTTTTGGTGTATCAAAATGTTCTTCAGCTTTAGAACAGTTTCCATATTTAATAAGTACCTATTGTAAGATTTTTCTAGATAAGTGTGATTATCTTTCCTTCCTGATGGGTTGTACTTACATAATGCAAGCAAATGTAGCAAGTTCGTTTACTATCGAGCAATGGATTTGTAATAAAATGGCTACTTACTTAGTGCTAAATTTTTATTGAAATTTAATGTATGACGTATGTAACAAATACGAAATAAAAAGTAAATTGTGACAAAGTATTCGACGCATTGACGAATTGGCATATTTCTATAAATTGTATAAAGTATGATCATATTTTTTTCATAATAAGTGCAATATAAATAAATGATCGGATGTTTTATATTTTAACGAAGCGCGGTATTTTCAGATATTTTTCTACGACAATATTGTAATTAATGAATCATTATTGTGATTATTAGTATCGGTAGATCGTAGTTTAATTTCCTGTAGATTTCACAAAATACGCCGAAATTATTTTTTGTTCTAGAAGACTATAGATTTAATGTAAAATATAAATACTCTGTTAAAAATGTTTTGTTTTATTCAGAAACACCCTGTGGCTCACAATTTTGATTAATTTTAAGAAACTAAAGTAAGTATACATCAGCGATCTAACATTACACTTTTGTAATTTTAGTATTTCTTGGTTCATGACTGGATTTGGTAGCTCCATTTTTATGTTTAACATATTCAATGAAGCTAAAGCTGCCTATTCACTGGGAAATTTATATTAATATACCGAGATACACTCGATATCGCTCACCATAGTTTACAATGAAACCCTTCTCTCTGAGAGATATAATATTTTATATCCCGAGCTATATTATGTTTTGGAGCGATTCGTGAAAGATATAAGTGGTAAGTTTTCCGCCCCCCGCACGCCCCTTCGCCCCCTCGGTGGTGGACAATCCCATACAAAACTAAGAAAATATATATCCCATAGTGTGAACGGGTGATATATATATCTCGGGATATAAAATATATCGTAACATATTATATCCCACAGTCAAAAGGCAACTTAAAAGTAGTAAGCCATTATTATGTCATCGGTTCATAGATAAGATATCAAACAATTATTAAATTAAAATCACAGAGCCGTGCTGGGTCGGCGTAGGTATATTGTGACGCTCTTTACTTACTCTTCACACGACGTTGTTCCTGAAAGATCATATTATAAGGATTATTTATTTTATTCATAGTCCATTGTGACTATATGAATTAGGTAACACATATACAGAATGTTTTTGCATGGTGGTGCCAAATTTTTTGAGGTGAATAAGACCATCAATATGAACAGCTTTTACTATGGGTCATGGTTGAAATCTTAATTTTTTTTTTGCCCCATACAAAATCAGTCAGCTACATTGACGATAATGTATGGAGAGGCAGAAAAAACATGTAAGGTTTGAACGATGACCCATAGTATTGCAGGTATTGATGGTCTCATTCACCTCCTAAAATTAGGCACCACCTTGCAAAAACACCCTGTATAATGTCCGTCATGTGGTACTACCTAATTTCTTTATTCTGCAACTGCCAGGAGTTTGCCTGTGAAGTAAGTGTATTAATCGGTTTAAGTGTACAAAGTTGACACGATTACTGATTAAGTTGATATCGCAAACACAGGTAACAACAACAACGTTAACTGTTGACAATATTGCTGATCCCTTTTTATGCCCCGCCCCTTTGCTCCCCCGCGCGGTAGACGTAGATACATTGGTAGTTAAAAATAATAATAATAAATAAACTTTATTGCACACCATAGACAATAAATAATATACAGAAACATCTTAAATATTGAATAGGAGTACAATTCAGGCGATCTTATTGCTTCAAGCAATTTCTTCCAGACAACCTTCAGAAGAATGAAAGTGGCATGGCAATGAAATGTTTTAAACAAAAGATAAAGTGGACAGATTTGATTAAAAAGGGATAAGTAGTAGGTAATAAAGCATATAGAATTATTATAATTTATCAACAGATTCACTTTTTTAAAGATTTTGAATACATTACACTAAGTTTATGCGAAAACTCATTATTTGCGTCGAACAAAATTAAAATGCCATACCTTAAAATAAGAATATTAATAATTTAATTTCTCATTCCCCAGCACAATCCAAATAATTATTTTACTTTTAGCATAGAACATGTTGTCTAGAAAATTGTTCAGACTTCGTAACATTGTTTGATTACCTGCGCACACGCCTACCTACGGCCGGCGCTCGAGGGGGCGGGGCTTAAAAAGGGATCAGGTAGAGGTGACAAGATTGCAACTTGATATTTTTATTTGTAGTCAACATTTTCGCTACATACTTTACAACCCGTAATGGATGTTGATAAGTATATTTTGTTTATCTACCTTCTTACTTGATTAAAATAAAATTCAAACAGCGTTTGGAGGTTTTTGTACAAAAAATATTACCAAAACATGTACTTACCTACTAGCAATACGACAAACATTGTCAAATATAGCTTAAATTTCTTTCTTACGACGTCTAAAAACAGTAATACCTAACAGTACCTAGAGGAAGTTTTCAGTTTACTTAGAGGTATATGACCACTTTGTTTACAGCCTTGTTTACCTGCGCTCGCGTCTACCTGCGCGGCCGGAATGCAAGGGGGCGGAGCTTAAAAAAGGGATTAGCCATTTTCAAGGAATTACGTTGTTGTGTTACCGGCGCTGATGTAACACAAGACTAACTTATTATTAATATTTTAATGTTTATGTTACCTAGTTAGATTACAATTAGTTTGTTAAAGATGGAATAGGAAACCAAAAATTGCGCACGGGCGGGACTCGAACCAGCATCTTTCTTGCTTACCGGGCCAACTGCCCTTCCAATTGAGCTACCGTGCTGTCGGTCCGACCGCGAAATTCTTGGTCTCTTAGGGATTCGTCATTGCGTGACCATTGCTTGTCTTTCTAAACCATACAATTAGTTTAATCTAAATATACTGAATTGTTTCATATTGTGTCAGTAATAAAAAAGGTATCGTCAGGTCTAGCAATATAATAATAGATATTATATTATACTCATACTTATCAATAAAATAATAGTTTTTACCATTCCATTTCTTTGTTATAAGTAATAGCTGCATATTAAAGATAAAAACAAATATTAATTACTATCCTATAACATTTCCTACCTATCACTATTAAATGTGTTTGTGTAAGCTAGAACTCCTTACTACTTACTTATTACTAGTTTTGTTGGAAAAGCCACATTATCGAAGGAAACAAAGAAAAAGGAAATATTTTGATACTTATTTCATTTATTTTTATATCGATACAACATTTCAATACAAATTTATCTTGATTGTAATAATATTAATGACTTAATTGATTAACTTAAAAGCTATACAACAGAAGAAACTAAATAATATTTACATAACTATTATTTACTATTAACCAGAATGGTTTTATTTAAGATATTGATGGATAACCTCATCTGGCAGCAATCCAAATCTTAAGTCCTGAAACAAAAAAATAAAAGGTTAAATCTAAATAATTTTACTAAGAAAGTAACTAAGTTTGTAAAAGAAATAGGAAATGTGTAAAATGACATAGTTACCGTTGCGTCAATTGAGAGAATATCATCTTCAGCAGAGAAATGAGACTCTGGTGACGAACTAGTGGCTGTATCTAAAACAAGAAACACAATGTTATATTATGAGAACATTATACAATTTCAAAAAAGATAAAATAAATTTATTGTAGGTACAACTAGAAACAATACGTACCTAAAGATTCGCAGTCAAATTGGGGAGAGAGGGTTGACCCTGACGACATACTGCCCGTGTCTAAAACCAAATAAAAGTAAATAAAAAAGTGATTCTTACAGTAACTATTAATAAGTTATGATTTAAAGTAAAAGTTGCCTTTCTTACCCATCGAATCGCAGTCGGAGTAAGCATGGTGCGCACACGCCGCCCCGCTTGCCCTGAGTGCCTCGTACTGGGCGGCCACGAACGCTTCCAGGTCGAACGATGAGTCAGCATCCTCGCACTTTTGTTTCTGGAAAAAATAAAGAAATTAATTAATAGTTTGGTCATTATCATACTTTAATTGGAATCATATTACAAATTGAATCCAGTAAGAATAAACTACCTTTGCGGATCGTGCGCATTCTACAGACTCATCAGAATCTGAGTCTTCTCGTTCTCTTTTGGTAACCTGTACAAATAAAAAGATAATAACAATGCATTCATAACGAACCTTACAAGGTAAATTAGAGAGGTAAATATATTATAAACTATACAATATAGTAAAAGGCTTACCAAAGCTATAGGCTCGGTTCTGTTTCTGGGCAGATACACCCGACGTTTGCTCCGACTGTGTGTTTTTGGGACCTTGCAACGGCTCTCCGATACCGCAGCTCGTTCGGCAAGCAAACGCTCACATTCGGCAACTGGAAACAAATAAGATGTTTAAGCAAACCGAAAAAGAAATACACTACAAATAAAGGCATTGCCAGTGCAGTAACTTACTTTCAGATTCTAACTCCTTATTTTTCTGCTGAACTTCATCCAGCCGCTCGAAGTCTCTACTGCTGACTATGTAATTAATAGTCGTCGCTAGCAAATCGATGTTGGATATCTGAAATAAGAAGATTGGATTAGTATAACTTTTAATTTCTTACAAATATACCTCACAAAAATATAACACAAAATAAAGGAACACTTACGCCAGGTTCACAACCGAGAGTCCCAGCGATTTCTGCCAAGAGATTGGCAGCTTCGTCGCGCCGCTCTTTCTCATATTGTGCGTTGCGAGCACGACGTTCTTCCTATAAGATGTTAACAATGTTTAAAACATCTTTTTTCAAAAATAAAAATTAAGAATATACTTAAGATATAAAGTTGATTGAAAACTCACTATAGTCAGAGGTACTCTATTACTGCCAGAAGGTCTGCCACGGCGGGGGCGGTTTGTAGGTTTCTGTTCCTGTAAAATAAACATTATTGATTTATGTTCGTACTTACTGAAAATTACATTTAAATAAAAACACTTAAATTAAATAATATTCCAAATAAATACTTACTATAATATTATTCATTTTAAGGATAAGAAATCGGGAGACACTTGTCACTTTGAACGTTCGTAAGGTCTGATTAGATTTTGCAGGAGTCTAGACTTTATATAGGGCGCGCGGGCGCCTACCTGCTATTTCAGGGAGAGGGGAGGGGCGCGTCATCATCTTAGTACCAATTTAAGTATGTAATATGTAAGCAAAATTAACCATATCTACCTTGCGTTTACATTTTTAATTACATTTAAAGAACCAAATATATTTTGAATTTGAATTTGAATTTATTTATTTGCTTGTCACATGGTAAATTACAGGTGTTATTACAATTAAAAGTACATTGCACACATGACACCCCGTAGGGGCACCGCAAACCAATATTGGTAGGGAAATTATACAAATAAAAAAATAGGTGATTATTATAAAAATTAAATTAAATAGATTAATCAGTCAGGTATCAAACGAATGCCGAGAGTCGCATAACAATGGAATTTTTATTGTGTCTCGTTTACACATACTTGACGAGTTAAATACAAATTAAATTAACATACTCCCAACCGCCAAATACACAATACAATATGCCATTCACTACAATTGCAACTTTTTTTGCTTTGCTTACAGTTGACCAGTTCCTTGAGGACAAGTCTCAAAGAACTCGTCCAGTGTGTAATAAGCTTTGTCTAAAAGATATAATTTCAGTCTGGAAGCAAATACATTAAACTTTTCTATGTCTTTAATACTATTTGGGATACAGTTATAAATTTTAATAGACATCCAATGTGGACCCGATTTAGAAATTTGGAGATGTCTACCTAACGGAAAAATTAATTTATTTTTATATCTATTATTGCGCCTAACTTGTGTGTTTTCAGAATAAAGGTACATATGTTTTTTTACAAATTTACAAGATTCTAAAATGTATAAACATGTCACAGTAAGTATTTTTTCTTTAATAAAATATGGTTTGCAAGAAGTCATTTGATCAATTTGAAAAATAATTCTTATACATTTTTTTTGTAGAACTTTAATTACTTGAACGTCTGTACTGTTGCCCCAAAGGATTATACCGTACGTAAGCCATGAGTGAGCATACGCGTAATATGCAGCAAGAGCTGTTTTAGTATCTGTCACTCTTTTTAAGTGATAGAGACCATAAATGAACGAAGACATTTTTTTGTTATTTTTTGGATGTGTGATTTCCAATTTAAATGACAATCGACATCTAAACCCAATAAGGTAGCAGTCGGTTCCGTATGTATTGCAAAGTTTTTATATTCATATTTAATGTTAAGTGGTGTTTTCTGATAAGACCTAAATTGAACGAGTTTAGTTTTGTTGAAATTAAGATGTAGGTTGTGGGCAGATAGCCAATTAGTGATTGTGTCTAAATTATAATCAAGTTTTAATTTTAATTCTTTAATTCGTTTATATAGTAGATTAAGAATAAAATACATCCCAAGACGCTACCTTGTGGGATAGAGTTATATACGTTTATTTTCTCAGATCTTATGTACTTAATTTTACCCGTTTTAAAATCTGTATGTTCCATTTCTACAAATTGTTCCCGATTTGTAAGATATGATATGAACCATTTATGTGCCAATCCACGAATTCCAGCTCTGTAGAGTTTATCCAAAAGAATGTCATACCGAACTCTATCATATGCTTTACTTAGGTCCAATAATAACCCTACCACATATTTTTTGTTATTTATCGATTCTAAAATGCTCTCAATATATTTATAGACAGCAAGAGTTGTTGACCTATTTTGTCTGAAGCCGTTTTGACTGTCATCAAGAATTTCATATTTCTCAAAAAAGTTGTACAGCTTCATAGACATTGCTTGTTCTATTATTTTAGATGACGTGGGCAATAGTGCTATAGGACGGTAATTATTAGGATCAGATCTATCACCCTTCTTGTGAAGTGGTTTTAATATAGATACTTTAAGGGCATCGGGGAATTGACCCTCGGATAAAGATTGATTGATAAGAAAGGTATACGGCATTACCAATAAATCCATACATTTTTTAATTAATAGAGGGGGGATTTCATCTATACCATAACTACATTTGTTTTTTAACTTTTTTATTATAGAATAGACTTCGTTTGACTCAAGAGGTTTCAGGAATATAGAATTGTCAATTTGGTCAGGTAAGCGTTTCAGGTTTTGATAATTTTTATGACTATCCTTCGCCAAAGTGGTGGATGTAACCAGTGAAAAATAATTATTGAATGTATCTGCTATGATTTTCGGATCTGTTTGAGATGTGCCGCCAACTTTTAATGTTATGTTTTGTCTATTTATTGTGTTGTTTTTATTTGTTTCCGTATGTATTATTTGCCACATGGTTTTAATTTTGTTAGTTGATTTTTTATATTTATTGATATTTTTCAACTTTTTATTTTTATGAATTATTTTTTTAAGCAATTTTTCGTATTTTTTATAATATGCATGTATTGTTTCGTTATTTGTATAGGACAAGAGATTTTTCAGAAATCTTTTATTTTTACAAGATGTTCTAATGCCTTTGGTGAGCCAAGTCGTTCGATGTTTAAACTGAATTTTAATTTCTTTTTTTGGTATAGTTTCATCTAATATGCGTTTCAGAATAGTTATAAAAACACTATAGTTTTCATTTATATTCTTGTCTGCTTTAAGTACTTCTTTCCAGTTTACCAACTTTAGTTGTTCTTTGAATTTATTTATGTTTGTTTCATTGAATATTCTTTTAAATGTAATAATTTCTTTCAGTGAATCTAATTTTACCCTTATTGAAAATAAAACTTCTCTGTGATCTGAGAACCCAAATTCATGTACTGAGGTCAGTGTTGGGTAGTTAGATATTCTACTAAAAATCAAATCCAAACATGTTGAAGTATTATCTGTGATTCTTGTTGGTTGTTTTACATGCTGTCTATAGTTATATGATACCATTAAATTGGAAAGTTGTCTTTTATGTTTCGTGTTTACAAGGTAATCTACGTTAAAATCTCCTCCTAGAATTATGAATTTTGATTTATCTTTTTTATCTAATAATTTTAAGAGATTTTCTAACCGTTCGTAAAAAATATCTCTTCCTTTACTACTATCCGGCCAATATAAGACGATTAGTACTACATTATTGTTACATAATTCTATTCCACATATTTCAAAAATAGACTCTACTGACATTTTTTTAATATCTATGCGTTCTTTATATTCAATAAAGTTTCTCAATAATATGCATACACCACCTCCTTCTTTATTTTCACGACAGGTTGATGTTGCTATAAAGAAACCGTTTATGTGTAGATATTGTAAATTTTTGCTATTTAGCCAGGTTTCAGAGATACATAAAGCCTTCAAGTCGGGTTTTTCCTCAAGGAGAGCTTCAATAATGTGGGTCTTAGGCATTATGCTGCATATGTTTTGGAACAGAATATCTAGGATCTCGGAAGGAGTTATTGACGTGTTTCTGCGCAGATTCTGCTGACCGTTGTGTTCCAGAATATCCCGAGTCTCGAAAGTCTTTAATGTCTGAACCGCGTGTTGGTGGTTTTTCACGAAAAAACTTTGTATTGTGAGTATTGCTGTCTTTGGAGAAATACTGAGTTATTAATGTTTGTACTTTATTATGGTTGGATTGGTTAGGTTTTTGCAATGAATTTTTTAAACTATTTTCTTTTCTGTTGCGGTTGATTTTGGTGACTCTATCATTTAAATTACCATGTATTTTTTTTATGTTGCTGTACCCCAAGTATTTGTTGTCATAAAATAAACAGTCGATCACAAAATTAATTTTGTGACAAACTTTCTTCAAAAAGTTTTTGTCATTATTAATTTCTTCGAGATTTATAAAGTTACAATTATCAAAATGTTTACAATACAATTTTAAGGTTTGATTCAAATATTTTTCATTCAAACTTACATTATTCCTTATGCCTAATACAATTTTAGTTTGATTATTGTGTGTCTTCAGAAAGTAACATAATTCCGCGAGCAATTCGGTTGGATTTTTGTCATCCTCCCCGACACTAATTATAATTACATCATCCGGATTAATCTTCGAGTTTTCGGTAAGCGAAGGACTTCAGCACAGGGAGCATTCGGTTTTATGTTCGAACTTATGTTAAACCGCTCGTATTCGGTGTGGTCTCTCGATCGATATAATACTGAGGCTATTCCACTGCACTGTTTTCCGCCAAATATATGTATGACTCTTTTAGGTTTCACGCTAGAGTCTATAGTTTTCTCATCATTTTGGGGCAAGTTCTGCGACTCATTTTCTTCAGATGGCCTTGGTGTATGACGTATTGCATGTTTGTCCCTCTGAGGACTTTGTTTGCTGGGAGTTGATTTACGTGGAGTAGGTTCCTTTAGCAATTGTTTCAATACTATACTTTTCCTTTGTTGGTCGTCTATTTTTCTCTATAGATGTGCTGAAGCGACACATGAAGCAGTGCGACATCAATCCTTCGATGTGGGAGCAGCAGGCTGCCGGACGGCCGGAGTGGAGAGCGCTAGTTAAATCTAGCGTCAAAGTTTTTGAAAACCGGAGGCTCCTTGAGCTGGATGCCAGACGCGACGAGCTGAAAGCCCGACCACTTGCGGCTATCAGCTATAATTATGTAAACGGAGTGCTCTCATGCCCGCAATGTGCGAGGATTTTTGCAAACAAAATTGGCTACATAAGCCACATGCGAGCACATCAACGGCAAAACCGGAGTTGAAGACAGTCGCCGTGGCCGAAATCGGCCGGGATTACATCAATTTTTCTCTGCAGATCTGTAACTTGTAAGCTCAATCTATCGATTTCCAAATGAGCACTTGCTAGCTGCGTTTTTAGGAGACTGATTTCATCGTGAAGTTCCTTATATTCAGCAATATTTAATTCTGGAAGGCTCATTCGCGTGTTTCCCGACAGGGTCATGGAGCTATCATCCATGGTGTCCTCAATTTCCTTTAGATCCACCGAAGATGCACGAACTTTACGTCGCTGACGTGTTGTTATATTTTCATAATCATTGTTATGAATCGGGCTAGTGTCAATAGTGTCGATACTCTCATTTTCCGACAACTTTGATGTACTGTTATGTGGGCTGGTGGATGATTTAGTTGTTTGTTTTACTTTTGCTTTGGTTATACATTTGTCACATCTCCACTTGGTTTTCCTTTCTGTGCTCATGATATTGAACCTTACAAATGGAACGTTTGCACATCCCAGATCCAGTCTCAGTTTACATTGTGAGCAAGTAAGGCATTCTCGTCTTATTATATCATGTTTACATTTGTCACATTTTACAATGGTAGTTACATTATTTCATTAAACTGCACACATCCAATGCTCATAGGAATTCGGTACCTACTGATTTTTATGGAAATACTTTAACGTCAAACAAGATTCGTATAGGATTCTTGTTATCTTTATTATTGTTTATTTAATAATATAGTAGGTTAGAATATAGAATTAATATGAATTATCAACAGATTTGCTTTTTTCATGCTTGACTCATTACTTGCATCGACCAAAATAAAAGTGCCGTAGCATAAAATTATTATTAAGAATACTAAAAATTTCTCATTCCCTGGCATAGTCCTGGCTATATAATAATACAACTTTTAACATAGAACATGTTGACAATAAAATTGTTCAGGCTTCATTGGTATGTTTGTTTACTGGTTGTCTGGCGCATATTTATTTATTTATTTATTTATATTTACCTACGGCCGGCGCTCGAGGGGGCGGGGCTTAAAAAGGGGATCAGGTAGAGGTGCCATTATTTTTGTTGATACGATTGCAACTTGTTATTATTATTTTAAGTGAACCTGTTTCGCTTTTTACTTACAACTCGTAGTGAATGTTGATAAGCATATTTTTTACAGCGTGTGGCCTGTAATAGGAGCAAAAAAATTAATCAATGGTTCTACAGAGTATTTGTAATTACCTTGACCTGGTCATAGTACTCCAAAATTCTTTAACCAAAAGATATGTAATCCAAAGTTATAATCTCTAGTCAATGTATATCAAAATCGCTAACTTGTTGAAGTAAATGACAATGTCAAGTTCTATGACTGGACTCATTTGTTTGCAATAGTCTGGTTCGATTTATTTTGTTAGAAAATAACAATAAAATTATATTTCTTTGCTGCCGCGACTTATACTGAGCGGGGACCTTTTTGGCACACAATTTTTTAATCTAAGTTTTTTTTGTCTACTTCTTTGTAATTTCGTCTTTGTAATTTTTAATCTTTGTGTGTGTCAAATAAATAATTATTCTATTCTGTTCTATTTCAATTTCAAAAATTAAAACCATTTAATATGGGTTACTCGTCACTCAAAGGTCCTACTTATATTTTAATTTTTTGCTCCTATTACAGGTCACACCCTGTATACCAAGGTACCTATCTAACTTCCTATTTGACCAAAATAAAATTTAAAGACAGTGGAGGTTTTGAAAAAAAATGCCGACCACATTCCTGTAAGTACTAACAATACGATTCTACAATAGTAGATTGTTATACAAGGGGAGAATGCGACCGATTTCACTCGAGATGTTTCTGGCGCTCGAACGAAGTGAGAGCGCCAATAATTCGAGAGTGAAATGGTGCTTTCACCCGAGTTAAACATACTATTTTTCATTTCGACTGTGAGGAAAAACATTAAATTTACAATAGTGGTTGTAGGTGTCATGGTCAGGTATTATGTAGTACAGCGAGAAAGGAAAACTCAAGTTTTTGAGACAATTAATTTACAGTTCTCCAAACATCTTACATGATTAGAAAGAATAACGACACGAATACATGAAAACAGTACGAAAAAGCAGAAGATACGAAATAATTAAAATCCTTGTAAAAAATATTGATCGAATTTTCCCCACAGATAATAATTGTCAAAATTTAAAAAAGTAGGCATAGAGTTCAAAAAGAGAAATTACACTGACAATGTAAAAAAAAGTATCATCTTGGTATTATGGCGGGAAGCCGAATATTTTAATCACAGATTAGTAAATGTATATTTTAATTATAGATTGAATCAATTGAATATTTTTTATATCAACGATCATAATAAACATGTTTTTCAATGTATAGCTAAGCAAAAATGTTAATTATTTTTATAATTTGATGTGACTCAATTATCTTTGATCCAAGCTTTGACTGCATGCCTTGACTCTATACCATGCCAATTAAAACTAAATTACTTTCCACCCTAGGGATGGATAAGCTATTTTCCACCCGGCTATCTACACAGGAAAGTGCTATTTTCCGAACAGGAGAGATGAAAAATTATATTAATATTGTTGATTTAACTTTCTTCCCTTATAACAACGTCTAAAATAATAATACAAATAGTACAGGTAGTTTTCAGTTTACTTTTGGGTATATGAGATCTCTTTTAGGGATAAGCCCATCTTTGTTCACATTGTGACTTTTTGTATTTTCTGTACATCTTATAAGTGCAATAAAGAATAAATGAACTCATTGTGTACATTACATAAATAGCTTTGTTTACCTGCCTACGCGCCTACCTGCGCGGCAGGATTGCGAAGGGGCGGGGCTTAAAAAAGGGATTAGATATTTTCACGGAATTAATTACGTTGTTGTTGTTACCAATGCTGATGTAACACAAGACGAACTCATTATTAATATTTAATGTGATTGATTATACCTACTTAGATTTCAATCCGTTTAGTCTAAAGTTTAGACAAACAATTGAAACAACAAAATTTAATAAGTAAGTAATTTATAGTGGTGTAGGTATCATCAGGTCTAGCAATAATAATAAATTTTATATTATTGTATACATACTTATCAATAAATTAATAGTTTTTACCATCACCATTTCTTTGTTGTAAGTGAGTAAGTAATAATTGCATATTAAACTAATAATAATATATATTTTACTAAAATATCCTACCTATCACTATTGTGTTTGCGTGAGGTAGAATTCCTACCTACTTATGGTTTTAATTGAAAAACCACCTTAAACCAAGGAAATAAAGAAAAAAATGAAATATTTGGACATTGGTATTTATTTTTATAATTATACAACAGTTTAACAATACAGATTTATCGTGATTATAATAGTGTGTAGTAAGTACATAATTGATTAACTTAAAACTATACAACAGAAGAAACTTAATAATATTTACAAAATTAATTTATTAACCAGAACGGTTTTAGTTGAGATATTGATGGATAACCTCATCTGGCAACAATCCAAATCTTAAGTCCTGAAACAAAAAAAATAAATATAAATAATTTTACAAAGAAAGTAACTTCGTTTGTTAAAGAAATAGGAAATGTGTAAAATGGCATAGTTACCGTTGCGTCGATTGAGAGAATATCGTCTTCAGCAGAGAAATAAGACTCTGGGGAAGAACTAGTGGCTGTATCTAAAACAAGAAACACAATGTATTATTATCAGAACATTATACAACATCAAACAACATACAATTAAATATAGTGTAGGTACAACTAGAAACAATACATACCTAAGGATTCGCAGTCAAATTGGGGCGAGGGTGTTGACCCTGACGACATGCTGCCCGTGTCTAAAACCAAATAAAAAGTAAATAAAGTAATTCTTACAGTAATTATTAATAAGTTATGATTTTAAGTAAAAAAGAGTCCTTTATTACCCATCGAATCGTAGTCGGAGTAAGCATGGTGCGCACACGCCGCCCCGCTAGCCCTGAGTGCCTCGTACTGGGCGGCCACGAACGCTTCCAGGTCGAACGATGAGTCAGCATCCTCGCACTTTTGTTTCTGGAAAAAATAAACACAATAATGAATATTTTGGTCTTTATCATACTTTAATATTGCATATTGTAGCCAGTAAGAAAAAAATACCTTTGTGGGTCGTGAGCATTCCACAGACTCATCAGAATCTGATTCTTCTCGTTCTCTTTTGGTAATCTGTACAAATAAAAAGATAATTAACATTGCATCCATAACGAACCTTACTTGGGTAAATTAGAGAGGTAAGTAAATATCTTATAAACTATACAATATAGTAAAAGGCTTACCAAAGCTATAGGCTCGGTTCTGTTTCTGGGCAGATACACCCGACGTCTGCTCCGACTGTGTGTTTTTGGGACCTTGCAACGGCTCTCCGATACCGCAGCTCGTTCGGCAAGCAAACGCTCACATTCGGCAACTGGAAACAAATAAGATGTTTAAGCAAACCGAAAAGAAATACACTACAAATAAAGGCATTGCCAGTGCAGTTACTTACTTTCAGCTGCTAACTCCTTATTTTTCTGCTGAACTTCATCCAGTCGCTCGTAGTCTCTACTGCTGACTATGTAATTTATAGTCGTCGCTAGCAAATCGATGTTGGATATCTGAAATAAGAAGATTAGATTATAATTTCTTACAAATATACCTCACAATAATATTAAACAAAATAAAGGAACACTTACGCCAGGTTCACAACCGAGAGTCCCAGCGATTTCTGCCAAGAGATTGGCAACTTCGTCGCGCCGCTCTTTCTCATATTGTGCATTGCGAGCACGACGTTCTTCCTATAAGATGTTAGCAATGTTTATTACATCTTTTTCTTTTTTCAAAAATAAAATTAAGAATATACCTATATAAAGTTAATTGAAAACCCACTATAGTCAGAGGTACTCTATTACTGCCAGAAGGTCTACCACGGCGGGGGCGGTTTGTAGGTTTCTGTTCCTGTAAAATAAACATTATTGATTAATACTCGTACTTACTGAAAATTACATTTAAATAAAAACACTTAAATTAAATGTAATTACAAATCTGGAGATGCTTGTCACTTTGAACGTTCGTAAGGTCTGATTAGATTTTGCAGGAGTCTAGACTTTATATAGGGCGCGCGGGCGCCTACCTGCTATTTTAGGGAGAGGGGAGGGGCGCGTCATCCTTTTAATACCAATTTAAGTATGTAATACGTAAGCAAAATTAACCATTCCTTGCATTTACTTTTTTTATTACATTTAAATTACCAATATATTTTACAGTGGTAGTTAAATTATTTCAGTAAACTGCACACATTTTATTATTTATTTATATGCATTTACAATAAAGTTTACTTAAGAAACTATGCTATTCACAGCGTAACATCCAATGCTCATAGGAATTCGGTACTATTTTTTTTTTTAATTTTTTATTTATTTATTTTTTTCCATAGTAATTACAGAGTTTGCGATTATTTACATCTGCCAAACTGCATAACAGTTTGTCGGCAGTAGTTCTCGTCTTACTTTATAATCATAATCTTATCACAATCTTATTGGTTAGTAAATACGGAAATACTTTAACGTCGGGCAAGATTCGTATAGGATTCTTGTTTTCTTTATTATTTTTAAATAAAATAGTAGATAACAATATTAAAGGAATATAACTTTTAAACAGATTCGCTTTTTTCATGCTTTTGAATAGTTTTTGCAAATAGGTACTCATTACTTGCATCGACCAAAATAAAAGTGCCGTAGCTTAAAATTATTATTAAGAATATTAAAAATTTCTTATGGCTGCCATTATATTGTCAATGAAATTTTTTTAGGCTTCATAGGCATGTTTATTTACCTGCGCACACGCCTACCTACGGCCGGCGCTCGAGGGGGCGGGGCTTAAAAAGGGATCAGGTAGAGGTGCTATTGTTTTTGTTGACACGATTGCAACTTGTTATTATTATTTGAAGTGAACCTGTTTCGCTTTTTACTTACAACTCGTAGTGGATGTTGATAAACATATTTTTTACAGCGTGTGGCCTGTAATAGGAGCAAAAAATTTAATCAATGGTTCTACAGAGTATTTGTAATTACCTTGACCTGGTCTTAGTACTCTAAAATGCTTTAACCAAAAGATATGGAATCCAAAGTTATAATCTCTAGTCAATGTATATCAAAATCGCGAACATGTTGTAGTAAATGACAATGTCAAGTTCTATGACTGGACTCATTTGCTTGCAATATTCTGGTTCGATTTTTTTGTTAGAAAATAACAATAAAATTATATTTCTTTGCTGCCGCGACTTATACTGAGCGGGGACCTTTTTGGCACACAATTTTTTAATCTAAGTTTTTTTTTGTCTACTTCTGTCTTTGTAATTTTTAATCTTTGTGTGTGTCAAATAAATAATTATTCTATTCTGTTCTATTTCAATTTCAAAAATTAAAACCATTTAATATGGATTACTCGTCACTCAAAGGTCCTACTTATATTTTAATTTTTTGCTCCTATAACAGGTCACACCCTGTATACCAAGGTACCTATCTAACTTACTATTTGACCAAAATAAAATTGAAAGACAGTGTTTGGAGGTTTAAAAAAAATGCCGACCACATTCCTGTAAGTACTAACAATACGATTCTACAAATATTTTCGAATATTGTTGATTTAACTTTCTTCCCTTATAATAACGTCTAAAATAATAATACAAATAGTACAGGTAGTTTTCAGTTTACTTTTGGGTATATGAGATCTCTTTTAGGGATAAGCCCACCTTTGTTCACATTGTGACTTTTTGTATTTTCTGTACATCTTATAAGTGCAATAAAGAATATATGAACTCATTGTGTACATTACATAAATAGCCTTGTTTACCCAATGACCTCTATGTTACACTAGACAGGCTGTTTAGAACAAATTTTGTGGTACGGTAAGTTTAGGCCAGATGGAGCATCTGCGTTTACTCTGTTACCAGAAACTACCACGTCAAAACGTTCCTTACGTCAAAAGACGAAATAGATAAATTACGTAAATATGTGTTTATGTGTTTATATTTTCACCTACTTTGTCAGCGATAATTTTGTTAAATTGTTTGTAGTAAATCTAAGTGATTCAATGATTAATTTGAGGCATAAAAGTATTAATTTTAGTTTTCTCACAATTTCCATAGAAAACCAAAGATCAACCAAAAACAGACATGCCAAACAAAAGTCTCATAGGTAGAAATGAATGAATTACTGTCTAATAAGAAAATCGGCCAGTAGGATTTATTTGAGTTTATCTTATTTTAAAATGAATCATTTCGTTAAAAAGGAATGTCAAGATTGTTTACAATATTACAAGACTAGCAAAAAACTGACTTTAAGTAAAAATCTGTATGTTGTACTGACAGCAGTTGTATTGTTAGATAAGTACAAATTATGTTGTTATAATATTGGTAGGCATATATTGACCCTTAATTATTTTTGAGGATCTAATATCAAATATTTTCATATATAAAACATTACCTATCACTCGAATAAAAAATATATAAACGTAAGTACTAATATCGAATCTTAGGCAGAACACTAAAAACCAGCGACGTGTCATATCTGTTCGATTACTCTTTGCTACCTTTGATAGTTCAGTGTTGTTGTTGTAATGGTGATTGTCATGTTTGGGAGAAATGAAAAAAAAGGATCGATGTGATTTCTTTTTGATTTTTTTTTTTTGTTATTTAAGTTATAAATTTTCTCTAATACTTGAAAACGATTTAAAATATCATAATGTATTTAAATGTATATGCTTTAGTAGCTTAAG
The DNA here is from genome assembly GCA_963584085.1 of Pyrausta aurata. Taxonomy (NCBI): domain Eukaryota; kingdom Metazoa; phylum Arthropoda; class Insecta; order Lepidoptera; family Crambidae; genus Pyrausta; species Pyrausta aurata. Next base: position 5,481,395 of record OY757271.1, on the reverse strand, counting down.
ATTGACTTTCCTAAGAAGCATGACATTAATCCGCATCCGCACAGGAGAAATCAAAAATATTCAATGGCAACACTTCACTTCTGTCATTTTAGAAAATGTAACACAAAATTTGTTCTGAACAGCGTGTCTAGTAAAATACATATAAGTCTATGTGTTTACCTGCGTACGCGCCAACCTGCGCGGCCGGATTGCGAAGGGGTGGGGCTTAAAAAAGGGATTAGATATTTTAACGGAATCAATTACGTTGTTGTTGTTACCAATGCTGATGTAACACAAGACGAACTTATTATTAATATTTAATGTGATTGATTATACCTAACCTACCTACGTTTAGTCTAAAGTTTAGACAAACAATTAAAACAACAAAATGAAATAAGTAACATGAAACAATTTGTTTCATGTTGTAGGTATCATCAGGTCTAGCAATAACAATAAATGTTATATTATTGTATACATACTTATCAATAAATTAATAGTTTTTACCATTACCATTTCTTTGTTGTAAGTGAGTAAGTAATAATTGCATATTAAACTAAAAATAATATAATATATTTTACTAAAATATCCTACCTATCACTATTAAATGTGTTTGCGTGAGGTAGAATTCCTACCTACTTATAGTTTTGATTGAAAAACCATCTCAAACCAAGGAAATAAAGAAAAAAAATGAAATATTTGGATTATTGCATTTATTTTTATAATTATACAACAGTTTAACAATACAGATTTATCGTGATTATAATAGTGTGTAGTAGTAAAACTATACAACAGAAGAAACTTAATAATATTTACAAAATTAATTTATTAACCAGAACGGTTTTAGTTAAGATATTGATGGATAACCTCATCTGGCAACAATCCAAATCTTAAGTCCTGAAACAAAAAAAAAATAAATATAAATAATTTAACAAAGAAAGTAACTTAGTTTATTAAAGAAATAGGAAATGTGTAAAATGGCATAGCTACCGTTGCGTCGATTGAGAGAATATCGTCTTCAGCAGAGAAATAAGACTCTGGGGACGAACTAGTGGCTGTATCTAAAACAAGAAACACAATGTATTATTATCAGAACATTGTACAACATGAAACAACATACAATTAAATATAGTGTAGGTACAACTAGAAACAATACATACCTAAGGATTCGTAGTCAAATTGAGGCGAGGGTGTTGACCCTGACGACATACTGCCCGTGTCTAAAACCAAATAAAAGTAAATAAAAAAGTGATTCTTACAGTAACTATTAATAAGTTATGATTAAAGTAAAAGAATTGCCTTTCTTACCCATCGAATCGTAGTCGGAGTAAGCATGGTGCGCACACGCCGCCCCGCTTGCCCTGAGTGCCTCGTACTGGGCGGCCACGAACGCTTCCAGGTCGAACGATGAGTCAGCATCCTCGCACTTTTGTTTCTGGAAAAAATAAAGAAATTAATTAATATTTTGGTCATTATCATACTTTAATTGGAATCATATTACAAATTGTATCCAGTACGAATAAACTACCTTTGCGGATCGTGCGCATTCTACAGACTCATCAGAATCTGAGTCTTCTCGTTCTCTTTTGGTAACCTGTACAAATAAAAAGATAATAACATTGCATCCATAACGAACCTTACTTAGGTAAATTAGAGAGGTAAATATCGTATAAACTATACAATATAGTAAAAGGCTTACCAAAGCTATAGGCTCGGTTCTGTTTCTGGGCAGATACACCCGACGTTTGCTCCGACTGTGTGTTTTTGTGACCTTGCAACGGCTCTCCGATACCGCAGCTCGTTCGGCAAGCAATCGCTCACATTCGGCAACTGGAAACAAATAAGATGTTTAAGCAAACCGAAAAAGAAATACACTACAAATAAAGGCATTGCCAGTGCAGTAACTTACTTTCAGCTGCTAACTCCTTATTTTTCTGCTGAACTTCATCCAGTCGCTCGTAGTCTCTACTGCTGACTATGTAATTTATAGTCGTCGCTAGCAAATCGATGTTGGATATCTGAAATAGAAGATTAGATGAGTATTACTTATAATTTCTTACAAATATACCTCACAAAAATATAACACAAAATAAAGGAACACTTACGCTAGGTTCACAACCGAGAGTCCCAGCGATTTCTGCCAAGAGATTGGCAGCTTCGTCGCGCCGCTCTTTCTCATATTGTGCGTTGCGGGCACGACGTTCTTCCTATAAGATGTTAACAATGTTGAATACATATCTTTCTAAAAATAAAAATTAAGAATAAGTATACTTATACAAATTTGATTGAAAACTCACTATAGTCAGAGGTACTCTATTACTGCCAGAAGGTCTGCCACGGCGTGGGCGGTTTGTAGGTTTCTGTTCCTGTAAATTAAACATTATTGATTAATACTCGTAACTTACTGAAACTTACATTTAAATAAAAACACTTAAATTAAATAATATTCTAAATAAATACTTACCATAATATTATTTATTTACGGGAATTAGAAATCGGGAGATACTTGTCACTGCAAACGTTCGTTAAGGTCTGATTAGATTATGCAGGAGTCTAGACTTTATATAGGGCGCGCGGGCGCCTACCTGCTATTTCAGGGAGAGGGGAGGGGCGCGTCATCCTTTTAATACCAATTTAAGTATGTAATATGTAAGCAAAATTCACCATTCCTTGCATTTACTTTTTTTATTACATTTAATCTATATATATATATATACATATAATAAAATTGTAGAGGTCGAATTTCTGTACAATAAAAGAAAATGCTTAAAACCGAGTCAGGGGGATGTAAGAAGTGCAATAGCACTAATCTAGTTTTTTTTCGAATTTCTTATTTCTCTGTTTGTCTGTCTGTTTGCTCGCGATAAACTCCGAAACGACTGGACCAATTTGAATGAAATTTTGAACAGTGCTAGCTTAAACCATCGAGCAACATTTAGGATACTTACAATGCCTGTAAATAAAAGTTTCCGTGCGATGTAAAAAAATATTAAAAACAAACTTCAGTAGAACGAAACGCGCCAAGTGTCACTTTTTCAACCATAAACCATTGTACACAGATACTGACAGATACAAATAACTGATGTCTAAAGTCATTGTCAAACAAATGTCAAGTCATTCAATCTATCAAAATAAAACAAAGTGAAACAAAGTATTGAATTTAATATTCATGTGTGATTGAAAGCATGGAAATTATGGAAAATTGCCTGTGTAAATAATAGGAGGAGCAACAACGCCACATGTGAAGGATTAAGCCACAAGTGATATAAGACACTGATGTGTTGCAATGGTCTCTCCAGTATCACCTGTTGTTGCTTACTATCACCTGTATAATGTAACACCAATGTTTTATTAACGGTATGTATGTTACCTACTGCTTTTCTTATTCATCTAAACTCTAATCATCAAAAAATTCAACTGGTAGGATTGCAGAATAATTAATAAGAAGTGAAGCTCTTCTTCCAGAGAAAGAATTGAAGAGGTTCTTCCAGTTGAATTTGGAAAATCTACTCTCATACAGTTCATATTCAGATAATTCAGAAATTGACGCAGACAATAAACAATATTTCTTATCCTTAGCCTCACAGTCTTTAGAAATGCCACCAATACATAGCTATCACGACAAAAACTTTGTTTCAGAAAACAAGGGGCAGCAATGATAACCAAAACATTGTCAACATGTAAGGAAGGTTGTTGCATACCCCGTGCCAAACCTGCTACAATTGAACAAGAAGATTAACCAATTTTTACCACCTTTCAAGTGTCACACACATCACATACCTCTCCAAGATGCAGGGGAGTACAGACAGGAATGTGACTGTGGCATCTTCTACATCAGTGAATCAACAATTAGTATAGGCATGCAGATTAAAGAATACAAATAGCTGATTTATTTATATTTATTTATGTAACAAAGAACCACTTTATAATTATGTTTAGACCAACCTAAGCAACATCTCATACTGCAAGATCTCAAGACACAATAAGCTTTTTCTGGGTGGTTAGGAACGTCAATAGATATTCATGAGCGATGGTAGTTTCTTGGTCTACCTGTGACCACGGATGCTGATAATAATTAGAAACGTCAGGCCCTCTATTTCATTTTAAATAAATGTGTGGGAATCTGTAAAGTGTTTTAATTCAATGTGTAGTGTTTCCTCCATATTGGTTTGTATAAATTAAATGAAATTTTGGTACTTTACTTTATGGTACTTACCAAAATATATATTTAGATCAATTCTTTCCACACAACAAAGTAAAATGTTAGTAAATTAGTAGTTTTTTTTTGTGGCAAAGTACTTAGTAGTTAAAAAGTAAAGTAACCATATAATCCTATCAGACAAAGGAACTTTTAATCAAAATACAGATTGTGAACGTCCAAATAATCGGTATGGTAATAATAATTGATCACCTTTGATGTACTACTTGCTTCTTATTGTTGTAATAATAAATATACTGATTTTGTTTCAAAATAAGTTTAATAAAGCTTACTAAGCATTCTATATCGCCCTTTAGTTTTAGGTAAGTAATACAGGGTGACTTGAAGATGGGTGCAAAGCTTGGAGGCGGAAGTAGTATAGTTGAGCCATGGTTGTCTTAGACGAAGTCTCACTATTTTCTTAAATACTTATTATGTTTTTTTTATATAAAACCTAAACTTTTACAATTCATTGCTAAAACCGGTTAAGTGCGTGTCGGACTCGCGCACTGAGGGTTCCGTGCCACCCTTAACTGAATTCAGGGTCCACTTACTTTCACTTAACGAAAACATCACAATATATTGCGACAGCAAAAATAACTTTGTTTTTCATAGTGTTTGTATGAAAGACAAAGTTATATTTGCGGTTGATAAAAATGTGCAATATCTCAAAAACTACTGGTTCGATCTCCTTCAAACCAATTTTCGTTGCAAGTTTTTGTTGAGATCTACATCATAAATTTTTTTCAAAATGTTCACTTCCTTAGTTCAAAAGTTAGATGGGGGGGGACCTTGCAACGGCTCTCCGATACCGCAGCTCGTTCGGCAAGCAATCGCTCACATTCGGCAACTGGAAACAAATAAGATGTTTAAGCAAACCGAAAAAGAAATACACTACAAATAAAGGCATTGCCAGTGCAGTAACTTACTTTCAGCTGCTAACTCCTTATTTTTCTGCTGAACTTCATCCAGTCGCTCGTAGTCTCTACTGCTGACTATGTAATTTATAGTCGTCGCTAGCAAATCGATGTTGGATATCTGAAATAGAAGATTAGATGAGTATTACTTATAATTTCTTACAAATATACCTCACAAAAATATAACACAAAATAAAGGAACACTTACGCTAGGTTCACAACCGAGAGTCCCAGCGATTTCTGCCAAGAGATTGGCAGCTTCGTCGCGCCGCTCTTTCTCATATTGTGCGTTGCGGGCACGACGTTCTTCCTATAAGATGTTAACAATGTTGAATACATATCTTTCTAAAAATAAAAATTAAGAATAAGTATACTTATACAAATTTGATTGAAAACTCACTATAGTCAGAGGTACTCTATTACTGCCAGAAGGTCTGCCACGGCGGGGGCGGTTTGTAGGTTTCTGTTCCTGTAAATTAAACATTATTGATTAATACTCGTAACTTACTGAAACTTACATTTAAATAAAAACACTTAAATTAAATAATATTCTAAATAAATACTTACCATAATATTATTTATTTACGGGAATTAGAAATCGGGAGATACTTGTCACTGCAAACGTTCGTTAAGGTCTGATTAGATTATGCAGGAGTCTAGACTTTATATAGGGCGCGCGGGCGCCTACCTGCTATTTCAGGGAGAGGGGAGGGGCGCGTCATCCTTTTAATACCAATTTAAGTATGTAATATGTAAGCAAAATTCACCATTCCTTGCATTTACTTTTTTTATTACATTTAATCTATATATATATATATACATATAATAAAATTGTAGAGGTCGAATTTCTGTACAATAAAAGAAAATGCTTAAAACCGAGTCAGGGGGATGTAAGAAGTGCAATAGCACTAATCTAGTTTTTTTTCGAATTTCTTATTTCTCTGTTTGTCTGTCTGTTTGCTCGCGATAAACTCCGAAACGACTGGACCAATTTGAATGAAATTTTGAACAGTGCTAGCTTAAACCATCGAGCAACATTTAGGATACTTACAATGCCTGTAAATAAAAGTTTCCGTGCGATGTAAAAAAATATTAAAAACAAACTTCAGTAGAACGAAACGCGCCAAGTGTCACTTTTTCAACCATAAACCATTGTACACAGATACTGACAGATACAAATAACTGATGTCTAAAGTCATTGTCAAACAAATGTCAAGTCATTCAATCTATCAAAATAAAACAAAGTGAAACAAAGTATTGAATTTAATATTCATGTGTGATTGAAAGCATGGAAATTATGGAAAATTGCCTGTGTAAATAATAGGAGGAGCAACAACGCCACATGTGAAGGATTAAGCCACAAGTGATATAAGACACTGATGTGTTGCAATGGTCTCTCCAGTATCACCTGTTGTTGCTTACTATCACCTGTATAATGTAACACCAATGTTTTATTAACGGTATGTATGTTACCTACTGCTTTTCTTATTCATCTAAACTCTAATCATCAAAAAATTCAACTGGTAGGATTGCAGAATAATTAATAAGAAGTGAAGCTCTTCTTCCAGAGAAAGAATTGAAGAGGTTCTTCCAGTTGAATTTGGAAAATCTACTCTCATACAGTTCATATTCAGATAATTCAGAAATTGACGCAGACAATAAACAATATTTCTTATCCTTAGCCTCACAGTCTTTAGAAATGCCACCAATACATAGCTATCACGACAAAAACTTTGTTTCAGAAAACAAGGGGCAGCAATGATAACCAAAACATTGTCAACATGTAAGGAAGGTTGTTGCATACCCCGTGCCAAACCTGCTACAATTGAACAAGAAGATTAACCAATTTTTACCACCTTTCAAGTGTCACACACATCACATACCTCTCCAAGATGCAGGGGAGTACAGACAGGAATGTGACTGTGGCATCTTCTACATCAGTGAATCAACAATTAGTATAGGCATGCAGATTAAAGAATACAAATAGCTGATTTATTTATATTTATTTATGTAACAAAGAACCACTTTATAATTATGTTTAGACCAACCTAAGCAACATCTCATACTGCAAGATCTCAAGACACAATAAGCTTTTTCTGGGTGGTTAGGAACGTCAATAGATATTCATGAGCGATGGTAGTTTCTTGGTCTACCTGTGACCACGGATGCTGATAATAATTAGAAACGTCAGGCCCTCTATTTCATTTTAAATAAATGTGTGGGAATCTGTAAAGTGTTTTAATTCAATGTGTAGTGTTTCCTCCATATTGGTTTGTATAAATTAAATGAAATTTTGGTACTTTACTTTATGGTACTTACCAAAATATATATTTAGATCAATTCTTTCCACACAACAAAGTAAAATGTTAGTAAATTAGTAGTTTTTTTTTGTGGCAAAGTACTTAGTAGTTAAAAAGTAAAGTAACCATATAATCCTATCAGACAAAGGAACTTTTAATCAAAATACAGATTGTGAACGTCCAAATAATCGGTATGGTAATAATAATTGATCACCTTTGATGTACTACTTGCTTCTTATTGTTGTAATAATAAATATACTGATTTTGTTTCAAAATAAGTTTAATAAAGCTTACTAAGCATTCTATATCGCCCTTTAGTTTTAGGTAAGTAATACAGGGTGACTTGAAGATGGGTGCAAAGCTTGGAGGCGGAAGTAGTATAGTTGAGCCATGGTTGTCTTAGACGAAGTCTCACTATTTTCTTAAATACTTATTATGTTTTTTTTATATAAAACCTAAACTTTTACAATTCATTGCTAAAACCGGTTAAGTGCGTGTCGGACTCGCGCACTGAGGGTTCCGTGCCACCCTTAACTGAATTCAGGGTCCACTTACTTTCACTTAACGAAAACATCACAATATATTGCGACAGCAAAAATAACTTTGTTTTTCATAGTGTTTGTATGAAAGACAAAGTTATATTTGCGGTTGATAAAAATGTGCAATATCTCAAAAACTACTGGTTCGATCTCCTTCAAACCAATTTTCGTTGCAAGTTTTTGTTGAGATCTACATCATAAATTTTTTTCAAAATGTTCACTTCCTTAGTTCAAAAGTTAGATGGGGGGGGACGCCCATTTTACCACTTTGGAAGCGTCTATATCTCAAACCTTACACTTTTAGAAAAAATGGTTGTAGAAACCTCAATATCATTTTAAAAGACCTATCCATAGATACCCCACACGCATAGGTTTGAGTAAAAAAAAAAATTTAGGTTTTAGTTTCATGTATGGGAGCCCCCCCTTAAATATTATTTTTTCTTACTTTTTGGATCTGAATCGGAAAGCGGTGAACAAAGTACACCTACCTACCAAGTTTCAGCTATGTGATGCTTATAGTGTCAGAATAAAGTGGCTGTGACATACGGACGGACAGACAGACAGACAGACAGACAGACAGACAGACAGACAGACAGACAGACTTGACGAAACTATAAGGGTTCCGTTTTTTGCCATTCGGCTACGGAACCCTAAAAATGGCCAATTTTAATGATAAGTGAGTACTAATATTTACTTTAATTAACTTATATAAATACTTTATATCTTGCGTACTTATAAGTACATACTTAAGTATCTTATTTGTAAAATCATAAGCCTAAATAATTAAAACTCTACCCAAAGTCACTATTCCACGCGAACGAAGTCGCGGGCACAGCTAGTTACCAATATATTTTACAGTGGTAGTTAAATTATTTCATAAAACTGCACACATTTTATTATTTATTTATATGAATTTACAATAAAGCTTACTTAAGAAACTATGCTATTCACAGCATAACATCCAATGCTCATAGGAATTCGGTATACTAATTTTTACGGAAATACTTTAACGTCGGGCAAGATTCGTATAGGATTCTTGTTTTCTTTATTATTATTTATTTAATAATATAGTAGATAAGAATATAAAATGAATATAACTTTTAACAGATTTGCTTTTTTCATGCTTTTGAATAGTTTTTGCGAATAGGTACTCATTACCTACTTGCATAGACCAAAATAAAAGTGCCGTAGCATAAAATTATTATTAACCCGTCAAGTGATTCCTGGACACACCTTTGTCTTTGAGCGAAAAGAGCTCGACGCGTTTTACGGACAAACGTCTGTCCGCAACTAAATTCGTTATCTTTGGCGCTTACCTTCACTCAGTTTCTGTGGTTGGCCGGGCGTATAAATTTGCACAACCAATCAGAGAATACTTCTGAACATATTTCTAGTACTGACCAATTGGCAACAAGCAACAACATTTCTGCAAGATAATATTTTTTTCGTCCTGGCCTCAGTGTCCGCCATTACTGTTGTTGTTACGCAATTGTTCCGTGAGTGCTAAAGGTAAAACTGTCTCAAGCAGTTAAACGGGATGTGTATATTACGATAATTATAGATGAAATTACTAAGAAAGAAGTGTAGAATATGTTTTAAGCATTGGTTTTAGCAATTTTAGTAAATAAGTTGGTGAAAAAAGGGCCAAACTTTTCTATCGGAACGGTCAGTCCGCCATTACGATTTCGCGGTCGGTGTCGCTGCGTAAATAATTATAATTTGGGTAGTCATTTGTCTTATTTCTTGTGAACTTTGTTGTGAAAATTAATGGCAAGTAGTTAATCTATAGAATAGAGTAGTGTATAAGTGTCAATACTATCACAAATTTGTGTTTCAAAGTGTTGTTTACAGTGACGAAAGTTTACAAAAACAAAGTGGAGATTTTAACCAATGGATTAAATATTATGTAAGTTATAAAACTCTATTACACATTTTTCAGTGTATAGGTTATTTCCTATACTTTATAATGGTATATGATTTATAAGGTATAATTATAACCAAAATGTGATATTTTGATAAATCCTGATGAAGGTCATCAAAAATTTAGGTACATAAATTACCCTGAGCACTACTGCCATCGTCCGTTTCGAAAAGCTCGACGCGTGACGGGTTAAGACTATTCAAAATTTCTCATTCCCTGGCATAAACATGGCTATTTAATTATACTACTTTTATCATAGAGCATTCATTGGTACCTACGTTTGTTTACCTGCGCAGACGCCTACCTACGGACGGCACTCGAGGGGGCGGGGCTTAAAAAGGGATCTGGTTGTGGTGCCATTATTTTTGTTGACACGATTGCAACTTGTTATTATTATTTGAAATGAACCTGTTTCGCTACCTACTTACAACTAGTATTGGATGTTGATAAGCATATTTTATAAACCTACCTATCTAACTTCCTACTTGACCAAAATAAAATTAAACAGTGTTTGGAGGTTTTGAAAAAAATATTGCCGACCACGTTCACTAACAATACGATTCTACAAACATTGTCAAATAATGTTAATATAACTTTTTTCCTAACGTCTAAAACAATAATACAAAAGTAGAGGTATATGACCTCATTGTTTACTTTACCTATATAGCCTGTTTACCTGCGTACGCGCCTACCTGTGCGACCGGAATGCAAGTGGGCGGGGCCTAAAAAAGGGGTTAGCCATTTTCACGGAATTACGTTGTTGTTGTTACCAATGCTGATGTAACACAAAACGAACTTATTATTAATATTTAATGTGATTGATTACACCTACTTAGATTTCAATTCGTTTAGTCTAAACATAACTACCTACTGATTTGTTTCATGTTGTGTCAGTAATAAAATAGGTATCAGCAGGTCTAGCAATTTAATGATATAAATTATATTATTGTATACATACTTATCAATAAATTAATTGTTTATACCATTTCATATCTTTGTTGTAAGTAAGTATAGTTGCATATTAAACTAAAAAAATATGTAGATATTATACTAAAATTTCCTACCTATCACTATTAAGTGTGTTTGTGTTAGTTAGAATTCCTACCTAGTTTTGATGGAAAAACCACCTTATCATTGTACCAAGGAAACAAAGAAAAAATGAAATATTTTGGTTATTGCATTTATTTATTAATCATTAAACAACAGTTTAACAATACAAATTTATCATGATTATAATAGTGCTAAATAAATGACAGATTAACTTAAAATTATACAACAGAAGAAAGTAAATAATATTTAACTAAAATTAGTTATTAACCAGAACGGTTTTAGTTAAGATATTGATGGATAACCTCATCTGGCAGCAATCCAAATCTTAAGTCCTGAAACAAAAAGATAAAAGGTTAAATCTGAATAATTTTACAAAAGAATGAAACTTAGTTTATTAAAGAAATAAAAAATGTGTAAAATGTCAAAGTTACCGTTGCGTCAATTGAGAGAATATCATCTTCAGCAGAGAAGTTAGACTCTGGTGACGAACTAGTGGCTGTATCTAAAACAAGAAACACAATGTTTTATTGTGAGAACATTATACAATTTCAAAAAAGATAAAATAAATTTATTGTAGGTACAACTAGAAACAATACGTACCTATAGATTCGCAGTCAAATTGGGGAGAGGGGGTTGACCCTGACGACATACTGCCCGTGTCTAAAACCAAATAAAAAGTAAATAAATAAAGTTATTCTTACAGTAATTATGAATAAGTTATGATTTTAAGTAAAAAAGAGTCCTTTGTTACCCATCGAATCGTAGTTGGAGTAAGCATGGTGCCGAACCTTACTTAGGTAAATTAGAGAGGTAAATATCTTATAAACTATACAATATAGTAAAAGGCTTACCAAAGCTATAGACTCGGTTCTGTTTCTGGGCAGATACACCCGACGTTTGCTCCGACTGTGTGTTTTTGGGACCTTGCAACGGCTCTCCGATACCGCAGCTCGTTCGGCAAGCAATCGCTCACATTCAGCAACTGAAAATAAATAAGATGTTAAAGCAAACCAAAAAAGAAATACACTACAAATAAAGGCATTACCAGTGCAGTAACTTACTTTCAGCTGCTAACTCCTTATTTTTCTGCTGAACTTCATCCAGTCGCTCGTAGTCTCTACTACTGACTATGTAATTTATAGTCGTCGCTAGCAAATCGATGTTGGATATCTGAAATAGAAGATTAGATTAGTATTACTTATAATTTCTTACAAATATACCTCACAAAAATATAACACAAAATAAAGGAACACTTACGCTAGGTTCACAACCGAGAGTCCCAGCGATTTCTGCCAAGAGATTGGCAGCTTCGTCGCGCCGCTCTTTCTCATATTGTGCATTGCGAGCACGACGTTCTTCCTATAATATGTTAACAATGTTTAATACATCTTATTTCAAAAATAAAAATTACGAATATACAATATATAAAATTGATTGAAAACTCACTATAGTCAGAGGTACTCTATTACTGCCAGAAGGTCTGCCACGGCGTGGCCGGTTTGTAGGTTTCTGTTCCTGTGAAATAAACATTATTGATTAATACTCGTACTTACTGAAAATTACATTTAAATAGAAACACTTAAATTAAATATTATTCTAAATAAATACTTACTATAATATTATTCATTTTAAGAATTAGAAATCGGGAGATGCTTGTCACTTCGAACGTTCGTAAGGTCTGATTAGATTTTACAGGAGTCTAGACTTTATATAGCGCGCGCGGGCGCCTACCTGCTATTTTAGGGAGAGGGGAGGGGCGCGTCATCCTTTTAATACCAATTTAAGAATGTAATATGTAAGCAAAATTAAACATACTTACCCTGCGTTCACATTTTTAATTACATTTAAAGTACCAAATACATTTTACAGTGGTAGTTAAATTATTTCATTAAATTGCACACATCCAATGCTCATAGGAATTCGGTACCTACTGATTTTTATGGAAATATTTTAACGTCAAGCAAGATTCGTATAGGATTCTTGTTTTCTTTATTATTATTTATTTAATAATATAGTAGGTAAGAATATAGAATTAATATAAATTATCAACAGATTCGCTGTTTTGATGATTTTGAACAGTTTTTGCGAATAATCATTACTTGCGTCGGACAAAATTAAAGTGCCGTAGCATAAAATTATTATTAAGAATATTCAAAATTTCTCATTCCTTGGCATAAACATGGCTATTTAATTATACTACTTTTATCATAGAGCATGCTGTCAATAAAATTGTTCAGTTTTCATAATATGTTTGTTTACCTGCGCGAACGACTGCCTACGGCCGGCGCTCGAGGGGGCGGGGCCTACCTATTTAAAGGTAATATAATTTGTGGAACAGATGGTCCTTAAACAATATAACTACTATATACATTTAGTATCAAATAATACATTTACTATCGGTATTAAACATTGTTTACCTGCGCTCGCGCCTACCTGCGCGACCGAAATGCAAGGGGGCGGGGCTTAAAAAAGGGGCTAGCCATTTTCACGGAATTACTTTGTTGTTGTTGTTGTTAAAGGTGTTCATGTGAACAAACATGAATCATATTATTTATTATTATTAGTATTGTAGGTATGTATTGTAGTAAGGCAGTTAGATTATAATTAGTTTGGTTTTAATGGTTTGTTTCATTATATCAATTTGAAATAGGTTTCAGGTCTAGTAATATTAAAAAGAATACGTAAGGTACTATTCGTTTATTTAATAAATAAGAAAATACAAGTAGATCACTGGCAAAATTTACATAGTAATTAAAACATATTTACATAACCACTCATTTATCTTAACTAAATATTTGTCATGCAAATAAATAACCACCCGAGAAACCGCATTACCTAAACAAAAGAAAAACATAATGTCAATAACAATTGGCATGATTTAAGGTTATAACATTATTATTTTGATATTTTTATGTAATTGAAAAAACAAGGAGAAAAGAAATAAATACATTAATACTTACAGAATCTCGTAGTGAATGTCCTATCGGCCCTACAAGCTTAGTCCAACCTGAAATAAGTGTAAGAAGCATACCTATAGTTACGTACATGATACAGCCGAATTTAAATCCAATTTAAATAACGCTTAAAAGCACTTAAAATCCTACTAATATTATAACAAAGTTGGTAAGGATGTATAGATGTTTATGCATCCTTAATGCAAAAACTACAGAATGGATTTTGATAAAACATTACAATAATATAGTTCATACACTGAAATAGTGCATAGGCACACTTTTTTACATTGAAGAAGATACAATATTTAAGCACGTGAAACCGAGGGGACTCGCTAGTATATAATATATATAATAAGGCTTACCAATCACGGATCAAGTGTCAAGTCGTCCGCCTACTGAGATAGTGCTCCACTAATCTGTCGAAGTGATCCAACTCCACCCTATCCTGGTCATCTAGAAACAAGCAAAAGAGCATTGTCAAGACAACTTTAACTGAATGTGATATTAAAAGCGTCAAAAATACGGGAAAATATTATAAATTCCATTTGTTAAAACAACATCTTACAACTTGGATGCGGTGACGCAGCCTACGCGTTAGTGTATCGGTGGCTTAGTGGTATAGGCATACGCCCGGCTAGAGAGACACTAGGTTCGATTCCTTGTATAAAAGAGTTGCTTTATACAAGTGCAATTTATAGTATACAACACTTTAAAAATATAAATAAACCATAAATAGAAAAATAGCTTACTTAACAAGTTGTTGTGTACGTGAGATGGAGAAACGTCTTTTCTTTCAGTCTGTAAACAAAAAACAACAGAATGTTTTACGAATCAATATATTACAATCAAAGATAATTTTACGATTAGCGTAATATACTTAGCAAGCCTTTCAGGTTCAGTTCACTCTGTACTTCTAATCTACACTTCTACACTAATATTATAAAGAGGAAAACTTTATTTGTTTGTTTGTTTATTTGATTGTAATGAATAGGCTCATAAACTACTAGACCGATTTTAAAAATTCTTTCACCATTCGAAAGCTACATTATCCACGAGTAATATAGGCTATATTTAATTTTGAACAAAAATAAGGTTCCTCGGATATTAGGGTTTTTCGGACACAAGGTGTAAAAACCAACCAAAAAAGTTACTTATTTTGCGTACCCTGCCTAACGGCTGAACCGATTTAGCTGAAAATTGGCAGGGAGGTAGCTTAGAGCCAGGAGAAGGACATAGGATCCTTTTTTTCCCGTTCAACGGGGCCGGGGCTGGGGCGGGACGGGGCCGGGGCGAAACAAAGTTCGCTGGGACCTCTAGTTACAAATAAAGTAAAGTTTAATCAAAATATACATATACTCACAGCGTCAGGTATCTCCATCTTCGCCCAGTAATCCAAGTAGGCTTGTTCATCCTCAGATAAAAAGTTTAGATCCTGGATCTGAAATAGTAGATAAGTAAGGTGTGTTAAAATACTGATAACATTAAAATTACTTATTAATCCTGAGTTAAAAAGATTCGTAGAACTTACTTCTGGAGAATGTACGCCTGAGTCGACTTCTTCTTTTACCTCACCCAGGGGATCAATGAACTGAAAGAATAATTATTTCAATTTTATTTCGAGACATTTAAAATGTATTTAAATAAATAATTATTTGTAATATTCAGTGAAACTTACGTTTGTGCTTGATGAATTCATGTCACTACGTTCTTCTCCATTTGCTGAGCATATGATTCCGATAACCTGAAATTTAATAATAGAAAAAAACATGTTAGTTAGGAACATAGAATTATTATCCCTTTCGGAAAGGAATATTAATTGTATGGTTAGGAATCCATACTGACATAAAATAATACTCATAGTAATAACACTTACATCAACTTCTCTCGGACGTACATCAATAGCGTCGTAAATCACATTTTCTATTGGGAGATCATCATCGACCTGAAAATAGAGAATATATATTTAATTCAATAGAAAGTAGGACGTCCACCGACAAGTGGAACACGCCACCTTATATAAATGGCGGTATCACACTGGATGCTAACCGCTTGCACCGATCACTGTGGTAAACTTTATTGGAGGCCATGGTTCAGCAGTGGACGTCCTTTGGATGATATGATGCTGATTCAGTAGAAATACAAATAAACAACAAAAAAATAACTCACGTCAGAAGGAAACAGGCGCACATCATTTGCAGAGGAATGCACTTCTTGTATCTCTGAAGTAAAATAAATGGCCTGAAACAATTATAAATTCGTTAGCTTCCTTTAAAATACCTGTCAGCTTGAGAGCCCACTCCGTCATTTTGTCGGTTAAAATATAATAATAAGATTTTGAAAAACTACTTACATCATCATCATGACACTCGCCATCTATGACCACTTCCGATGAATCCATTTCTATCTGCCTATGTAAATTTTTCACTGAGTGTAACATAGGACCCTCTGAGTTTACTGCAATCTTTTCCTTCTTCGATTTGGGCTCTTTCTTTACACGTGGAAGCTTTGCTTGCAGTTTTGCCACTAAAATAAAACAAGAGAACTCATAAGTTTTAAGAGTACTTAAAGAAATATTATGAGAAAAATCATAAGCACTTGTAAAACTGACACACAGTCCACAACAATAGAGGATACCTATGCCAACTATCTACCTTCTGAAGTGTTGATGAAATAATAATATATAATAAATAAATATGTTAAAAATAATTACGTTTGGCCTGCAGAGCGACGTTACGAAAGTGTAGCCTCTGCCGTTCTTCGTAAAAAGTCAGCATTTTATGCTCCAGTTTTTTAACGAATGGAGCGGCCTCTCCGATCAGCTTTTTTTGTGGAGCCTGATTGGTTAAAATAACGAAATAATATAAATATATATCAGGAAACAAGTAAAATTTAATATACTACGAAAGTATTCAACATTATATATATGTTATGTACAAAGGTACCTCATTCTACGGACTACGATAATTATTTGCGTGCTACAGTTTGGTTTCACATTGCTACGATGCTACGAATGTATCGCTTCTACTGTGGAACAAATAAACGTTGTGATAAGAATGACTATTCTGTTTTATCACTTTTCGACAGCTTGCGTAACTGAAATGTCTGAATAAGACAAAACATGGTTCAACTATTCTAACGTTATTCCACGTTTATTTGTTCCGCGGATAGTGTTGTAAGCTTGGTGTTGTATCATTGTTTCACTTGTCGAAACCCTAAGCCTGTGCCTAAGCGAAGTAAAGTGTACGTAATGGAAGGAAATATGATAATAAAGTAAATATTGGGCTTACGTTGGAGTTCATTTCCGCGCCAAGCAATTTCCACCCTGCAGCGAGTTCGGCTCTCCTTTCCCTTTCATAGATAGCGTTGCGCGCGAGTTGCTCCTCCTGGAAACCAAATAGAGACGTAGAATTATTTGTTAATTGCACTTGTGAAAAGGAATATGTCAGACAAGGAATTTAACCCTGTGTCTTACGCTATCCGGGCGCAAGACTGTACCACTTGCTCTGATCTGATCCGGGCGCAAGACTGTGCCCTCTGACACATTGGCACGTAATAGTAGGTACAAAAGTCCATAAGGGTTAATCAATTCATTGAGTAATGAATAAACTCTATGCTTACCCTAGAAATTGGAGTACGATTGTGCCCTCGCGGTCTACCACGAACTCTTTCGAGTGGAATGTTGATCTAAAATAAACAATTAGAGTTAAATTTTGTTTTAGAGAACAACATTTTATTCGTAGTCTTAAACTTAGTACTTACATCTAGATTATACGAGTGGCGGTTCTTAGTAATTTTTGCTTGCTTTCGAGAACTGCCATCCCACTGATCTTCGAAATCGTCTATTTGGTGCGCAGATCGTTTAGTTATTGAGCTTTTACTGCGTGCAGGACCGCTGTTCTTGTTGCCTCCGGCCTTTAAACCAAAACAAGAATTTACAAACTTGTTAAGATAAGAACCAAGTAAGCCGAAATAAAGAGGAGGAGCATAACATATAATTACATTAGACCTTATTTTCTAGGAAAGGGAGGTAAAAACGTAGATACGAAAGGTACAACTAGGACTTATAATGTAAACGAACCCGATTAAAACTAATTTAAACAAAATAAACGATGTGCAATAATTGGTTTATGATATCATGAACATTTTTTAAATCAAAGTAGCAGTTATTTTGCTCAAACTAAATCTTAAATGGAAATAAAATATGGGTAAAATAGACTCACCATATTGACTATAATATTATAAAACAATTAAAAAGTAAAGACACACACAGGTTTATCACTGGGACAGTTCCTGCTATCAAGAGCGAAATAGGAATGAGAATACACCGGGTAGTAGAGCCTTAAATAGGTGCCTGCGCGGGCGCAAGCTCCGCCCCCTTCGATTACCTGAGCCCTAACATTACTCATCCTTTAAGTCTTTTAGTCCTGCCCTTTCTTATCTACGGCATCTTGAGACAAGAGCGAACCCATTTTATATAAAAATAAATATTTGAAAGTTTTTTTTAAACAAAATGTTAGTTTTTTTAAGCAATACAAATAAAACGCTAAATTTTTATGTTTTTAATACTTAATGCATTAAAACGTGGCTTCAGCACTTCACACAGCTTAGAAACAGCTTAAGCTGGTGTATAATTTAATTTTGAATCTTTTTTAAGTTTGTTAATTGCATAACACTGTTTTTTTTCTAATGCTTGCATTAAATTGATTTAGAGTAGAGAAGCAGGAATTCTGCCTATGAAAATATGCTAAAATGCAACATTATTACTATTACATACCATTATGAATCTTCCAAGCGCAGACCGCGCAAATGACAAAAACAGTCGGCTATTTTTGTAAAACCAAAATGAGATCTATTCTCTTTTATTTATCTATTTATTTTAGGAACACAAACAGTATTACAATCGATGATTACGTTTAAACAAAAGGCTGGACTATAACCTATAAACAGTGTTCACAGCTTGATTACATAATATATATAATATATTATATAACATAATAAACAATAATAAATAATAATTCTTATTCTGTTTTAGGCACTTGCAAAACAAGACATAATTATTGTCGTTCAACTTAATACTATACGAGTAATAATTACAAATAAATTATCAGAAATAAGCGTCATTTGGAAAATTCGAAATAATAAAGTTAAATAAATGTAGGTAACCCATATTATTATTGAGTAGGTGTTTTGTTTTGCAGACATTATTGAATGATTCAAAATAATTAATCTCCTAATGACATAGCATTTAATAAACCCTTTTTTACCTAATCACCTTATTAACTAAGCAATCGATTAGGAATAGATATTGTATGAAAAATTCCTATTTAATGAAGCCAATAAGCAATTTAGTAATCAAAGAGTTCCCATAAGAAACATAAAATTTAGTGTATTCACCAACATAACACAATATTAACGTTTATTTCATTAGATCTTAAAAAGCGCTAATGATAATAATAATACAACTTTTTATTGTACAACAGAAAGTAAATTACAGTTTATAAGCTCAAAGTAAATGTACAACTAAGGCGGCCTTATCGCTAAAAGCGATCTCTTCCAGATAACCTTTTGGTAAAGGAATAGACTATTCATAGGAAGGGGGAGCTACGTGCTAAGATCGAACATTTTATATTTATTACATTAAACAACAATAAATAAATATACCTACATAACAATAATAAATACATGAACATACATATTTG
The DNA here is from genome assembly GCA_963584085.1 of Pyrausta aurata. Classification (NCBI taxonomy): domain Eukaryota; kingdom Metazoa; phylum Arthropoda; class Insecta; order Lepidoptera; family Crambidae; genus Pyrausta; species Pyrausta aurata. Next base: position 5,461,841 of record OY757271.1, on the reverse strand, counting down.
AATGATACAGTTTTAGAAATCGGATATCCACTAGCTTTCCTATATTGCATTTTATAGTTCACACGGACTATTATAATACCTGTATATTTTTTCCTGGAAACACGCATTGAACCACGACCACACATTGTTTTTCTACCTAGAATAGATAAGGGATGATAAAAGTTGACATACTAAAACTGAACTTGTTTCGTTACATGACTAGTCTTTCCATTTCAATTTAATAAAGCTACGAATAACAACAATAAGTATTACACTTCAAAAATATGGTTCGAGTGCATTTTATAATGAATAATGATACGTTGCTAGCAAAAAGCATATTCTTAGCTCGTAGTTATTATGTCGTAGCGAGCAACGAAGATTACTACGAACAAATTCGTAGCAATGATAATACTAATCATGATTTTAGTTATTCTTTTTAAAATGTGACATTTATACGCACATATTATAAAGTTAACAATTTAAAAGCAATATAACCTGTAATTAAAAGTATGTAGATACTAGCAGTTTCCCACGACTTTACCCGCGTAAATATGTGCTTTTACAATGTGAAAGCTATATTATTGAAAAGTTCCAATAAATATTTTCAGTAGTTTAAGCCTGAAGGAGTAACAATTTTATTTATTTATTTTTATTTACAACAAAACAGTCATTACATCGAATATATATGTAACAGACAACGAGTACCCAAAATTACTTTATATGTGAGTATACAAAGTTTTAAACAGATTTAAACAAAATACAATATCCATACATCCTCACAAACTTTCGTATTATTAATATTAGTAGGTAATTATAAGTAGTATCATAATTATTAAAAGGGCATATCATCTAAGAGTCTAGAGTATACTGATCCATAGTATGACAGCTGACTACTCGGTAACTACAAACAAACGCCTTGCATTCCTTTAAACAATGAACTCAGTCATAAAATGGCAAATCCCCTAATCCGATTTAGAGAACTGCGAAAAAAGGAACTGTTACACTTTGGTGCTAATAAACCAACGCAGATCCAACGTTACGCATTGTTAATTTCTATACAATAGAGTTTGCCTTCCTAACGAAAACAATAATCTTTTTACAGCTTTTTTAAAGCCCTTCTTCTCAACTTCACTTTGACACAAAAGAAAAGATGAGTTATTGGTGTAATACTCGTGCTAGTCTTATCTTTATTGATGCCTGTATAAACTATTTATGAATGAAAGTAAAACTTTGCGTTATTTTTGCTGATGATAACACATGTTTTATGAACGTAGTTATGAATGGAGTTTACAAATGTTCTTAATTGTTTTTAAGTTTGATAAATGACGACAAGTTCATACTCTTATTTTAACACGTTTGTAAGCAAATCATACTTTTTTAAGATACCAACCGATCATGGGATGTCATTTTCTCAGGCTTGTTTTTTAAGGTTGCGCGTCTTGTAACGAATTTTGAAGCAGAATTTTCTGTTTGACTTTTGACTGTACCAAGACCTTCAAAATATTCATGTCAAAGATTACAGGAGCCCTATTTTTGAATCACTCGCTTGGGTATGGCGAGTGATTTTCGTTCGACGTAGAGTCAAAAGTCATAGAAAAAAAATCGTTTTCAAACGAAAATCACTCGCCATATCCAAGCAAGTGATTCAAAAATAGGGGCCCTGGTCGTAAGCTCACTTTGCGAAAAGTTATAACCACGGCTTGTTAAACAATAAATAATTAATTTAAGTTCTGGTTAGTCTTATCTGGCAGATACTTTACGAATTGACGTGCTATGTATGAATTTTATTATACGCTGGTTAGTGCTTATTTTTCGATAGTGAAAAAGGCTCTTGGTAAAATTAGGAAAGCGGTAGATTATTAAGTTTTTCATGTAAGACGAGATGAGACGAGATCGAGATGCATTGCGTTAAACGATTTTTTTAAAGTCAACTTTGTACTTACGCCACGATTACGTGCTTGCTCAGTGGGTGGGCCTCGACAGTCTTACTCCAAAAAGTACTCAGGTAAATGTCTATTTTAAGTCTTGCTTGATGATTAACTCTTACTGAAAATGCCTTAACACGTGAAAACAATAAAACATCTATTGTGTCTGGAGTAGTGTCCCGGAACGTGTTAACTGAACTGGGTGTCAATTCTCATGCAGTTCACATTCGAAAGAAGTTCACCGATCGACTGATAAGATAAAGCAATAACTTTATTTTACTACCCTGATAAGCTTTATCAGGGTCACAATTTCTGTGCATTTCGATCTATTTCGTTCGGTTGTTTTTTATGTGTACCTATATTACTTGCGTTTTTTTCGGTATAACAGTGAAACAAGCAATCGAATTACCACACGAAATAAGTTAGATTGACGTGAGAATCTGGGCCCTGAGCTTAACTACATATTGTCCTTGCTTACTCATAATGTACCTATCTAATTTCATAAACAATACATACATACATATACATATGTATATGTTAGGTATATTTTCTTATACTTCTTTATTCTACTTCCACAAATGGTGAGATTAGCGTTAGGCTTGCAGAATGGCATTGCAACCCTTTGCTAGATAAATCGAATACCTTCCTGGGTTCAGGGGCCCTATTTTTGAATCATTCGCTTCAAGATGGCGAGTGATTTTCGTTCGACGTAGTGTCAAAAGCCATAGAAAAAAAATCGTTTTCGAACGAAAATCACTCGCCATATCCAAGCGAGTGATTCAAAAATAGGGGCCCAGGATGCAGTCAAATTAGCAATTTTGCATTATATTGATACTATAACAATATAAATATTAGTATTCATACCATTATAGTATTATTATAATATTATTATATTGATGATATTCGTTTACACTGAGTGGGAATTAAACTGCTTAGGAATTGAAAGAATTATGTTGGATCGCAATTTGCGCCTGAAATGTCTGTAGTAATAGACTTGACTACTTCTTCATGTTAAAATGTGTACCATTTATTATTTGAGATCGAAGGTTGAGGGTGAAATAAAAAAAATGTTTGTATTAAAACAGGCACTTCATTTCATTTCCTTTTTATATAAATACACAACATTGTACCATTGATTGACATAATTTTTTAACTTATTTAAACATTACAATTTCGAATCACAGGGAGCATGTTTATAAATTAAAATTTTATTGTACAGAAAATCCATTATTCATTTTGTCAGTGCCAACTACCTAAACTTAATGCCTAATATAGTAATAATCGATCCGATCGGAATAAAGCTACCCCCCCGCCTCGCGCCAGACTGTCGTCAACTACCCCCAAACCTGGAAAAAGAAAGAAAAGACTTAAATAAGAGATAATATGTACAAGTAAAAAACAAGTGAAGTTAGCCTGTATCGTCCCACAGCTGGGCATCAGCTCAACTGTGAGGTGGTTTGTGCCATACTCTACCACGCGGGCTCAGTGCTGCTGACTGGTGGATATTTGCAAGGCAAGCGACCAACCTTGCTATCAGATGTTATCGAGCCGCCCATATTGCTTCTGACTAGGTTTAACGACTAATATCAACCGATATTAGCCGGACTATTAAAGAAACGTAAATGGAACTAGGAAAACTTACCGGCTTTCTTTAACTGTCAAGTCAGCTCTAGCCGTTTCTCAAACTCCATAAACTGCCACTGAACTTCCTCACCTGAAGTAAAGAAAATGTAATTTAGCAATAATCTATAGATAATCTAACAAATTGAATAGTAATATATTGTTTAAGTTAATATCTTACTCCAGTATTGTGACGAGTCTTCTTCAATATTGAATGAGAATATGCTTCCACTATTTGCCACCTGTAAAAGATTTAAACAAGAATTTATACCAATAACCATATTGTTATGGATAAATTTACAAAACAGATAATTAAATAATAGCTCAGTCTCTTATAGCTAATTAAAAAAGAACAAAACACGCTCATAATAATTGAGTGTCAGATAAAACTTACGGTAGTTTTTGGCTTGGACTGGGGCTCTGAGACATAGTAATAATGTTCTTCTAAAAACTGCAACTGGGCTTCTTCTGGGTCCGTCTCCATTGTAGACTCTATATAATCATATATCTGAGGAAGAAAAAACAAAAATAGAACATTTAAATTACATATTATTTACATTTTAATCTTCACTACAAACTCACATTGATGTATTTGATACTTACGTCCTGACATGGCGATGGTAGTATTTCATCTGGGTATGGTTCGATGAAGGGTACCCTTGTTTCAGAATAAAAAAAATCTGTGGGGGTAGATGACACTTCATTGTAGGAAAGGACTGAACCTAGAGTCGGATCGGGTATGGGTACAACCGGGTCTAGAGGAAGTGCCCTGACTTTGGGGGGTGGTACACTGGGGACATTGGATATTTCTTTCTTATAAGTTGGTACCCTGGGTTTTGGGTAAGGAAGCTTAACATTGGACACAGAAATTCTAGATTGACATTCACGAGGCTTTGGAGAACTAATTCTAGGGACTGGGTAAGGTATACGAACACTAGAGTTTTCTATCTGTTTTGCTGGTAAAGATACCTTGGGCTCAGGATATACTTTAATTTCAGAAGAAGGTATTCTATGTGCAGAAGAAGGTGCTTTAGTTTTAAGAGCCATCATCCTTGATTCTGGGGATGGCACTCTTAGGCCTAGGGCTATGTTTAAGTCGGGAGATGATAAGCTTGGATTTGAAGAGCGGGTGCTGGCTCCTAAAGAGTGAACTCCTGATTCTACATCCTCTTGCTCCATCTGAAATATATATAAAACATTGCTTGTATTAACGTAATCCAAAGTGTCTTTTTATTAAAAACTAATGTAAGATCATCGAAAAACTAAAACACACATTGGTAGACCGCGAATTTAAGACCTTGCCTGCGGGGCAAATACACCTGCTCTCGCCCTCCTGCAGGCGAAGTCTCGATGAAGTGGTTTACCATAGATTTATTCATAACATATTATCATTTGCCAATAAAGTGCTCAATATTTTCCATCAATTGATCATAAAAAAAATTCGGCATTTTATAAGTTAGAACTATTATAAATGAAGGTACAGGTATACTCACGACATGTGTTGGCAGATTAGGGTTGTTTAGATCATATTCTTGTTTAATTTCTCGTTGTACAGTAGTTTCCTTTTTACTTTTCTTTATTATCATCTCTGTACTTGTATAGCATTTTAGTATTGCCACTAGAATATAAACGAAAACCAAATTCTAAACCTCTTATTGGAAATAAGTAAAATTGTTATTGATATTTGATAAAAATAAGAAAAGTATGTGTGTTGGTCCGTTTTGTAAATAAAATAATGTAACGACTTACACTTTTTCCGGAGAGCGGCATTCCTGGAGTGCTGAAAGTCCACCTCTTTCTTAAACCACCGCATTTTCCGCTCCATTGCTTTCAAATACGGCGTCGCATCTCCTATCAGTTTGTTTTGAGTCGCCTGTAGATTAAAAGAAAGGTTGTTAGCTTTCCGTCAAAACCTATATATCGAGTTAGAAGAACTCTAATAAAAGAAATATAGCGGCTCACATTAGTTTTCATTGCTTCGCGTAGTTCATTCCATGCCTGTGTCAGTACTTCCCTCCTTTCCCGCTCGTAATACGCGTTGCGTTTACGTTGTTCGTCCTGTCGTAAAGCAAACATAAGTAAATAAAGTAATTGAATAGTATTGAACATAACAAAGTATAAATTCCAAAAAAAAAACATTATCTAAGTTTAAAATAAAAACCTAGTTGCCGTTTATTAAGCTTTGAAGACAAGAAGAAAGGAAAATATGCATTTAACTCGTTAACAGATTAAAAAAGAATTCCATAATAAGATTTTTTCATAGAATTAATTTTGAATGACCTAATTAACTAACCTTTGTAAGAGGTGCTCGATTGTGTCCGCGCGGCCTGCCACGAACTCTTTCATATGGTCCGTCGTTCTAAAAACAAATATGATTTACATTAATAAAATAAACAAATAATACATATTCCTTAGAAATTGAAAATAATAATAAACTTAAACATAAAGTACCTCCTCAGTGCGTCTTTTATTTGTACGACGACTAGCATCTTCCCAGGAGGAGTCGCTCTGAAAAAATAATAAAAATCATATGAACATTTTTTAATAGAAGAGTTCGTACCCTGAAAATATCAACATCAATTACCTCCTTTATTTTGAAGATGGTAAAAAAGGAGAGGAAGGAGTTTTATTATATTGACAGAAACTGAAATCCAGCATTTCATAATAATTGATAGTTTCTTACCTCTGGTGACCAGCTTCTTTCGCTTCTACTTCGCTTGGTGCGCCTGCCATTGCTTGTGCCACTCTGAAACGTAAAAACTTTGTTAACATCATTTCATTAGACTGAAACGCTTTACATTAAAAATAGTAATATTTTGGATCATCGCTTTTCAAAATGTTTCTTTACCATTGCAATTAAAAAGACTAGTTAATAATGTTCACTGGAGCACAAATTTACACTTGTTTTAGTCATCAGCAAAGGGTAACTGAAGGTGGTTGAAGTAGATGCTAGGGATTAAATACCTGCGCGTACGCATCTGCCCCCGCCCTCCACCCATTGCGCTGTTTTGTTTCTGAAGTGTTTGTTGTGTTTTTAAACAATGAGTTAGTTTGATAATCTTTTTTTGAATCGATAAAAACTAGATTAAAATTAAAATACTAGTTACTTACAATAAGTAAAAGAAAGAGTACAATAAAGCGAATAAATGTTGATTTTCCCAAAGGGAATTTAAGGAAACATTTTGCATTTTAACAACCCTGCAATCAATGCTAATATCATAAACATGATTGTGATACAAATCAATAGAACATGTATGTTTGGTACATTTTGATGGAGGATATTGTTTGAAGTCAACGGATTTTACTTGAACCACAGAACATATTTATTGCAATCTGGTGGTCGTCTCATTTTATTTGTGTGCAATTTAATTTAATTCAACAATTTAAAATGTACGACTATACGTATGGCTTAATAATGTTGACATAAATAGATGAATGAAAAATAGTTCTACGTACCTACTTAAAGTTACTTTATGTCTTATTTACTATTAAGCCAAGTGTGTGGTCACTAGCTCAGATAAGATGCATCCACTATCACCATCAATATTTTTGTTTAACACGTTCCGGGACACTATTCCAGACACAATAGATGTTTTATTGTTTTCACGCCTGTAGGTGTTCACTATCCCGGAACGTGGATTAAAAATAGTCGATTTCCCAAAGCCTATAATAAGTGGCATAAGATTAAGATAGATGTAAGTAGGTTAATCTCTTTCGTTAGTTGTTGAAAACTTGATGCATTATCCTTTTCTTTGAATTAAACTACACACACTTGTTAACTTATACTTACCCGGTAAGCTCTTCACAAGTAATACGGGTGCTAAAAATCCCTGTTATTTTACCTGGAAACATGTTTTTAACATGCATTGTTTATTCCTAGAATAGATAATGTTTACTCACTTTAATCTTTTTACAGCCAACAGCATTCAAACCTTTTTATTGTTTATGTTTATTGCATGCGTCATTATAATACTTTTGATTTTGCTGGTTCCTAATTAGAGGGTGGTAGTAGTAAGTAAAGCTTGTAGTTACTAAAAATCATGACATAAAAATTTAATTAAAAACTGAACCTCCTACAAAAAGCTGACTGAAAGGCATTTGTCTTTTAACCAGAAAAAAACAATTCATTTGGAGTCGCTGCATTATGTGCGTAGACTGTTGCTTGACATGGCCTATGTAAGCTTGACGCATTGAACTACTACGAGTATTCCTAGCGTATGGAACTGACACCACGAACAAATTTTGTGCTTCAACAATTGACGACACGGTCATCAATTCATAGTACAGATTCTTAATTCGAAATTCAAATTTCAAGAAAAATTACACGACTTAAAAAAATGTGTCTAGCAATGTACTAAAGAATTTAGGCTTTAAAAATTCTACCGTATTTATAATTCTACGAATGTGTAGTTACATAATTACCTATCTATTTGGATGTCAAAATACGTACCTAAAAAAAACATATCTTTTACACCTTGTTTGTAAAAACTTAAACTCTTAATTTGTTAGCTAGGTCCTATGAAGTATTTAGACAAGACGCTTTTATTTATATCATAATAAAATAATTAATTGATCGGTAGTGACAGATAAACGTCTTTGATACAATATTTTTTCGTGAAATAACATTTTATTTATTAGAGTACGTGTAATGATTAGTACATAGTAAGTAATAATGATACAAAATTACACACATTATTACAACTATTTAAATTACACATATAAATGAACATCAATTAAAAGTTCCATTTAATTCGATTAGAAGTAGCTAATCGAATTAAATGGAACCTCTTTTTAAGCTAAAAATAGTCCAATTATTTTTTATTTGACAACTGGATATTTGTAGGTAACTACACCACATAAACTTATCTATCAGCAATCACGTTGCTAGCATGTAATTCACTTCAGCGGGTCGGTGCTATGAACATGGATCTGAAAAAGTAATAAAGCATTTGAGATATTGTTAAAACATACTATAAAAAAAACTATAAAGAAGAAAGAAAAAAGAAAAAAAGTTTATTGGTTATAACTTATATGAAAAGGGAGTAAAAGATAAATGTTTTAATAATCCTACTAATATTGTAAATGCTAAAGTTTGTTAGGATGAATGTATGTTTGTTACTTCTTTTTTAAAAACTACGTGATGGATTTTAATGAAACCTTTACCATAATATAGCTCATACATCAAAATAAGCGTATAGACTATTATTTACGCGGGCAAAGCCGCGGGGAATTAATAAATAATAGTAAGATAGATAGATATAGTAAATAATAGTAAGATTACCGCATCAGGGTCTTCAAATTTCACCAAATCCGGAAACAAAGACGATGCCCATTCTCTCTGTTCAAGTGTCACGATTTCACCGTCTGTAAAATATAGATACTCGCGATAAACATATTTCAATTCTCACCACATCGAAATGAAACCAACTGAACACACACAAAAAGTACAGTCAATGCGTTAGCAACTGAGTCGTGAGGCCAAAATGTCAATAGTCATTTTGGTCGAAATTATTTAGATAGAAATATGCAGCGCGTCGCTTCATATTCAAGTGCAAACGAGATAAATCTGACACTGACACAACTCAGTTGATAACACGCGGACTATAGTAATAGACATAGAAATATTCCCAACTTTAAACTTACCCGCGCATCCATAGCAGTTGTGAGGATCTAGCCAGGGAATGGGTGGTTGATCATGGGGCGTGATCTGAGGGTTTGGTATAAACTGTATTTCCGCAGGTTGGTCAGAGTTTATCTGAAAGATTTTGCTCGTATTTCCAGATAAAGACATCCTTTTTACGCTTAAACCTGTAGTGTTATGAGTGACGGGGTTGGTATCATTCGAAAATGTAGGCTGCTGGGATACTGGTTCTAGCTCCATCTGCGGCACCATCGCTGTCACTATCAGACGAGATTCTCCACTTTGTTTATCTTGAAGTCTTGGTGCTATCTTAAAAAGTAAGATACATAAGTTAAGATAAAGACTAAAGGAAAACGCTACGAAATGTGTCTACATTTTTTTTTAAATCTTACGATAAATTACTAGATGTATTGCCTGCTTTGCTTGATGATTGATTATTATAATATCTTAATCTAAATATCTATGCTATGTATATAATATTATTATTCTACACTTTAGTATTTTGTTGCAATGTTAATATCTATTTACAACACTCTCCTGCACCCATCACAATCTCTCTGCGTGACCTAAAGGTATGACTGGGAGAGAAAGCTTTTAGCATTAAGTCCACCTTTTGTACACTTTTATTTGTGCAATAAGGTTTTTAAATAATATAAATATAAAAGAAAAAAATGTTAAGCTTACTTCATGGCTTCGTGTTGCGCCCATGGCATGTTGTTCCATAATTCGCAATCTCCGTTGGCATTCAGCAACTGTTGATTAAGTAGAATTTTAAAATCGCTTACAATGGTGCGTACTTAACTAAAAAGAATTATGTATCTTAATAATTGTGGCTTACTTCGTTCCATCATCATTTCGTTTTGATCACGCAAAAAATCGTTTTCTTTGCGCATCGTTCTAATGTAGTCGATTGCTCTAGCGATAATTATTGTTTTTGCTGTCTGAAAGCAAGACCAGAAATTTATTTTTGAATCACTCGCGTCGAAATTCCCAGTGATTTTCGTTCGAAAATCGCGGTAAATAAAATATTAACGCGCATACCTTCAACAATCGAGTTATCTTTTTTTATCACTCTTTTGATTGAACTTTTTCATCATTCTTGTGATGTTGTCTTTTATCCGGTTTTCATTCGAAAATCAAGCATAAATCAACGAAAATCACACGTCATATTGAGACGAGTAATTAAAAAATAGGGGCCCATATACTATATTTAAGAGCCAAAAATTATCAAGAATCTGAATGAAGTAAAAAAAAACTCAATACTATGCAACTGAATTTGATGCGCTTTCAATTTGAAGTCATGCTGTGATCACCTGTGAAACCTGTAACACCATAGTTTCACATGTAAATGTAACTAAGTATTTGTAAATTAAAACATACCTCCGAGTTGGCACCAACGTATTGTGCTAGGTGAGTAATTCCTTTTGCTATTGCATCTCGCCGTTCCTTCTCATACTTCGCGTTGCGATTTTTTCTTTCTCTCTGCGGATATGGATTTTTTATAAGTTTGATGATGAAAGAATATTTATTGATAAATAGATCATTTTATTGTTTACCCAATCAAGTGGCGTCCTATTTATTCCAGGAGGTCTACCACGCGGAGGCCGAGTTTTTTGATCCTATAAAAAAATAATTTTAAAGTAGGTAAAAAAATAATAACAGTAAGTATATAAATATTATTGAATTATAAAGTTTTGCATATGCTTGAAAGTACGTTCTACAAAGAACTTACCTTATCATTCATTCTTTTGTTTTTATTAAAAGTTAATTGGCGATAATTATCCACACAACACTTGAATGTATACCTGCGCTCACGCTTATCTGACATTTAGACCCGCCTCTGTGTCAGCCATTTTGGGCGTGACTTTGAATTGACAATAGATAAAGTTAATATTCCTAGCCACAGATAATAGAATTTAAGAATAGGGCCAAAGAGCTGTCAAACAGAACTGTAAATGTACTTGTTTATGTATTTTGCCTGTCAGTGATGTTTGCCCTAACGCTTATCACATTAATATCGATATCGATGATATTAATTATTGTCAGTATTAGAACTAAAGTACAATTATGAAGTGAAGTAAGAATATTTAAGATAAACCAAAAATTTTGAATTTGAATTCAGGATTAGGTATTTATTTTAGTAAAAAATGTATACTTAAAAGATGACATAAGAATTCAAAAATAGCTTGGCCATGCGCAATTATTGGTTTCGGATTTCATCTTTTATGAGTACATGTATGTGACAATGTGAGACTTAAAAAACATTCTAAACCAAAAAATTGGACCTACAGTTCATCGATGATTATAGATGGGCGGGTGGGTAGAAATCCAGTGGATATTTATCCAATTTATTCCCACCCGGTACGTAAAAATTGATTTCTACCTAATTTACCCAGGTGTTTATTCCGAATGCTGGGTATTATAGGTCGACCGCAAAACTGAGACGTTTCTGACGTCATTTTTGTCGCCTGTATTTACATTTCCCTCCCAATCAATGTACTCCTTATCATTGCTATAAATTAAACGATCTTTCTTTTACCTTGAAGAAGAACATTTAATTCATAATAAAAAATATGGAGTACATTATTTGGGAGAAAAATACAACAGATGTGACGTCAGAGACGTCACAGTTTCGCGGTTTACCATAATTAAATTTACGTTGAATACTGATTGTTTTGACTATCAGTTGGCTGTGTATGAATACCTAGACCTACAATTTGATTAGAAATATCGTTTATGCTATACAGTCAGTCATCATATTCACTTAAAATCATAAATAATTCGTTTCAACATAATCGGATAATGTTGAGTAGTATGAACAACCGTTTTTTTTAAATGAGTATAACTTACAAAGGAGTTATCTCAACTTTGCAATATTTCACTTGATGGCGGGGTACTTGGTAGCGATGACAGCACTCAATGTAAATCTGCATCCTGTGCTGTGTGTGTGTCCAATGCAGCCTGCATTCACAGATTAGTAAGAGTATGTCTGCATTATTGCAGTAAATGTTGTCGATAAGCTTTCTTAAATTTTAACCACATTATATGTATATATTTATAAAATTAGTTCGTACGTAGGTCTACAAATCCGCATAATGTACTGCACTGAATAAAATTTTGTCCTGTAAAACTGTTTAACCTTACACAGTCTCCCTCTTTCCCTTTGGGGTTGCCAAAATGCAGGTACGCACTGTATTTGCAACTTAATGACAGTTTTTATTGGATTTAAATAAAAATATATCATTTTTATAGCACAGTATTATAAACTACATGAAAAGAAATTAAATCGCACCATAAAAGTGAAAAACTTCAATAAAAATATTACATTTATTTTTTTAAAACAGGCTTTAATTTATACCCGGTATCAATTGGAATCGGGTGGGTTAAAATAGCGTAGATTGGATATTTATCCAGTGGCTGGGTTTATATCCGGGTAGGCGCCCATCTATATCGATGATTGATTTAACGATTCTTAATAAGTCAAATATTTTTAGATTAAACTTATAACCTACCCACAAATAAGTACGTGGTTCGAATTACTAAGTCTTGAAAAATTAAATGTTGTCAATTATTTATGAAAGTATTTTTAATTAAGCAAGAAACTACCAAAAATGTATTTTGTAATGTTGATTTTCTGTGAAATATCCTTTTATTTTGGAACTCAAATTCCTATTGATCTTTCCTGTTTAAATCGACAAATAAACACTAACCAACGTATAATTCAAACAATAAACGTCATTCGTAGACAGACAGAATAACGTTAATGGGAACTTTTGAGGCATTGTTAAACAGGCCGTAACAGACAAAACCTGATGTACCTAAAAAACATAAAAATATGCGCCTATTAATATGCAATGGTAAACACGTGTGTGTGTGTGTGTGTTGTTTGCTTTATTAAAGTAACAATAGATTTATCTCGGAAAATTGAAACTGAAAAATACTGTTTGTTCCGATTCCAGACGTAGAAATATAAAGTTACGGCTGTACGAGGTAACGAAAGATGGCTGCCGCCTCTGATCAGTTCGTTAACGTAGAGAGTCGACATACGCCAACGACGCCGATACATTACTTCCTGCCTTAAGTTAACAGAGTGACAGAGATGGAAGAAAATAATACTTAGACAAGTAGAAATATGTGTATGTCATGTACTACTGACTGACTGTACTACTTCCAGTCAGCGAAGACGAAGTTTACATAAGAGTCGACCATATTATCTCGTTCATCTATAAGTAAACTTAATTAATACTAATTGTAACGTGTTCTTTTTGTTTTTGAAAAAATTTAATCAATGATTCTACAAAGCTTAAGTAATTTTTTCCCGAAAAAGTTTATACTAACAGAAGTTATACCTAATGTACAATGAGATTATTTTTTAAAATCAGTTTGTCATTATTTGCTCTCAGTGTTGTTTTGCGACGTTGTGAGATTACCCTACTTCATTGATATTACGCGCTAAAGCCGCAGCGGCATTTTTCATTGTAGCTGACAGTTCTTGACGTATGCCGCCGGCAAAGACGCCGGCCGGTGTGGATGCACCAATAAGAAGCGTTAAGTTTAATCTCACTGGTATGTTGTCAAACTTTAATGGCCGCCAAATAAGTTAAAATAACAGGAGCTTTTCTCTTGGCCCAACAGAGTGATACGATAGCTTTGCCATTTTATATAAGTATATTATCACCTTTTTAGGTAGCCATCGCTATAACAAGCGCTCGTAGTCGAATGGAAGCCTTTGTTTCTCTTTTACTAGCTATAATTTCTAGTTGTAAATATAAATGTATCGTCAATGATTAGAGGTTGTTAATTATTTTATGATTTTAGCTACAATGGGTAATGCAATGATGTGTAATAAGACTGTGAGTGTGTAGTACCTTACTAGAGTACACACAGAATAAACAGTGAGTTAGTATTTCCATCAAGTATTTATTTAAAATTCATTGAATTAGGTAAAGCAGCCTTTTCTATGCTTGTCAAAAAATTTTAACAATCTTTTGATAACTTTTAAAATAATATCAGTGAATAAATGAATGATCTACAAATTATTCAGTATGTAAGGATAAATTACTTTTAAATTAAATTACTTAGTAGGGAGTGACTTTTGTTTTAACTTATTTTAAAATGTATAATTTTGTTAAAAGTTAATGACAAGATTGTTTCATATATTTGTCAAGCAAAAAAACGGACTTTATACTTTTTAAGTTCAATCAATAATTTAAGAAATTAAGTACTTATAAAATGTCTACTAAATAATAATATTGAGAATAACTTTAAAAGCTTTTTTTTGACAACTCCTTACTGAAGTACCTAAATAAGAAGCAACGGCAAAAAATCGTCTGTCATTTTAATTGCTAATATTATGGAGCATACTCGGCTCGGCAGTATCAATGCCATTTTTCGCCAGCCAAGACAAAAGCGCTGAATACCGGCTATAGTGTTTCTCGATACAGCTTCGTTCGATTGTTGCCAGCTGTTTTTGCAGCGCTAGCGAAAACTTTGCGAGCGCTGCTGATTGACCGCCGCTCTGCGAACAAATAACAGAATGAAATGCAATAAAACCGCGGCAAAAGCGAAAAGGATAAGCTGATGTTTACGGCAGTATTTTTACTACCTGAAAAAATATTGCCTGATTTTTTAACTTAGTTATTAAATTACTAACTTTGTATGCTCGGCAATATTTCAAATTTTATATTTCATTCATAGATAGTCTGTTGTCGATATTTAGCTACCCAAACCAGAGCTTCTTGCGACGAGGATGCATTTCTTTACAAATTGTTTGTTTGGGTAGACAACCAAGTAATTTCATTTAAAGACCTAAAAATATACTTTGTACATGCCTGCACATCTTTAGGTAATCAACACGTCGATTTAGCAGCTAACCCCAATTATATAAACTTTCGACTTACAACACAATCACAGGCTGCGTTGCGGCGTTGGATAGCAATGCTATTCCTTTGAGCCAGGAACCAACTTTATTTTCAAAAACAGTATTTAATTTCTGTGCACTTTTCCCAAACAGTAATTCAGTAGAAGGTCCCTACGGTCCTTTAGGCTTAAACGCCAAACGGCACTAATACATAATCACTTGCAAGTGAGATATACTTGCCGCACTTCGCATTTTCAGCCAACTCCGCCGCTGCTTCAGCATTATGGGCTGATTCCCTGAGATAGGAGGGGGCCAAAGTGTCAAAACAAGTTGCGTGCCAAACTAAAGCCCGATCCCGCTCTCGAGCCAGCGGCAAGAGACCAGATGGCTCATTCCCAGGCCTGAATGAGCCATCCGGTCTCTTGCCACCATCACGAACCAAATCTCGTGGTTCCAATGAGCGATGATAGCGTCATTGCGTGACGGCGAGACACCCAGCGCGTTAATGGCAACAAAGGCAATGGAGTCCAAATATGTCGATCTCCTTGCCACAGGGACACGAAAAGATTAGTACTTATGTGCCTGAAGCAGATTTTAAATTGAAACATACTCACTGTGTATGTAACTATCGCCAACTGCGCGATGCGTGACAGAGGTATCAGCTCGCAGCGCCTTACATGCGCCTGCACATCTTCAATCAACGCATCGACAGTACGGGCGGACCCTGGAGTCAGTTTTATAGTTGTTGGACTACCGTCTGAACAAGCACCGAGGGCATCACACACGCGCACCCAAACTTCTGTACCACCATCTGAAAACATATTTCAGTCAGTGGATTTGACCAACAATCCCCATTTTTTTATATTTAGTGTATAATTATATCTTTTTACTCGTAAAGGGAACAGAAGGCCTACTACGAAAAACGAAATCCGTCAATACGATAATCGTTTTGCGGATCCGAAGAATTTCATAGTAGGTATTCCATACTAAAAACCTTTCGGATCCGAAAAACGATAATCGTATTGACGGGTTTCGTTTTTCGTAGCACCACCTCCTGCACCGTTTTGACCGATCAAACAAACAGGCATCAACTATAAGCACGATACGTAAAGGGATTAACACGTTCCGGGACAGTGCCCGCCTACAGGCGTGAAAACAATAAAACATCTATTGTGTCTGGAGTAGTGTCCCGGAACGTGTTAACAACGCCTGGGAATCGGATAGGATACGGATTAGCAAACGCCTCGACGGATCGCGTTTGCTACCTTTTATGACAGTTCTTTTTGTGAATAACCACGTTTGACAGGGTGGACTGATAGTCGACGAATATCGGACGATCCCATACGAGTGATTACGTCTGCTTCAACCTTGATTATTTTAATAAAGTTATAATCGTGTGTTCTGCGGTACATTGTAAATATGTGAAAAACAAAAAAACTAACCCACATAGGGTAGGAGGGTTTCAACAGCCCGATGTTCCACATAGGAGGCTAGAAGTAAGGTTTCATCTCCAATTTTGCAGAGGAAAGAGTATTCTAGCGGCCCGTCTGGGTCGACCACCGGGAGAGCACTAATACGGAATTCAGTCTCCATGGCAGTCCCAGATTCAGGTGTTATCTGAAATAATTTAAAATCTATTTCAGATATTTTGCTCAACAATAGGTAAGTCGGCTGATGATATGAATTTCTAAGACACAATTTGCATCAAAAACTGCTTGTAATGGGTAATTCATAGAGGTTTTTAGCCTAAGTATTTATATCACAAACTTTTCTTAAATTTCTTAGTGTCATTAACATACTATACAGAGATACTAACCCTTATTATGACTGCACTTTCGGTTATAGTAGGTACTTAGACTAGTAATACGTAGCTCACCTTTACATCGCTGGGTTTCGGGCTCTCATTCAACTGAAACCATACATCAGCAAATACCGTTCCTTCAGTCTCACAGCTGAAAGTCAAAGAGCACCCACACTGGGCTACAAAACGCGCTCTCCCTGGCTGAGCGGAAAACGATGTGGTCACCTGCCGCCATTCCGTCTCATTGGAGAAATCGGCTAGCTCGCTAAGAAACTGTTCTTCAAGAGAGTATACTGTTAAGGTGTCAGAGAGAATTTCTCCATGCTGAAAAAGGACATAGGTATTATTAGCATGTTTATGAATATAATCAGTTTTGCCTGAAAGTAAGGTAGTTATGTACCTATTTTAAATGCAGAATATTTGAATAACACATCTCTTAACTGTGAATAAAATAAGGTTTGCAGATACAGAACTTGTTTACTCCGAATATTGATAGTTCGTTTACGTTCGTATAATTCAGATAACATTTTACTATAATAATAAATTATATTTATTCTCTTTCAAAAAATTGAACACACAGCTAGTCTAACGCCGGAAAACCTACAAATAATAAGGAAAACATATTATTGTAAATTATGTAAAATATTTATACCTGGCAGTCATCGCACGCTTCATTTGATTCTTTATGTAACTCGGCTAAATATGTTTCCGATGCGAAATACCAAGATAAATTGCAAGACGGAACCACATTGCTTGCATTGGCTACAACTTCAACTATACTGCCTTCATTCAGTACTCTTGTCAATGGATCTAACTAGAACAAATGCGATTAAATGAAATAAAAAAAAATATTAATTTGCAACAAAACACAAATTTTAGTTAAGTTTTCCAAAAAAACTGAAATGAATCTCCTTTTCAGAATTTGGCGCTAAAAAAACGTGGAGAAAAATTTGAGCAAAATCCATAATTTATTATTAGCGGCCAGTGTTCCAAGTGAGCAACCGCGCGTATTATTTTCTCGAAAATTTTGTCGAACCTTTTTGTATTAATATTTTTTGTATTATTGATACGAGAAGGATGAAAGACTGGCCAGAATACGCATAAAAGAGTTTTTTCTAATAAGTCTTTGCTTAGTTGGCATGGCATTAGTTACGAAATGTACAGCAGTGCACACGAACATCACGAGTATTTTTTTTAATTCTTAAGCATTTAGGTATTATGATTGCTTAAATAAATAACGTAGGTACTTGTAATACAGGTAGAATGGCGCTCAACACCATTATTGTGGCATTTGTGGTGCTGGTTTGGTCCATTACACTGGCACTTAGTACGATTTGGTATCTGAAAAGAAAAGTGTAATAACCAATTAAGCATAACTATATTATTTACATAATCTGTAAAATTTTGATACTTACTCGCCCAAATCAGGTAAACCAGAAGGAAAAGTCAGAGCTTCAGAATCACCATCAACCTCTGCGGTACAATCTTCGTCGTTGAATTTGCAAGTCCACACGTACTACGTATTTTCGAGAAAAATAAGAGTTAATAGAACCCAATGGTTGACTGGTAGAGAATGCTTTAAAGCATTAAGTCTGGAATGGGTACTTCATTTTGTTTGTGCAATAAATAATACATAAATAAATAAATAAACATACGTAAACCATTGAAATAAAAGGGAAAGTAATTTATTTTAAAATCTTTTTAAATTGTTCAAGGAAAGCCATATCAAGCTCATCTCTACATAAGTATATAAATTTTACCAGACACCAAATATAATTTATTTAATTTACAGCTATGTACTTACTGAAACCGGCTCATCGTAATAATCGTGGTTAACTACTATCGATTCTATCGTGAATGGCTGGCCTACAGTGACCCGTAAACGGTCCACGCTAAGGTATGCCCTTAGCCCACGAGAACGTACTCCGAATGGCAGATTAGTCTGAAAAATACATTAGATCATTCAATTGTGTCGAAGATTCGAAAACTATTACTGAACAAATAATTCACCCTAAAAATTAACTACTAATTCAACAACGCTTACGATATCATGTATTAATAACGTCTATGCCACGTTCCACGTCGACCATTCAATTTGGCTTTTCATTACCTACCTAAGCAGACATACGGACAGGTTTAAAGTAAAAAGGTTTTCTGTCCAAGCCACGTGAGGCTACGACATTGAACTACTATTACTACGTAGGCTACGACAGAGTCGAACATGGAACAAGTCCGCTCAGAAGAACATTGAATCAGACTTTGAATAAAATAATATGCGTTGATGTTTCTTTGCAGACTTGGTGTCACATGTTTACCTGAACCTTATTAAGCTACATATTTATCAAGTGATCGAAGTCGTTATCAGCTTACCCTCGTAATAAGATCTCCATTAAGCTTCATGACGTGGCAGATCGCACTGTATGTCTCGTCCACTTTCAGCGAGTAAGGAGGCATTTCCAAACGAGAACCTACGATATGCGATACGTTGACAGTTTCTGCAGAACTGGTGCTTTGTATTGACCATGTAAACTGCAAGAAATAGTTTTAATTAGTATTGGTAAGTATGTTCAAATGAAAACAATGTCACATGGATCCATGGAGGATAAGAGAAATTTTTAAGTTTAGTACACTAGGTAAGCCACTTCATTGAGACTTCGCCTGCAGGGCACAGGAGTGCGGGGGGAGGCGAGAGTGAGGTGCGTAAAAATCACCTTAACCCATAATAATTAATTAAGCCGCACACCATTTTGTTGGTGCGAATCTATTAATTTTCAAATTGGGCATGATTAATGATACAGTAGGGTTAAAAGGTGAGTAAATAAAGTCGAAGACTTCAGGTGGTGGTGCTGTAGTTGTGTATTTTCATAACATACACAAGTGCTTTAATTATTTACTTTAGCATTATTAACCCAGATTATCCTACTGTTCCTTAAAAGACACCTTTGTTATTAGAAATGATATGTGGTTTTATCAAAGAGCTTATCATTTATCAGTTTTACATGCGTTAAAAAATATACTTTTCTATGTTCTTGATAATCAACCCGTTTATTTTTAAAATTAACTTTTGAAAAAATATTTAAACTAAGTGATAAATATAAAAAAATCCGGGCGTATGCCGGATTGCGTAAGACACGGGGTTCAATTCCTCGTCTGTCACAGGTTCACAGTTGCCTTTTACAAGTGCAATTTATATTATTAAGTTTGTATGGTGACAAAACACTATAAAAACAAAAATAAACTATAAGTGATAAATATTTCTTTTCAAACAAGTTTTGTTCATGTTTGGCTCCTACAGATACAGAGTAGCACCTTAATATCTAAGACATTATTTTTCCGGTCTGGTCTTTCGGGTAAAGATCATTTTAATGTATTTGAAGTAGCCCAATTAATATAAAGCAACACTTTCTCACATAGTAGTCCTGCGTAGGCGTGCAAGCAGTGACCTGCGCTTCCAGTATATACTCCACATCAGCCAACGCCACTTGGGCACCCAGTAGTACTATCGATAGCATATCATTCCTGCCCTCGATCATCAGCTCGTGGTCGCCTAGGGTGTTGTCAATGTTGAACACCTTCGGTTCGCTAACATCGCCGTTGGGTTCGACTGAGCTCACGTTGAAGATGTAGTTGACGCCTTTTAGGAGCTGGTGAAAATTATCGGTTTCAACGGATAAACAGCATATTTTGTTTTCTTAAAAAGTAAATGAATGTGAATCTTGTAATGTAAAAATAAAAAATAAAATAAAAATAAAAATAATTCGGGGAGGCCAGAGTCTATTATATTTTTTTTAACCTATATCATCCCACTGCTGGGCAAAGGTCTCCCCCAACTCTTCCACCTATCTCTATGCATGGCCAACGACTCCCAATCCTTAGCAAAACTAACCAAATCGTCACACCAGCGCTTTGCCATCTGCTGGTATCCATCGCGTGACGATTTGGGCCCATCTATCCGGGTGCATCCTACACATGTGTCCCGCCCATTCCCACTTTAGCCTTGCTGTTTTCTCACCTACATCCGCTATGCCAGTTTTGGAGCGTGGTATTACGGACCTTATTCATCCTTTTAATACCCTTATTATAAAATATGATAAAATTAATTTATTATTTATTTTAAATGTAAGTCGAAGAATTATGCAACTCTTTGCGTATACGTATAGGTTTTGTAGGTCACAATATGGTGAGAATTGAGCTGTTCAGTTATAATAGAAGTAAGGCTAAGTAAGGAGAAGAATCGAATCGATTCTTATCTCTTTCATTACAAACTATTACAAGGCTAGAACTAAAAGATTCCTCTCTAGTTGTACGACAAATATTTATATTTGTAAAATATACATTATTTTACCTGGCTATTTTCAATGACATACACAAACGGCTCGGGCTGCGGCCGGTTCAACCTCGCTTCAAGCGCTCGCGCAGCCCTCCACAGCAGCAGAGTGAAGCGCTGCGCGGGCGCAGGCAGCGGGCTCCAGCGCACGAGCCACGATATGCGCATGTCCGTTTCAGCGGCCGTCTGCAGACTAGACATATAATATAATATATCAGATGTAATATAATAATAATAATATAACTCTTTATTGTACAACACAAAGTAAATTACAGTTTATAAGCTCAAAGTGAATGTACAACTAAGGCGGCCTTATCGCTCAAAGCGATCTCTTCCAGACAACCTTTGGGTAAAGGAATAGACTATTCATAGGAAGGGGAAGTTACGTGCAAATGAAAAAATATACTTTTACTTTATTACAAAAAAACAAAGATTTCCTCTTTCTACAAGTTTATAAAGATAAGTACTAAAACAATGCATACTTCTTAATCTCTAAATAACCATGTAGAACCAAGTTATGGTAAAGTGGAATCGCCCCAAAACATATTATAGCTGGGGGTATAAAATATTATATTTCTCAGTGAAAAGGGTTCCATAGTAAACGATATCGATGTATATCTCGGGATATTAAATTACATTTATTTCTAGGTGAATAGGCACCTTTTAAAGCACGTCATCCATAGTCTACTGTTCTCAAGTTAAGACTCGACCCATGACTCGACTCAGTGTAAGTACTATGCAGTCAATACCATTACTATTTAACTCGTCAAGTATTGAACGAGACACAATAGAAATTCCATTATTATGCGACTCCCGGCAGTCGCATAATAATGGATGGATGGATGATACCTGACTGATTTAAACACGTTTCAAAACGAAATTGAATTGATTAAATGCGATTCATGTGCATTATTGAAATACAAAAAGTGTTGCACTTACGTGATCACTGTGTTATCGGGTTTCTCGACTGTAGCATTATCGTCTTTTGGACAAATAAACTGTGGAGCTAGAATCCGAAACTTAGACTCTACTTTTATTTCACTTTCTGCAACCTTAAAACGAAAAATAATATCTTACCACATTTTATTTATACAATGGAAATACTCGTAACTGGTACTGGTAAACACACAAACCGAATTAGCTGTAAGATAGAATAATAAAAAAAGCACTGCCAGAACATTGAATTTCAATAGGCACATTGCTACTATTTAAACATTTAATATTTTATAGGACAAAAACGTAGCGTATTTTCAAGCCAACAGTTGAAGTTCTATTGTCATTTCATGAACATTGAAACTGGAATTTATTTTAATCGCTTTGCGTGTCAAAGCTTTACTTTTATAGCGAAGGCACACGTTAACATGAGTAATATTTTTATGTTATACACCATTATACTTCACTACAAAAAAACTAGCTACTAATAAGCTTAAAATAACGCATTTGTCTTTTGTTTTAAAACAAATTCATTTGGAGTTAGTGCATGATGTGTGTAGACTGTTTTGGTGTACGTAAGATTGAAATCAAATTCAAAAATCATTAGTTTTTCCTCTTTTATGGCGTAATTTCTTTATTTCTCTAAAATAAATGTTTATTTCATGATTTTTAGTAATTACTATATTATTATCTCCAAAACTACTGAAACAATTTTAACGAAACTTACTCTGTACCCCAAGATAAAATTTGCGAAATTTATGAATAAGTATGTATATGTATTATTGTAAAGGCAATATATATTTTTCCATTTCATTTCATTTCACGTATTTGGAATAGATCAAACTTTCAATAATAATACTCAAATATTATCAAATTCCAACGATAGGACATACATACATGTCAAATTAATAACCTTGTTTTTTAAAGACGGTAAAAGTCAGTAAAAAGGCAATTCTAGATACCGCGTTTGTCCATCACAGAAAGCGATAAATTCACAAACAATTACATGAAATTTGCGGAGTTTATCAATGGATAGAGTGATTCACGGAGAAGGTTTTTGTAGATCATAATTTGCTAAGATAAATTTTAAATACATGCACCCTTACGAGCTGGGGCACGCCACCCAGTTATTACTATAATGTTGGTGTTAAACTGCATTACATTCAATTTTCCCTAACGCCAGCCGACAAAACCAGGTTTCTAAAATAATTAATTGCAAAACAAGTGCTTTGAAAGCCAAGCACCTAATTAGGTCTGACTCGCGCTGTTTGTGGCCCATTAGCTTATTAAGTGTTCGGAAATGTAATAATCATAAAACCTTTACCTTATCATTATGTAAACTACGGGTGTACAATATTTTTTGCGCTGTATAATAATCGTAATGTAGACTGTAATTAGAAAATATTATCTTCATGTCCAATGGTGAAAGCTCTCCCATATGTCGCCTGAAGCCCTAAACTTAGCCCACGCCTCTTAACTAAAATAATTGAAAGAAAATGCTGTAAATTCACACGTTTACTTTACTTTTATTTTCCGTGTCTGTATTCCACATTTGTGTAGTAAAGAGTATCCATTCCCATCTAAAGCGGCCCGTCGGGTAACTAAATACGGCTCTCGTATGAATAGGGAAGTTACGGATGGGTAGTTTTCATTCAGCCAAGCGATGATAGCTAATGTTAATAGATGTCGCTAGCAATGACGTCACGTTTTACAGGGAAATCAAGGGATATAATTTTATTTCCGCAACAAAAAATACAATTATGTGAAATGTTGTGTTTGGTTATCATATAACTACTGTTTTCAAGGTTTTTATTTTGTACTTTTGATAATTTGTTCAAAAAACCACATTTAGTAGTCTGACTGTAGCTAAGCAAATCAATTGACATTGACCATAACATAACAATAAGAACACTATCTTTTGTCAATTTATTTTAATTATTGCTAAACTGAGGCAAGTAACGTGTTTAAAATCTTTGTATATTTAAATCATTGCATCTCAAGAGGAAACCCATCCAACAGGGTCACACTCGTAACTTTAACCTATGTCTTCGAAAATGCCATCGTGTCTTGTTTTCTAGATTTATTGGCTCTTTCCGTCCGAGGCATCTTGACTGACGAATGGTGTACCTACTCTACTCCTTCGTAAATGTGTTTGATATTGTTTTGTGATACGTAACGTACGTACTACTTACATTTGATCTCTGAGTGCAGAAATAACAATGAATACCTTCGTTTATTGTAATCGATGGAAAGTTGTAGGTACTTAAAGTACTTAGTGATTACTAAATTAACGCATACAAAGTACATACCAACTATAGTTGTACTATGTAGTGTTAAAGTTTGATGTTTATAATGGAAATACTTAATTGAAACCTAAATTGAGTTAATGACCTCCCATTACAATATCGAAGAAGTTAGTAGGTATTTATGTTATTGGGTCCGATATTTTGTTTACCGTGCGCCCAAAGGTCCATGATTGAGTGTCATAAAAATCGACGCACTGCTGACGCATGTGCGAGGCGACTGACGCGGCGCGAAGTTGTCGCGAGCGAGCCGAGCGCCGGCGGAGACGCCCGACCATGCCCGATCCGCGGCAGTGGGACTCGCTCGCGTTCGCCCGCTCTACACATTATTGACCATTTCCTACGACATTCCCACAAAAACACCATTACCTGCCCAGAAAACTGCCCCAAAATACTAAAAATAAGTGACAATACAGTGATTCAGTGACAAATACATAAATATTAAGAACTGTTATTAGGTAGTTGTGTAATGGAAATGTACGAGGCGTCGTTAGCAGCCGCTAAACAGCGTTAATTAGCAAAATCCCAGTGATCGACTCGCAAGTTATATGCACCAAAGTTGTTGAAGACGGGCGCAGTACAAAAAGAAGTTGAAGTGTTACGGAATATTAAATTTCATTAAAATGCCTTCATCAGTACAAGAGAATATTGCCCTATTAAACATGATGTCTTCGGATAATCTGGAAGATGATTTGAAGAGTGTACAGCTACATTATCCATCTGACAGACGATTGCAGGCGGACAGCGCATGCGTGGAGGAGAGGGTGAGGACTTCCCTGGGGGACATTGTGGTGGCGGTCAGAGGGGACCGCAATAAGCGCGCCATAATAACTTACCACGACCTTGGAGTCAACTATTCCGCCAACTTCCAGGCGTTCTTCAATTTTGTTGATATGAGACCTATTTTGGAACAATTTTGCATCTACCACATCAATGCACCGGGTCAGGAAGAAGGTGCCCATTCGTTGCCCGAAGACTACACTTATCCAAGTATGGATGCTTTGGCTTCGCAAATAGATTTTGTTCTTGGTCATTTTGGAATACGGTCGTTCATAGGATTCGGGGTGGGTGCAGGGGCAAACATTTTAGCGCGTTACGCGCTCGTAAATCCACAGAAAGTTGACGCTTTGATTCTGATCAATTGCACTTCCACCCAAGCCGGCTGGACAGAGTGGCTCTACCAAAAAATAAATACTAGGCAGCTCCGTTCCAGCGGAATGACTCAAGGAGCGCTGGATTATCTGATGTGGCATCACTTCGGACGCAGCACCGAGGATCGAAACCATGACCTAGCGCACATGTTTAAACAATACTTCTCTCACTTAAACCCGATAAATCTTTCAATGTTCATCGAGTCGTACTTACGTCGCACCGATTTAGGTATAGCTCGAGAAAGCAACACTATTAAAGTGCCCGTTTTGAACGTTACTGGCGCTCTGTCACCGCATGTGGATGATACTGTCACATTTAATGGAAGACTAGACCCCGCCAAGACTTCTTGGCTGAGCATTTCCGACTGTGGAATGGTACTTGAGGAAGAGCCGGGTAAAATAGCTGAAGCCTTCAGGCTATTTCTGCAGGGAGAGGGATACTGCAGGTAGACATTGCCCCAGGCGAACGGAACGCAGCGCTAAAACAATAGAATGCACACGATGCTTACACGCGAGCTTTAAGACACTGTTGTAGTCACATAATGATGTAGAAACAAAAAATGTTGTTGTTCCTTGTTTCTAGATATTTACCTGAATAAATTTTAATTTTATGGCTTACGATTGTTATTAATTACCCAATTAGATTACATTTCAATTTATACTTCTTTAAACTGGACCTTAAATACCGAAACTCAAAAGGGTTGATTCAGATCAATAGCTCAACACTTATGAACACACCACACAGCTGAGTTTTGAGAAACAATGAGGCTCGATTTCCATATTCCATTAAACCAAATTTAAAGCTGCAATAATCCAAATTGAATTTTGAGAGCGTAAAATTACGTAGCGTTTTCAATTAGAGCGAGTTTTAACGGTTCTTAGAATGATTTCGCTAATGTTAAACCAATATGATGTGGGAATAAAGAGTGACCTATTTATATCCCGGCTTCGACATCCTTTGTTTCAGTAAGAAGTTTGTTGGACATTATTTTCAAACTTTTTTTCAATAAAGCTCCGTAATAGTGAGAGCAAAGCAAATGTTCCGAGCAAATTTAAAACTGCTCGCGAACACAAGTGCTGCTTTTAATTTAATTTAGCGTGCATTTGCATAAGGACGTAAAATATGTAGGTCCTTTGAGCTCTGTGTTTTCTTTGATTAATTTTGCTGCTCCTCTATTATAGTAACGTACTTTTTTATGATTTTTACAAAGAGATATTTACTTAGCCCCTGCTACTGCTACGTAATAATAAACATGTAACATTAGCTATTATATAGGTAAACCGCGAAACTGAGACGTCTCTGACGTCACTTTTGTTGTATTTTTCTCCCAAATAATGTACTCCATATTTTTTATTATGAATTAAATGTTTTTCTTCAAGGTAAAAGAAAGATCGTTTAATTTATAGCAATGATAAGGAGTACATTAATTGGGAGGGAAATGAAAATAAAAGCGACAAAAGTGACGTCAGAAGCGTCTTAGTTTTGCGGTCGACCTATAGTCAATTATTAGAATCGATAGTCTAACTAAGCTATTGAGTCATACTTTCAGCAAACTATGGATATATTTAGTACTTACAACTTATTGATTACCTACGTACTCGTTTACGCTCCAACACGTCCAGCTAGCAAGGACATAACATTAATTAAGTTTTGTAATTACTACTCTTTATAAATACCTCCTTAGGTTCTGAGATATTATGTAGTTATAGTACAGCAGTGTTTTATATATCTGATTATCATTAATAATAGATTAATTTACTTGTTATTGTAAAAAGGAATAATGGAAACAGCATTAACTGCAACATTGCGCGCAGTCTTTGTTTACAATCGACACAATGGCGTGATGTGAATTTATAAAATCCTTATTTTCTTTCCAAAAGAATAAATAAATATTCACCAGCAGCTTGAAGCGAGAAAAAACCAACGCCGAAAACTAAAGGGAAAATTTATAAAGATAATAAAAACCATTCGAAGCTGTAATTAATTTTCGATTCGCGCTGGACTTCCGATAGTACGTGTGTTTTTTTTATTGGGAAGCGTTTTCCCGGACAAACGTGCATGGCCGCTGCGCCTCGGGTGGGTAGTTTTAAATGGACGCGCGGATAGAGTGGGGATTACCCCCCTTACCACCCCTCGATGACCACTGTATGAACGGATTATGGAATATTTCATCGCAAAAGTGAAATAAAAACAACAACACTCGCGCGAAGTCCCGCCATTTGAGCCTAACTTCATTCCTAGCCAGTCTAGATGGCGATGAGTGTAGTAAGAGTTTTGTTTTTACCTCTAGTGATAATGGTAACCTTTTGAAATAAGCCTCTATCTATGTATTTTTTATCCAGATCAGTATATAGTGTGGATAGTATAGTATAACATTTTCGACCTAGATAGAATTTCTCATACTTTAAATTCTCCCATAATGTCAAATTTTCTGCCTCCTCAGGTTTTTATGCCTAGTGCTAGCTACCGTATTCTAATAGGCTATTATAATTAGAGCATTCCAATAACGTGTTGATAGTCGTTATATTTAGAAAAAGAAATAAACGCATGGAAATACAGGCTCTTCGGGATAAGCAGGTAATATCAGCCGGGCTTGGAATTCGTTCGCTCGCTGCGTTCACGGAATGCCCGATATTGGAATTTGAACGGAATTTTCGACGCCAACGTTACTCTTTCGCTTTACGAAAGAAAATCCTTTGTTCTGCCGTTAAATAGTTTTGTGTGGGTTCTATGGATCCATTCGAGTTTGTATGTATGTGAAATGTTACGTTACGTTAGACACCTTTTCTGACCAGCCCATAGGTCTCATCGTCTCGGAATATCTTAAGTGACACGGACTTGCAGACTGATGAAAATTAAATATTGTCTATCATTATGGTGTCAGTCCAGATTGATGGACCAGGCTGCCGCCAGACTGATGGTGAAACCGTTGTCTTAAAATTAGGTACCTTCGGGTCTTTGAAAATTATAAAATGCTAAACTGTTGCCTTAAATAGTTACTATACATACCTTAGTAGCGTTGGTCTGTTGTTATTGGGTACTCTGTTATCACAGAATTTACGAATAGTACTACATAGTATCCATATAGGTATGTTTTACGAAGATGAGCGAGTGATATAAAATAATCATTTTGGCTGCTATCACTATAGGATTATAGGGTATATTGGCCTTTTTCGTTATATTTCGTGGTCTGCCATTCAAGAAACTTGCTGCCCCTGCTGCAATTTAACTCGTCAAGTATGTGTGAACGAGACACAATAGAAATTCCATTGTTATGCGACTCCCGGGAGTCGTTTGATACCTGACTGATTAATTTCTATCAACAAAGCTTGTACCTACCTATAAAGGAGGGGAGCAGAAATAATAAGGACTGTATTTATATGTTACAAAGTAAAGCGTGTATTAGTTTTAAACAGGCAAAATTAAATAATATTATAAACAAACCAAGACGAAGGTAGCAGAAAAGACGACAGAACTTATGTCTTAAAAAAAGCTTTCACACAAGAAAAAAATAAAAACTGCAAAAACAGTATTTGCTCCGCAACACTACCTGTTTATTATAATTTTTAATTCTTATAGAGTGACTGTATCGAATTCAATATAAGAATATAAAAAAAAAACCAGTGATACCTTTGAGTAACTTGTAAAAGGAATTTTAATATGAAAAAGAAGTACTTACGAGTCAACGAATGAGGTAAGTAAATGAAAAAATACTTTGCGTTAAATATATTTATTTTACACCAACCTGGTTCTCACATAGATAACTTAGTTACATTCTATTTACAGATTACAATTATATTGTCATAAAAACATTCAATAAAAATTGACTAGTTCTGATGATATCTACAAAATATATTTACAAAGGTAAGCTCCAAATTAGAGTAGATATTACATATCAGTCTAACAAGGATATTATTTACATCACTATCTAAAGATTTCACGTTGGTACAATTAGCTAAAGAGTTTAATTTATCATTATTTCATTGAAATGAGGGTTAGTGGCCTCCAACAATTATGAACACGATCTATTATAAAACAGTGGAAAGTAGAATATACCCAAGTCCATTTTAACGTAGATTAACCTTTATTTGTGAACATTTCATTAATTTTCTAAAAATTACATTAGTTTTTTGGGTTCACATCTTTATGTATCTTATATGCTATTTCTTAGTAGTAACAAAATTACACTAAATTTATCGGTATGCAAATACATAACTGTCCTTATTATTGTAAATGGCAGTCAAGTTAGCAAAAACATTGAGTATGGTGTAACTAAACTAAGTATAATTGTAATGTTTTGTATAGATTTAGCATCAGTCGACTGAATTTTTGTGTTAAATAATTTTGGCACATATTGTTAGTAGGTAGAAGAAGAACCTTGATTGTTTCGAAAGGTTGGTAAAGTAATAAGGTAAGATTGGTCTTGTGTTGTGAAACGTGTCTATGCCGTTGATTTTCTTTGCACATTTTAATATTTTAACTAGTTTACAGTCCAGAGATTTAGCGTGCCTATGTATGTTTAAAAAAAATTAAGAGCTAAATCAAATATTGTGTAAAGATCCATAGGCTTTAACATCAGCAGAATAGTGTGGTAATCTCCGCACACAAAATGTGTTGTTGGTACCTGACGGAAATTAATTTATTTTATAGGCTTTAAGCGAATTAATAGCGGGCAGCGAGCTCAATGATCCAAAATTTGGTTCCCGCCACGAAACGAGCATATAAATCCGCACACTTAAGTAAGTATCCACCGAAATAAGGCCACGAAATTTGGTATGTTTTTATTTTTGTTTAAAAAAATAACATACCAAATTACGAGTCGAGAAATGTAATGATGAACTTAGTATAGGTACTTGTATTTTCAGAATTGGCTTAAAAACCCTTTCAAATGATACAAATGATATCACACACAATGGGTTTCTGAAGATTTTTTGTTTACTCTCCTCATTATTTTTTAGGGTTCCGTAGCCGAATGGCAAAAACGGAACCCTTATAGTTTCGTCAAGTCTGTCTGTCTGTCTGTCTGTCTGTCTGTCTGTCTGTCCGTCCGTATGTATAGCTGAAACTTGGTAGGTAGGTGTATTTTGTTTACCGCTTTCCGATTCAGATACAAAAGTAAGAAAAAATAATATTTAAGGGGGGGCTCCCGTACATGAAACTAAAACCTAAATTTTTGTTTTTACTCAAACCTACGCGTGTGGGGTGTCTATGGATTGATCTTTTAAAATGATGTTGAGGTTTCTAAAACCATTTTTTCTAAAAGTGTAAGGTTTGAGATATATACGCTTCCAAAGTGGTAAAATGGGCGTCCCCCCCCATCTAACTTTTGAACTAAGAAAGAGCAAATTTTGAAAAAAATATATGATGTAGATCTCAATAAAAACTTGCAACGAAAATTAGTTTGAAGGAGATCGAACCAGTAGTTTTTGAGATATTGCACATTTTTATCAACCGCAAATATAACTTTGTCTTTCATACAAACACTATGAAAAACAAAGTTATTTTTGCTGTCGCAATATATTGTGATGTTTTCGTTAAGTGAAAGTACGTGGACCCTGAATTCAGTTAAGGGTGGCACGGAACCCTCAGTGCGCGGGTCCGACACGCACTTAACCGGTTTTTAAGTACTTACTTCAGCTTCGGGTGAAAAGAAATATGTTTTGACTTCTAGTATACAGTTCTAAACGGCTAAGCAGTACGTCGAATAGCGCTTTTTCTCTAAAGTTGGGCTCGTACGCCGTCCACGAATAGACTTTTTAGACTTAATATAATAAACATAGACTTTTTATACATAGGTTTAAAAAAAGTCTGTAAAATACAGAAAAAAAGTAAAGCATTGCTGGGAAAAGGCCTTACCTCAAATGTGAGGTAGTATGAGCCATACTCCACCGAGCTCCATAAAATATTTTATAAAATACAGAATGATTGAAAAATTATATATTGAGAGTGAATAGAGTTAGGATGCTCATGCGTTAACAATTCACTGTAAGTTATTGTATCAAAGTGAATAAAGTCCAACATAGATTACCTACCCTATCTGTGTACAGGCAAGTATCGTCTTCAAAGTCAAATGTTGACTCAATCGATTTAGTTACAAAGACCTCTTAGAAAGTGCTTACAAAGGCGACTCTGTTTTATTGTTTTGCTCCTCAATTATTCACAGTGGCAGAAGAAGTGACGTGGCGGACTATTGACTAAACCTATTTCCACTGCAGTTGGCAGATACTCGGCCACTTTTATTTTTATTTCTCGTAAGAAATATCCATTATACATTCAGCTGCTTGAGATTTCGTATGCATAATTAAGTGAACCTTCCGCTCTGGGTTACGTCACGATTAAATATTTTGAACGATATCCATTGAGTTGTATTTTTTGGAACTCCTACAAAGAAATCATTGAAATGTATCAAGGCTCTCCGAGTTTTCAGTTTCACACTTAAAAAAGCAATTTTAGGGCTTGTTTCACAATAAGTTTTGGTTATCTGTCCAATTACTTCATACAAAATGGCATTCCTTGTTTAAATTATTCGTTGGATCGTGCTTATTTGTAGATGGTCAAACATGCATTTACTATAAAATAAAATCATAATCTCCGTAAAATTGCCAATTTCTTTTGATAGCCGTTATAGATTTTTACTATTATCTGTCTGAAAATTGATATCAGGTTTTCTATATGGGGTAGAAGATTGCCTATTACTTTTATCTTTACTATCGGGAGGAAGACAACACAAAAGTTATATAAGGGTGATGTCCGAACTAATAAAACCTAAGTATTGTACTCAAATAGTTTTATGAACACCCTAATCGCAAGTTATTTGTTCCGAATGAAGTTTGGCCCTTGGGAAGTTTTATACGACGCGTAGGGATTACTTATCTTTTACCCGGGTCTCATACTCATTTACGAGTATAGCCTTGTGTAAGACAAGTAATGTTAATGTATACTTTTGTAATATACACTCTCAAGACCAATGAATAAAAAGTAAAATTTAACAAAGTACTTATAAATTTTTTTTTAGAAGTAGTAAATTCATTTTTTGTTAATAAGGATTTTACTAAGATAGTTTTTGTTTCGCACGTAATAGCAGGTATCATAAGTGAACCAAAGTCAATACTTTAGAGTGTACATTAATGTTTGGACCATGGAACAAATGTTATAGTACAATATCTGGTAAAGAGATTATTGAACTTCCAAAGTTGTGTCTTGTAAAACGTCCAATCGGTGACCATCTGTGGAGGTAGAATGATTTGACATTAATAGATTATCCGTGCCAACGTCGAAGGTTTTCAGCAGGTGACACTTCATCACTGCGTGCCATCG
This sequence comes from Pyrausta aurata, assembly GCA_963584085.1. Lineage (NCBI taxonomy): Eukaryota > Metazoa > Arthropoda > Insecta > Lepidoptera > Crambidae > Pyrausta > Pyrausta aurata. The sequence continues at coordinate 5,428,983 of OY757271.1, read as the reverse complement.
GACGTGGTTCGGCTGCGGGCGGAGCGCTAGCTGTGCTCGTGGTGCGTGCGCGGCGACAGCGAGCCGGGGCCCGACTCGGCGCTGGAGTCGCCCGCGTACACCTCGGAGAAGCCACCGCCACTGCCGCCTCCGCCCCCGCTTCCGCCGCCGCCACCTAGCAGGATTTTCATTATGATTTGGTATATTGACATGAAATGTCTTTGTGCCGGATAGGTGAACATAACCACAGGAGATATAATAGTACTATAACGCCCCATGAAACTTGCAGTGGGTTAAACGGTGCAATAGAATAACATTCATTAATTCTGGTCAGTTATTAGCTAGAAGAAGATTTTGACGAACATGGAAGTTTTATCATAACCAAAGAAGTTACAGTTAACGTTCACAATACGGCTAATGATAACTAGCGTGGTGGAGGTCTTACTGAGACTGAGGAATCTAAGAAAAAACGGAGGAAATTATGCTTTATTATTAGCTGAATAAAAGTGAAGACCACACGTCGTCTTTCAGGTCAAACTTTCCAGCTTAAGAGAATTTGAAATAGCTAAACGTCACGTCATCACCCATCTTTTATGCATTACAGACCCCCGGTTTCACGTATTTTCGGTATTTACTGTTGGACTATTAAGTAGTGCTATTGTAACACATCGTGTGCTTAAAGTCAGCAGCATTGAAAGGTGACACGCCTCTGTGAGAATAGCGAGGTATATCAATTGTACTCTCGTAGTACAACTGATGCACAACACAGTGACGACTCAATTAGCGGAAATGATGCCCTGGAGCAACTCACCGTGATGCGCGAGCGGCACGCAGTACGAGGTGGCGGCGCAGTGGCGCGGGCGCACCTTCTCGTAGCGGCTCAGCTGCTGCAGCTCGCACTCCGAGTGGTGCTTCTCCACTACGCACATGAAAATACATGGTTATGAGAAGCAAAAAAAATGGTGGTCCCTTTGTATGAGTGACGAGATGATCTGCACAACCACAGCAGTGATAGAACCTTGACCAAGACATAAAAGCTGCACTGCGTGCCAGGAACGAAATATGATTTTGCATCAATTTATTGACGTCTCTTGCCTGACGTAGGTACCTATACCAGTTTTTATTTTCTTTATTAATGGCATGACAAAACAGCGCTACACCAACCCTAACTTGCATGTCTGAACTGCTGAAGCAATTCCAAAGCCTCGAATTTAATAGTACTTCGTTCACAATACAACCGCAGAGGATGCGTTATATAGTTGGCATGTTCATCATATCTGATTTCAATAATCTGGGAATGTGATTATCTTTTTTGCAACGGAGTTGTTGGTGATCACAAAACCCTTTATGGATGCATGCTAGCATGGCGTTCAGCTTAACTTGATCGCAGTGGTCTAAGGTGCGGAACTGCAGAGAGTGGTCTAGCGTACCAAAAGTTCATTCATCATCTGTGAGTCAGGAAGTATACTGAATATACCTTCAGCCCTCTCCCGGTGCCGCTGCGGGTGCTTCCTGCAGGGGCGGTGCGGCGGAGCGTCGTTGTCGCGGTGGCCGAAAGTACGGAATTGTAGCGTGTGGTCCAAGGTTGCTGCTGCTGCCTCGCCACCCACCGCGAAGGTTGCGTAGGGGCTTATCTCGTATACGTCTGTGCAATGTAACAAACGTTTTGATTATTATTGACAAAAGATAGTAGTGCGAACACGTTCAAATATTTATAATAGAGAACGATACATATATATATACATATAGTTTGTTTGTTTGTTTGAACGCGCTAATCTCCGAAACTACGGGTTCGAATTAAATAATTCTTTTTGTGTTGGATAGTGCAGTTATCGATGAAGGCTATAGGCTATATAACATCACGCTACGACCAATAGAAGCAAAGATATAGTGGTAAATGTGTAAAAAACGGGAGAAAGAAGTCACTTTTCCACGCGGACGAAGTCGCTGGCAAAAGCTAGTACATTATAAAACCAAGTGCGTAGATTGGATGCACAGAAAATCAACTATTCTGTGATTTAAAGGATTTGGAGTTAGGGTGTAGCTGTAACATGTAATGTAAATAACCGTAATTTTAAGCAGTTACTTTATAGTGTGGACTTGTGGAGTATACATATACGGATGCAGACCGCTCACAACCGGTCGTTGTAGAAAGCCATGGGGGAGGCCTATGTTCAGCAGTAGACGTCCTTCGGCTGATAATGATGATGATGATGTGGAGTATACATTTAAGGACCTTTGAGTCAAGTTTTAACGTTTGAAGAATGTCTGCTACACTGCTTCCGTAGATAATCACAACGGAAAGATATTTCACTATTTTCTCACCAGAAGCCGGCGAAAGTTTGTCATGTTTGTAGTCGTGCTGGCAGTTTCTTATATTCTGTTGTTCAGGGCAGACCGACTTGTCTGTGCTGGCAACTGAATGGCTGCAACGGCGGGTTTCTTCCTCCAGGTTGCCCCCGCACGGCCACAGGGTACTGTCCAAAAAAACAGCTCATTTATCGATAAACATACATAACATCACTTCTAACGAAAAATAGCGAACAGCTGAGCGCATGACGACTATCATAGAATTAACGCTAACTATAATTGTAGTGTAACTTTGGGTAATTTAATCATTATTGACTGCCCAAATTGTTTTTCAGCCCTGAGACGGATCATTGATCTACGAGTTAATAATAAAAAAAAGTGTCTAAAAAAAATCAATCTTTAGCTTACCTCCTTTTAGCCAGCAGCACCGCCAATAAAGCAGTCACAGCTATAGCCGCCAGCGCTGCGAAAGCCAGGGAGACAGCACCCAGTACCCTTTCAGCATCGGCAGTGCCACCAGCAGTTTGAATCGGTCCACCTTCCGATTGGAACGCCACTGGCCGGCGCAGGCGTTCTAAGCACGTGAGTAATAACATTGTATTGTATTACTGTCGTGGAGGCCGTTTCGTTTGATGTTGTGAGAAGAATGACATAATTTATAAGTCATAATACATAAGTTTATAGAAATTTATTCTCAAAAACACAATGTGTCACTTACATGAGAACATTAATTACATATACTTATTATGAACTTCTAAACATGGTAACCGATTAAATAATGTTTTGACTAATTTAAAACAATCAAATTAATCAAAATGTTTAGTAATGAAACGTGAGTTAAGTAATAGTAATAACTACTTATTGCCTACCAAGTTAAACTAAACTCAAAGTCATGGTTGTACGGCAGCTCCGAAATCCCAATATCAAAGATCTAAGGAATGTTGTATTGAGCTCGAAAATTACAGACTTTTTGTATTTGTGATTATTCGTGCTGCGAAATAATCACTAGTTCAAAGATTTTGTTACCAACCTCCAGAATGCGTGGTGGTAGCAGCATACAGCAATGCCTGGTGACGAGCGGAGTCAGTGGCTGTCCACAGTCTTAGTCCGTACCAGGCTCCGGCTGTTAGACCTCCAATTACCACCTGATAAAAAAAGCAAAATGAAAAATGCGTGTTGCAAAGTCAGTTTGTCTGTGCTAGTCTTGACATTATTTTTTTATCGAAATGAGTTATTTAAAAATAAGCTAAACAAAACTCACAACCGACATAGGTAATTCATCGTTAAACACAGAGATCTTGAAATCAAATAGTTAATCAATTTTATTCACTGATATTATTTTAAAAGTTATAATATATTGGTTACTATATTTGACTAGCAAAGAAAAACATTAGGCAGACACATAAATAATCACAGTTAGCAATATAAATTAAAATTTCTATTGTAAAGGTAAATTAATGAACAAATCAGTGTCATCATTACAACGTAACCCAAAAGGTAAACAGAAACAAAACAACGATTTAAATTACAGAAACAAACGTACAACCTTTGTAATTTGAGAAATTCATGCTTGCTATTACGAAAACACTGGCAGTTTATCAATTTAGGCTTAGCCCAACTCCCAAACGATTATTTACGCAAATAAGAAATTCATAAAGAGGTCTCTCCCCGTCCCGCCGGGCCTCCCTCGCCAAAATGTGTGCTGCTGAAAAACTTTTCAGGTACCAACTTGCTGATTATTTACACAAAAAAGTTACGCTCTGGCACAAATTCGTATAGGATCGTAATAAAGGTTTCAATTTGCGCCTTGTTTTTGTGGGATCGGAATGCGACCCTGCTTAATTGAGGCATTCCTTCACTTTTGGAATGAAACGGAATAAAATATTCAGCAATGTTGAATGCTGGGCTTCTGAATTTTGGAATGCAAGCGCCATATTTAACTGATGTTGGCTTCAAAGTTAAAATGAGAACATTATTCGAACAAAGTCTCAAAGCGGTGTAAAGGGAGCGTAGTTTTCTCCGTTCGTATAGTACGTGCATTGCCATATATTCATAAAACGTGTTGAATAGATCGAATACTTATTTGGATGCAAAAGAACGTAGTACTTCAAAATCTAGATCTAGGCTATCTCTCACACCTCATCGAACGACGCGTCGTAGTATAGTCTGTCATTGCTTCAGATCGCTGCTTTTGCCCCCTTTTCTATGAAACCTCTACCTTGTCACTGCTATTGACTAGCAAAAGAAGTCATACCTCTCTATAATGATGGAGCGATGTTAGATCAGCATCCCTCCAAGACCTGGCAGAAGAACCACCCTGGCGCCACATCGAACAGCGCGCCTCGCGTCTATGGCTAGAGCACTGTTGTTGCTCCAGAATACGTTGGTCCCTTTCTCTGTCAAGCTAGTACATTGTGGTCACATATAAAACTTACCTCTCTATGATGATGGAGCAACGTAAGATCTTCGTCCCTCCAAGAGCCTGGACCACCAGCATCCACTAGCCGTCATTGTAGGCAGACCAGTCTAGCGCCGCATCGGACAGCGCCTCGAGCATCTATGGCTAGATCACTGCTGTTACTGCAGACTGCTGCATCTACTTATAGAATCCTTTTTCTATTTACTGCTGGTAATTCAGAAGACATACCTCTCAATGATGTTGGAGTGATGTAAGATCCGGATCTCTCTATGACCCGGTACCACCCGCGACTACTCGTTGCCAATGCAGACGAACAAGCTTGCCTCTATATCGTATCGCTCGTCTCGCGTCTATAGCTAGAGCGCTCCTGTTGCACAGTTTTCACTTTAAAACATACCTCTCTATGATGATGGAGCGATGTAAGATCAGCATCCCTCCAAGACCCGGTGCCGCCCGCGTCCACTCGTCGCCATTGCAGACGAACTAGCCTGGCGCCACATCGGACAGCGCGTCTCGCGTCTATAGCTAGAGCACTGCTGTTGCTCCAGACCGCTGCTTCTGCACCTTCCTCTTGTGTGTCTTCTCCTCCGCCCTCCCATACGAGCACTGGCATGGGAATTTAATGTTTTTTTTTAATCAAAAATCAATTATTTATTTTCAAGTTAAGACATAAATATGCAAGTTACATACTGCAGATTTACCGTGGCAAGGGTTGAAAATGTTAAATAGATAGATAAATAACTCTTAATTGCACATAACATAGGTTATAATAAAATCGATAAGAGGAAAATTTTTAATTTAGGCGGTTATATCGCTATAACCTATATACCTATATACGCTATAACCTTTTGGGTAAAGAAATAATGAGCTCATAGGATATGATGAGCTCATGTTACAATTATGTAAGGTATTCTCCAGTTTAAAAATTGGTTAAGCCCCTTAAACACAAACATATAATGATAGCGACTAAAACGAAATACTTTAATTTACAGGCAAAGCTAAACTTAGCACCGTATACAGGGTTTCCTTTAGAAAAAATGTTTAAAGTCAAATTAGCAGTAGATTAGAAATAACATTTCAATTTCAGATTGAAGTCCAATATTTTCTTTACTTTGCCTAGTTTTTGACAGATTATCAGATTTGGAACACCAGACAAAACTGTTAAACTAAGATTTAAATTCATCCACAGACCTGGCGGTTTCGTCCTAACCAACAGCGGCGCGGACGGTGGCGACGGGCCTGCGCGTGAGTGCGCCACAGCCCTCACAGAGTATGTAGCGCCACACGCGAGCGCTCTCAGCACTACGCTCGCTGCCTCACCACCAGCTTCGAGCCGCCTTTCTTCATCACGTAGGCTGGCTGGTTCTATACCCTCGCCTGAGTCATCGCGGACACGCACCCACCAGATTGTGAAACCTAAGGGACAAAATCGATTGTGGCTTAAATGCAACTATTCGTTAATACGATTGTATAATTACAATATTCCTGTGCTGTGTGATTTTTAGTGCTTGCACATAATGAAAAGTTGTGTGGCAATGAGTAGGTATACGTGGCCTAGTACTATTTTGGAAATATGAGTGAAAACTGAAAATAAAAAAATAAAAAATAATAATGTACATGGTAGCAATCTCGTATCTTACAATTGTAAAAATAAAAAGTCATTAAAGCTGTTATTTTTTTTCATTACTTTATCATTCTTGTGAACATGAATTCTTTGACTATGTATCGTGGTAAGGCGTTGAAGATCTCGTGCGATAAAGCGTGTGACTTCAAAGCACGCACGCGACTGGCTACGAGCTTGAAGACGTAGTAGCACTACGATCGTGACCTTGTTACGATTTAGTAAATACACTCTTAGTTTTACCCCTAAGGCCCATGAAGGTCATTAAAATAGCCATTCTGATATTTGTTTAAGATATACAGGGTGACATTCAAGGGGGTGCCAAATTTTTGGAGGTGATTGAGACCATCAATATAACATTTACTATGGGGTCATGGTCAAAATCTTAACATAAAATTTCAGGTGCCCCATACAAAATCAGCCAGCTACATTGATGACAGTGTATAAATATGCAGAAAAAAATTAAGGTTTTGAGCGATGGCCCCATAGTTAAAGTTGCAGGTATTGATGGTCTCATTCATCTCCTAAAATTTGGCACCCCATTGCAAAGTCACCCTGTATGTAAGGTAAATGTAAAGAGGTCTCCGTATTATACGGCCTACCATGTGGCGGCGCAGCAGGGTGATGCGTGGTCCTCCAAGTAAGCCGGGCTTCCTTATGCGCCGCGTGGTCTAACACAAGCGCGGGCGCGGTTGGCGGCGCGGCGCATTCCACTCGGTATGTCACCTCTTCAGATCCGAAGGAGTTCCGAGCTGAGCACGTGTAGTTACCACTTGTAGATGCGTCCACTTCTGAACAAAACAAGATTGGTTGGAATCACCAAAATATCAAGTTGGCAATCATAACAAGAAAGTCAGTAAATGAGCATTATACGTTGTGTTTCTTATGTTGCTTATGTGAATGTCGATTCTTTAAAGCCTGTGGAGAAAAATGAATTTAACTTACCATGTATAGCCAGATGTCCATGCGGCGTCAGATGGGCCCTTGGATCATGTGTGACTGGTCTATCTCCTCGTAGCCATCTAGCCCTGGGTGCTGGGTCGCCTCTCCATGCGCAAGCTAGACGCAGTGAATGACCACACTGTACACGGGCCCACACTCCGAATGATAGCAGTCTGGCTCCCGCTACGATAAAAAAAGGTTGGTCAGAGTTTTTGGTGGTGTTTTACACATTACAATATTCGGCCTAGCAAATATTACTGGAGTGAGTGACTACTGCACTGGACTCGAGTATGTACTCCGAACGACCACAAATCTAAACTGAAACGAATGATTTTTTTCACGTGTACTTTGGAATACCTACTAGGACCTTCCTTTAAATAGCGAATCTTTTACAATAAATAAGTAACAACATTACTTATATTTTGTACCACCCTTACCCTCATGTATTCGTAAGTGATAAATATCAAAGATGACCCAAGCACAACTTAACGTTTATACAAAGCTGAAACGCTGCTTCGTCATTATAACAAAATTTCCAAACCTACCTCTCGGTGTAGTGGTGGCAGGTTGTGGTGCGGAGGGCTCCCCCTCCCCAGCCGCCGAATGCGCTGCTACCCACGCCTCGTACGTGGACCCTTCAGATAAGGACCTGAGCTCCGTGGACCCTCCCAGACCCACTGACGGGTCCCCGTCTTCCGCTTGGATGGTCGTCGTCTGAGGAGGTCTTTCCCTAGGTGGTGGAAAGATGAGGATGCATTTATTTAACGTAGAATGCACATACGTGGTGAGTTATAAATAATGTCAGGAAAGTTATTTTATTATATTGACATGTTAAAAATTTTAATACTTTCTGTCCGTTAGATGCTCTGCCTCGCTGGAAAATACCCTTGTATAGATTTTGAAAAGCTAATTTGATTATGTAATGAGGAATGATGTATTGGAAATAAGACAAAATAAAAGAGGATTTAATCCGCTTATCCTCTTACTCAAGATCGCACAGAATTTTCAATCATAACGTACTCGTAACTAACGTAGTTTTTCGAGTAAATATATGATTATGCTACATGGGCAGTATTATCCTTCAGTCACTTATTTGAAGTAATGAGAGTAAAACGTACTTATATCATATTTACCTGCCAAGCTCTCTATAGAAGACGGTATAATACAGTATGGGTCCGTTTGGCCTGCTCGGCGGCAGCCAGCTCACAGCCAACGAGGTAACAGATGTCGCCACCACCTTTACAGCTGCTGGTGGTCCTGGCGCTGTGGAATTTGTTAGGTGTTACTGATAGTATGTAATTATCTTGATATAAACCAAATACTCAAGTCTCTCATGCCATATCTCTGAAAAACGCAAACGATGGAATTGATACATCCATGAATGGTGGTAATTGAAGTCGATAAAAACGATGAACCACCGACCCTGATATTAAGTAAGCCTACGCCTACAAGAGAAGTCAATACACTTAATTCAACTAAGCACTACGAACCGCAGCGGACGGTTTCATGACACATTGTATTCGAGTTCGATATTCGTGGTCGTAATTATACTTTGGATAAGTAACAAATCTCGTTCGGTAAACGTATTTACGAACTGGACTTCAAAAACAGTATTCCAAATAATCAATCACAGAAACTCAAAATATGGTGCCCTAAAACGCTTGCACTTACCATCTTGTTGTGTGGTACAATGTATAGGGTGTGCGGGAACCCCATCTCCCGCCGCGGTGTACGCTAGCGCTTGTATAGTGTAGTTGGTGTGTGGTCTAAGTGCGAGCAGGAGCGTCTCGACCCCCGCCACGCGTTTGACCTCTGCGCCCGCGCCGGTGCTGAGCCCGCCACCGCCACGCACTTCCCACTCCAGCCACTCAGTCGCTGCCGACAAACAACTGCCATCACTCAGCTTGGAATTGGTTACCTATTTTGAAACACTGTCTCTTTCATTGTTTTCTGTCAAGTGTAATATTAAAGAATGATGAAATTATTACTTCTTAATTACTTCGTACCACGTAGGTGCTTAAAGTTAAAGAGAGTAATAATAGAGTAAGATCCCAGGGCCCCCAGACGTTCCTTATTTTTGAAGTAATGAATTTCACAGTATAGACACTCTTATATGTGCTTAAGAGTGTGTGCATGCTCGCTAGCTTGGCTAGGCGGCCCGTTCGCAGGTAGCAGGTAGGAAAGGTAGACAAAAACATAACTAACTTTTGTTAAATTCGAAGCACTGATTTTTATATATGTCACACAGAATATTATTAAAAATTAATATTTCATATTGACAGACCGTTTCTGTGGGCCGTAACTCCTCCCAGACGCTTTAAATTTTATTTGAAAAAAAATATGAACTTTTCTTACATTCGAAGTCTTCAATTTTAGATATGATCCTTGGGGCACTATTTTAATACCTTTTGTGGACAGCCAGACCAATCCAATGGGCCAAACTTTTTCCAAGACACAATTAAAATTGGAATTAAGTCCCCAGAAACATTTTTTTTGCCTACAAAGTGTACGTTTTCAACAACAAATTATTAAGTATATTTTCAACAACAATTATTGAGAACAAATGACAATTTATTATTATTATTATAATAATAAAAAAATACAGAAATTTTGTAAAAATATGAGTAAGGGTGATTGAGACATTCAGTACAAGCAGTATTAACTTTCATGTTGATTAACTTTTATATTTATCGAGACTTTTACTTTTGACAAAAAGATTCGACCATTTACATAACTTTTACATACGGAGAAGGTAAGTGGTTCCAATGGTTCAGCATCTTGTCAAAAAATACATAATAACCAATATGACCGAACCCGTACTCACTATGTTCCGGGCGGTAGAGCAGCTTGTACCCGAGGAGGGCGCCGTGGTGTGCATGCGCCGGCGGCGGCGACCACTCCACCTTCAAGCTTTGTGGTGATACTGCGCGGCAGCGGACTGCGCGAGGGCCTTCTGATGGTACTGGTAGCGTGATATAAATGAAATTGTAAAAAGTTTGAAAGGTCTAGATAGATATTGATAACTACAGACTGATGGGAAAAGTATGCATTGCTACATCATTAACACATGCATTGCATTACCATCTCATAATTAGACATTCAAAACGAAGAATGGGCCTATATACATTATACATGTAAAAAGAACATTATGCCTGAGGCATTTTGACAATAGTTATTATGGATCCAATAGATAAACCATACCACAGTGCATATAAAGTAAGCAACTTACCACTTTCTTGTGTAAGTGTATTGACTGGAGCAGTGGCTGGGCCAGCGCCAGCACTGTTGAATGCTCGAACACTTACAGAGTACCTGACGGAAATTCACAATATCTTAATATCTTATTTAGGTATCTCAGCTGAATGACTATCAATACAATATAGGCAAACCTGATAAGCACGCAACCTTATTAAGCAAGGAAAGTTAAAGATAGTGTGCCCTCAATTTCACGAGTCAAAGTAATTCACTCTGACAGGACTTCGTCTTTTTTATTCAAGAATAGGAGATATGTCATTCAAACTTTTCTTATCTTAATAATGAACAAATTCTCACCTCGTATAATGCTCCAAACTCTCAATAGTGTACTTATTGATCAGGCCTCTCACAGTGGCGAACTCCATGCCAACACTGGCTCCTCCAGCCAGGCTCCCGTCGGCAGAGGCCCACCACCACACCGTGTAGCCTAGCAGCTCGCCGTTCCATGATGATGATGGTGGTGCCTAGAGACAAGGTTCGTAAAGTATCGTGAGGTTTAGCCACCTTACATTACACTCTATGCTTTGGGGATGTTGGATATTGGTAATCTTGCCAGGAGCGGGAATCTTGGGAATATTGCCGGGAATGGGAATACTTCCCCCTGCCGGCACATCTCTAGAAGCCCAACAGTCACCTATATCTTTGGCACAGTAGTTTTGATGACTTACTGCTGCTGCTGATGCAACAACAATGTTATTTCAGTAACGTTTAAACAGTCCTTATCGATGCGCATGGTAGTCGTTTCCTTTTCTTCGGTTTTAATAGGTTACCACGGTAAGTTACGAAAACAGTAAGATGTTACTAAAATTAATAACCCATATCGAAATATCTCACCAAATAAAAGTATATCATCCGATAACTACAGTCGGCTTATAAGTCAGAAAAGATACAACGGACGAAGAGGAAGATACGATATCCTCACTAGAGCTCAACTACTGCGTGTGTAAAATTTCCTGTCTGCTTCCGCCGCGGCGTCTGCGCTAGTTCCTGTATCCGCTACAAGTCGAGACTTTAGGAAACCGCTTGTATTTCTGTGATATTACACTATTCGCAGTTTTATTTAAGGTAATTATTTAGTAAGTTGGTTTAAAGGCGCAGTTATGGCAGCGCTTTGGTAGTGATATAGACGTTAAGCAACTTACAGCGCGTTCATGTTTGGATTGGTGACCATTCCGAATAAGTGACGTACTTATATCACGAGCAGAACTCGTAGGCACGTTCCAGCAGTTGATCATGTATTACAAGCAGTTTTCTTGTAAAACATGATTTCACGTATGTATTTATCAAGACTAAGGGTATTAAGTTACAAGCTACAAGTTCCATTATTATTTTACAAGTATAATTTTCACTTGTATTAGCGTTTAAATTTTACTTTTAGACTTGTATATTTTTTTAGCAAGTAAGTTTGTTAAATAGTCTTACCTGCCAAGCAAGTTCTATAGTAGAAGCTCTAGGAGCAGATGCCCGCAAACTCAGCGGCGCTCGCGCAGGTGGCTCGTGCAGCGTCAACGCTAGCAGAGCTCGTGTATGCGCCGACGCGAACTGCGCTGTTACTGTGCGCGCGCGCACCAAGTATGCTGTGGCTGGCTCAAGGCCCGTTATTGTTGCGCCTTCCGTTCTGTTTAGTAGAATATGTTGTTATAGTTGGCGTGGTAAAGAGACTAAGCAGTGTGATGAAAACTTTTGGTTTGTTTTTTACACAATTTATGTGTATAGTAATAATCGCTCCAGGCATGATGTAAAGTTATAACAAATTATACAATGAGTATACCGTGGAGTTGTCATTGGGGGCTGATGCTCTACTGCAGCCTCACTGATCGAAAGGTGGTGTCTATTAAGCGGCAGGTAGATAGTTCGGATGGCTTCAAAAAGTGTCTATGCCAACAAAGTACCTATGAACTTACTCAGAATACGAATCAATGGTATGCGCAGAGACCGACACGTTGTGCGTATCGGCATCCCTCCAAGAATCGGTGGTGGTGGAGTCGTGTTTCCGATACTGAACTACATAGCCCAGCACAGGCGAATTGCCGTCATACGGTCGCCGCCATTGCAGCCTCACGGAACGGGAAGTGGTTTCCAGTACGCGGAAGTTCGCTGGTGGTTCAGGTGGTTCTAGAAGAAAAGGTTGTTGTTAAGTTTCGATATACTCTTTGATTATTTGTACCAGTCACTGGAATTCAAGCCATAAAGTTAAAGTCTGTACAAATTGCAGTTAAAAACACAGTCTTTTGGTGAGCCGTGTTTAATTTTTTCATTTTTCTACCTGCTACTGCTATAGCAATTTGTCTCAATTTAACGCGGTGAAAGCTATAAAAACCTCTCTCTACATCCTGCTTACGTAAAATCGTTCTTGATATTAAATGAGGTTACGGCATGCGACTCGTAACGCTTACACTTTTTTCCTCATAATACCGTTTTATTGCCTTTTACTACCAAAGAGCTTTGCTTGATGATAGTTAGTTAAGTTCCGGAATGTGTCTTTCAATCAATAATGCAGTCATCCTCAAAGTTGCTGTTATTTTAGATAGCCTTATTGATGTTAAGAAAAAGAAACTCGGAAACTTAATTAAGTTACAGCCAATAAGCTGGCTGGTTCCTAGCTCAGAGCATTAGCATAGCTATCCAACGCGACATCGCAGCCAGCATCATAGCCTCCTTGCCACATGAAAATGGTGTCTTTTGAATAGGTAGATCTTATTTTATATGTTGCATGTCTTAGTTTAATTTTTCTTGTTTGTTTCTAATGAATACAGTGTCCTCAAAGTATTAAATCAGATGTTTCGTTTACTTACCTTGGACAGCCAGATGAACAAAGTGGTCGGACCGTCCGTAAGGGTTAGAGGCTTGGCACCGGTACACTCCGGAGTCGCGTCGGTCCGCACGTTCGATGACCAGCTCGGTTCTCAGACCCTCGGCACTCCGAGTCTCGGATATACTCATCCTAGGAATAAAATTTTATTTTGGACTTCTAAAGTTAAACTTGTAAGAATGACGATGTGAAACAAAACATGTTTTTTCGATTAAGAATTGAACCTACTTTGGGCAGTCAACATAACATGGTTTTTATTATCGAGAAAGTTATGAAGTATTTAAGCTAAATGCAACTAGCATTGTTTGCACTTATGAACGACTCAGTTCAGGTCCTGTGACCCATTGATAGACAGGGGCAAGTACCTGGGCCTCAATTCCGCCAATTGAGTCGTCAGTGAGTCAGTTGTACTACGAGAGTACAATTGATATACCGCGCTATTCTGACAGCGGCGTGTCACCTTTCAATACTGCTGATTTTACACGATGTTTTACAATAGCACTACTGATTGACTACTGCAGTCCAACAGTAGATGCCGAAAATACGCGAAGCGGGGGGCTGAGCGCTACGCTCCAGAGACACATCGTATAACCAAGCTTCAATGTCACGGTAAATAGTCAGGGTCTTGAAAAAAGAAAGTAAAGGTTTTACCTATAGTCAGAGTTAGGCAAAGCTCTCCCAGAGTGGCTCCAGGTGGTAGACAGAGGCGAGTCCCCGCGCGCTACGCACGCCAGGCGCACCGTCTCACCAAGCTTCGCTGTCACATTTACTGATGGCATCTCGAACCTTGCTGGTTCTGTTTATGGAAAGATTCAAGTTAGGGTTTATTTTAAGCTTCAACTGAATAATGGTTTCCACTACACACACGATAAACAACGTAATGCGTCCGTAGTCTAAAAGCAACGGTACTATCGTGACGCTACTAGCAAAGTTGGTTCTTTACCCAGGCACTATGCTTCAGCTGTTACATTCGTACATAATCATAAGTAGCATTTTATTAATGGATGCCCCCAATACAACAAACGCGATTTCTGCCCTTTTTTGCTCGATATTAATAATGACAACAGGTAGGCAATAGAAATATTCCAAAAATACTTAGTTTAATAATAACTTTTAAATTAAAATAAATAGTTAGGGGGTCCAATATAAAAACACATTTTTTGCCAATATACCCAGTCAATGGTACGGAACCCTTCGTGCACGAGTCCGACTGGCACATGACCGGTTTATGTCATCTCACTTAACTTGACACCTTAAGCCATGCAGCTTAAGACTTACCATTAACATGTATGTTGAGGGTCTTCGACAGGGCCGGCGCGACGCCATTATCCGCTCTGCACCGATACTTGCCAGAATGTTCTGCGCGTGCTGTCTCCAGCCTTAAAGATCCGTTGCTGAGCACCACGGGATCTGATACTCCTCCTAGAGTCGTCTCCGTACTTCCTACATGTTATGAAAATGACAGCAGTTAGTTAACACTTTCACTGACAGCACAGACTTGCAAGCTTAATTAAGAAATCAAAAATTCGCGCACGGGTAGGATTCGAACCCACGACCTCTGGAAAACCGGGCCAGCTCTTACTCATCATTCAGCATAGATATAATGTTGAACATACTTAGATATTGATTGAAAATATATATATATATATATCACTTTGTTAGTATACTGCGAAAAATTTGTATAAAATATCAAGTTCTCTATTTGGATATGGAAATAATAACGTGAATATAAATTCATCAAAGCATAATTTATCCGATCAACAAGCTTAAGTGCACCTGCACCGTTAATATGGCGCAATTTAATCAACTGGGAATAATTAGTTTCTGTAAACCGTTTACAGTGATTTACCTGAAAATTTGGTCCAATAAATAGCTGGAGATGGATGTCCCCTCGCTTCGCAGCTCACCGTGAGCGATCCGTTTAGGAGAACTGATGCATCGGTTGGCTCTATTTGCCAGTACGGGGGCACTAAAAAGATTTATTTATGTTAAAAAAAACGCCTTCACTAGGGCAATCCAGAGTGTTAGGGATTACAATGTCAATACCTTTCTTTGATGGAAAAAAGTCAATACATGACACACACAGAAGAAGGCATTGACCTTTTAACCCCCGAGAGAGAATGTTACCTCTAGAGTTGCGCAACTCGGCCTAAGCAACATAGTACTTTTATACACAAGGCAAAATCGTGACACGCGCAATACAATGGTAAACTGCGAAATTGAGACCTTGCTTGCGCAGGGAGGCGAGTTTACCTATACTTAAGTTTTTTCCCTCCACGGATCTACTTACTTTTTTTTTAAATTTCCTATTTATGATATGCAAGACTCATGCCGTGACTTTAAGTGTAAATTGTAATTTTAATTTGTGATGGAAAGCTTTTTTTTTCAGCAGCTGTTTATATAATGCTTCCATGCTGAGCTCGCACAAACAAAGGTTTTTGAGATATTTCTCTATGGTGGATTATTTAAAACGTGAATAACTTAATTAAATGTGTTTCTGGTAGTGAATTTGTATGAACGAATTGTTATTATCTATTGCAGCAAAGAATGCAAAAAGACTTAATAAAGATTAGACCTAGATAGCAATCAAACAAAGTGAATTAGGGGTATACCAAACCAATCAAACAGTCATTGACTTCACGCCTGTCACAAAAATAAACATGTATTTATTGCTATTTATATCCGGCGTAAACGTAATATTGGGTAAGAAGAAAGAAAAATGAGGTAATTAATTTACCTGTCCAAAGAACCGGTAAATTAGATGAGTTACCTTTGATGGCGAGCTCGGCTGAGGTATTGGCTTTGCCGGCTGTATTTGTCACCACACACGTATACATCCCACTGTGCGCCGCGGTTAGGGTCTTGAATATCAGCATGCTGTAGAACTCCGCACCTCGTTCGTCCACCTATGCATTAAGTGATTTGGGTTTCAAAATCTCATAAAATACTTTTTTTAAACCACTTTAGTTGTAGGTTTGTGCCAATTGCCTTGTGACATAGCATTCGAGAGTTAATATATTTGAAAAAACGTTACAATAAAAAGTTAATTTTATTGTAAAGCTTATACTACGAGACTGACAGTGAAATTTGGGGGATATTCAATAATCGCAAACGGGCATTTTAAGATAAGTTAGTATTACTTGTCATAACAAAAGTCTAACCCCCTTATTTAGAATAATTAGAACAATCTTATATACCTGTTTTAACTTTTACACTTTTTTGTCTCATTCTTTCTTGGCGCTGTCATCATTTTACAGAAAGTGACAAAACAGTGTAATAGCTTAAATAGGTTTATTAAACTGTTTGGGTTATTATGAATAAGGGTGTAACTATATTACTTTTGACGCAATATACTTGAAGTACGTTCAAGTATACTACGTCAAATATAACAAATACTACCGTGTATTCTATCAATATTCACTTCAACATCATTTAGAGTTACAGTTATATTCTGTTAAACAAATAAATTGTTATCATACCTGTAGTATACTAGAAATGGGCATTGAATCCTTCAGCCATGAGAAGTAGACCGGCATATCACCAGACGTGACGCTGCAGGTCAGCTGCGTGCGGTCGCCTGCCCTGAGGCCGGGAGGAAATACCAGTGGCGATAGTACTGGTGGAGACACCACTGTTATTTGGACCTGTTGGAAGAATGTCTTTGATGAAAGCGACCACCACAAGAAAACTCTTGGCAAATTACCTTACAAGTAAGAATTGCTAGTCTGTAACGGTTTGTGGCACTCTATATTGTTTAAAAGTACTTTATTTTAATGTCTGCTTGCCTCTTAAACAAAGTTGTGAGTTATCAGATTTGCAGTGCAAGTACGATCCCAGATTACATGGGTAAATACTTATGGTAAAAATTCATTGAACTACTATTACTAGCGTATGGAACTGACATCACCTATGATTAAAGTAAAATAGCGGAAGATACGGCACGTCATACTAATTGTCAGCTAAAAAATGGCACTACACATTCCTTACGTCACACGTCTATAAATGTCACCCGCACACGCAATCCAATGGAAATTAGGCGACGGGGGCCTGATTTAAGCGGTCCACTTTCGAGTGGCGCGTCACCTATCTTCCGCTATTTTACTTTAATCAAAGGACATCACGAACAAATTTTGTGCTCCATGAATTTATGACACGATCATCAACTCATAGTACAAATTCATAATTTGAAATTCAAATTTCAAAGAAAACGTCACAATCTTGTCGTCGTATTTGCGACACATTTTTTGCTTGGGATAGCTTCTTACGTAGTAGTAACAACACTGTAAAAATCTAATCTTATTTACTTACCGGTAAAGTCTTCTGTTTACAATGCTTATTTATTTAGCGTTGCTCCTATAAACGTTATGTATATTTACTTTCTCAGTACCATCTACGTATTTATTAACCCATAAGTAATCGACCTAGCCAGCTAGCTAGCTCTCCCCTCTGCCCCTCCTGCCTACCTCTCTCTTAGCCAGCTCGCCCCCCGGCGTCAACACGGAGCAAGTCCAGGTGCCCCTGTCTCTGTTCCGGTCCACGTTGGTGATGGTGAGCTGCCCGTCCACCTGCTGGTAGCGAGGGTCCGCCCCTGCCCCTCCTTCCCATTTGACGGATCTAGACAAAGATGACGCTTTTTAGGGTTCCGTAGCCGAATGGCAAAAAACGGAACCCTTATAGTTTCGTCAAGTCTGTCTGTCTGTCTGTCTGTCTGTCTGTCTGTCTGTCTGTCCGTCCGTATGTCACAGCCACTTTATTCTGAAACTATTAGCATCACACACCTGAAACTTAGTAGGTAGGTGTATCTTGTTCACCGCTTTCCGATTCAGATACAAAAAGTAAGAAAAAAATATATTTAAGGGGGGGCTCCCATACATGAAACTAAAACCTAAAAATTTTTTTTTACTCAAACCTATGCATGTGTGGTGTCTTTGGATAGGTCTTTGAAAATGATGTTGAGGTTTCTAAAACCATTTTTTCTAAAAGTCTAAGGTTTGAGATACAGACGCTTCCAAAGTGGCAAAATGGGCGTCCCCCCCCATCTAACTTTTGAACTAAGAAAGTGAAAATTTAAAAAAAAATATATGATGTAGATCTCAACAAAAACTTGCAACGAAAATTGATTTGAAGGAGATCGAACCAGTAGTTTTTGAGATATTGCACATTTTTATCAACCGCAAATATAACTTTGTTTTTCATACAAACACTATGAAAAACAAAGTTATTTTTGTTGTCGCAATATATTGTGATGTTTTCGTTTAGTGACAGTAAGTGGACCCTGAATTCAGTTAAGGGTGGCACGGAACCCTTAGTGCGCGGGTCCGACACGCACTTAACCGGTTTTTTTAGTTTGAAAATGTGTATTATTTATTTGCAAGAAATGTATAACGGAATATAAGTTGGAGTTACGAGTAGAAAAAGACACTGAAGGACTGAAACGAATAATACAATAGCAGCTAAGTACCACCATCCATACTTATACTGTTTTTGTTACATAACGTGTGATAAAGTGGTATTCTGTAAAACCCATGCAAACACAGGGAAAAGATTTGCACTTATAATGACGATTTTTAAGAAGTATTTTTAAAACAAATAAAGCAAACAGTGCCTGTCTTCTTCTTCTTCTTCTTCTTCTCAGCATCCAAGAGTCCACTGCTGAACATATGCCTCTTGCATGGCTCTCCAAGATGCTCTTGATGCGGCGATTCTGGTCCAGGTCGGCCCTGCCGTCTTTATAATGTCGTCCGACCATCGGGCAGGTGGTCTGCCGGCACTTCTGCTTCCCGTGCGAGGTCTCCAGCAAAGGGTTTTGTACGACCACCTGTTGTCGTCTCTTCGGGATACATGTCCGGCCCATTGCCATTTTAGTCGAGCAACACGGGTACCTATGTCGGTGACTCGGGTGCGTTGGCGAATGACCGCATTTCGTATCCTGTCCCTTAGAGAGACGCCAAGCATTGCACGTTCCATTGCCCGTTGCGCTACTTTCAGGCGGTGGAGGATCCCGACAGTTAGCGTCCACGTCTCACAAGCATACGTCATCACTGGAAGAACGCATTGGTTATACACGCGTGTTTTCAATGTTTGCGGGATTTTAGACTTGAAGACGTCTGCGAGTTTTCCGAAAGCTCCCCATCCCAGCTGTATCCGTCTGTCAACTTCGCTCTTCATCGAGTCCCTGCCTAGCATGATGTTCTGGCCTAGGTAGATATAGTTGCTTACACATTCGATCGTTATGCCGTCTATTGAAATCGTTGAACCGTCGGTGGTGCTCATCCACTTCGTCTTTTCGGAATTCATTCTCAGGCCAACTCGCAAGGACGCGTCTTTCAGCTCTTTGAGCATTTTTTCAAGACCTTCTCGCGACTCACTGAGTAGAACGATATCGTCAGCGAAACGAAGGTGATTCAAATATTCGCCATCTATATTTATACCCAGACCTTCCCATTCCACTGTTTTGTGCCTGTACTACCTTAATAACAATAACTGTAATACATTATACTAAACGAGAGTCATAAAAACACAGTACAAGTCCAATAATTCTGCAAAGCAATACCAGAAGCATGTATTAAAAGTTTATTCGACTGATATTTAGAAATACAGAAAGTTATCCAGACTTTTACATAAAAAATAACATGGTTAGCAAGTTTGTTCGGAAAGTGTATAACTTTGTGCGCGTCCTTCACAAAGTTATAAAAGTAATGTTATTTTCATGTTGCAAACGGAATTGATGGTTGAAAAAGTTGTTTCGTTGGAATCAAAAACTTTATAATTGAACAACGTATTCCGATTTTCCTTATCTGCTAACTAGTTAGAAAGTGAGTAAAAACATTTCTGCTCACTTTCCAACGTATACGTGAAATGTGCGTGAGAAATTTATTTTCAGTTCGTAATTTTGTAGTTAGGTCGACGTTTAACTCTTTCCTACAAATCTCATCATAATTATCAGGTCGTTTGGCTGATACGTCCACCGCTGAACAAAGGCCTGCCCCAAAGTTTAAAAAAACTATAAATAAATAATAATGAAAGTGTCTTACTCGACTGGGAATCCGTAGTATGGGCACCAAACGGTCACTTCAGACCCAGCAACCGCCTTCACGGGAGCTAAGGCTCTGATGTACGGAGGACCTACACATAAAAACAAGAAATTAAACACCAAATTGTTTGTTAAACATTCTCTTCCGACTCCTACAATCATTGTAACTGAATCATTGATTATGGTACTATGGCTCGATACTATGGACGAACAAAATTAACTTTTGAACAGTTCCAAAACCTTTATATTATCCATGTTAAATTTTCAGCATCATAAATTCTGATATTGGCACATTGAACATGTGCCAAAGCTAACCGCACCTGCCAGCATTGATAAAATACATTGTGGCGACATATTAAAATTGTCTATAATAAAATCAAAGTTATAGAGCAGGCTTTACGATATGCTGAAATGTTGACCACATAAAAGGCAAATAAATCTTAACCTTGCTGTTGTTTTATCCATATTTTCATCATACCTACACTTTGATGAAACAAAATATTGTGACAAGAATATGGAAAAAAATTTGACTCCCCCTCATAATAGTAAGTACTTATCTTTCACAATCACAACCTACCAGTTTTTTTTTTTGTATTACAAAATCCACAGCTCATAAAAATTTACAACTTAGTATACAGATATATCAGAGACAGAAGAAAATCTTTGCGTGAAATTAAAATAAAACCGAGATTTTGGAAAGGAATAAATCTCCACACAACAATTAATTGCAATAACGTATTGCAGTCCTCTCCTGCCTCAATCTCGTAGCTCAACGTCCTCCATCATTATCGTAGCTACAGAATAGTCGTAGCATTCGTAGTCGTAACTCGTAGCACACTAAATCTCGTAGCTTGCCGACCCACACATTCACAGGTGAATCACAGTGATAAGAAAATCGAACGAGCACAGAATGAAACTGGCCTCTGACCAGTGGAAAACCTAGTGACACTTGTGAGTACTTTACAAAATCCGTAGAATTCGTAGACGTGAAATCGAAGAACCAGAATTCTACGGCGTAGAGGCTAAATTTCTTCATCGATAGTAATTGTAAAGTTACATTACTAACGGTTAAATATTTACGATTGTGGGTGTCTTGAAGAAAAATAACCTAAACCAAATGCCAGAATAACTACTTTAATGACCATTAGTTAAGGTATTTTTTTTATCGAAACACACACAATCGTAAATATTCAACCGCTGGTAACGTAACTTTACCATTACTATCGATGAAGAAATTGGGCCTTAGATAGATAGATAACTCTTTATTGCACACAACATTAGTGAATTTACAAATTTGTTTAAAGGAAATGTTCAATTTAGGCGGTCTTATCGCTATAAGCGATCTCTTCCAGACAACCTTTGGGTAAATAAATTATGTAGTCTCGTAGCAATATTACTCACAGCTATTGTAATGTTTGTTAACTGTGCGAAATGATTATGATATCGATGGACTCACCGTACACATTGAGCCGTGCGGCGTGCGCGACACTGCCGTGTGCGTTGGTCGCGCGGCAGTCGTACCGTCCGCCGTGCTCCACCCGCGCGCTGGCTAGAGACAACGTTGACAGCACGTAGTTGCCGCTCGAGCCGACACCTGCGGGACCGCTTTCACGGCCCTCCGTTATGATGGCACTGTACAATACAAAAAGTAACATCTCTATATATTTTTAAATCTCTATCTTCTTCTTTTCTGCTTATATACTTATAAATATAAGATATTTGTGTTAGTTACATTATTTGAGAACGAGTAAGCCGATTTTTAAAACTTATGCAATGCTGGATCCATCGCCACCCCGTATAGGACATTGCAGGGGGGAAACAACGTTCACCAGGACCGATAGTAAGGTATAAAAGATAAAAGCTAATAAAAAGGACGGGAATGGACTGTAAATTTACTAATAATGGAATGATAGGCATGGGAAAAAGGTCGTTAGTTTAATAAATAAAGCTTAATTATTTTCACACTAGTATCGACAGCAAAGCCAAGACGACAAAATAAACTAAGACCAATGACAATAAACATCAATAAAAAAACATCAAAATTAATTAAAAATTCCGTGCCACATGCACGGAGTTCGCCACATTTAAGTTTTTGTAAAAAAAAATAAGTGATATAAGACATCAACTATCTTCACTCCTCCTATTTATGCCTCATTTTATATCGTCAAGAACACAACTGCACATAAAATAAAATTGATGTGCGCACATAACATTGCTAACGTCATGTAATGTGTTTCGAATTGTTATGTCATTCATCTCGATTTGGCACTAAAACACCGCCGCTGCAAGACAGGCCCAAATAGCGGCAGTTGGCAAGCCAGTCGGTTTTCGGTGCACATTTTACACACATCTAATGTCGGGTGGCGCGGTTTTTACAACACGAAATGTCCTAAAGCTTATATTTTAAAAGCAATGTACAGCATTACTGTGCATTCTGTCGGAGGGTGAACGTAAGCTCTTGGAATATTTTGTGGCAGCTTGTTTTTTACTGCTGTATTCGTAGCACAGTGCTTTTATAATAGTTCCAGATTTTTCAAATTTATTATTTCATAGATAGATAGATAGATAACTCTTTATTGCACACAAAATTAGTGAATTTACAAATTTGTTTAAAGGAAATGTACAATTTAGGCGGTCTTATCGCTATAAGCGATCTCTTCCAGACAACCTTTGGGTAAAGAAATTATGGGTTTATAGGAATGTAGTTACCTAAAAAACTTAAATTACCTACTCGTATAATCTTATTTATTCTACATGCAACTAACTACCCTTGGATCCATCAGGGTAACTATTTCCTATTCTTCAACATTCTTTGAATACTATCTTTTGAAACGAATGCTCCGCTCCGTACGGACCGAGAAATAGTATTTAAAATGAATTTTAGAGCGAAATGTAGAGCAGCTCAAATCTATTTATACCGGCTCCATCTGAAGACCAACAATAGATATTGATCTTGCGGATTTGATTCTATCTCTACGAACCAGTGAGCATCTTCAAGGCACATTGCATTTACAATGGTAATGCGGAAAACCTGCACTTGCTTATTTGTTGGCTGGTTATGTGGTTGGTTAATTCACATCCATTTTTTATTGTATAATTGAGTAAGAACTTAAACAATTTATTACATAAGATCTACCAAGCCAATAGTTAGCTACTATGTAAGAAGTAAAATTAATTAAAAAATTGAATCCCGTAATATGTTATGTAACTTTTTTGACTTGGCATTTACTTGTAACAAAATTTGTTACAAGTAAATGCCAAGTCAAAAAAGTTACATAACATTTTACCACGCAACCAAATTTTAAAAGAGTTCATTTTCTATCAGAGACCGTGTTGGTGATCAGTCAAGTGAATGTTTCTTTGATATGAATTTCCAGAACCATCTCGGCAATACCCAAAGAGCCTTCACGTACGCCCTACCTGTATTGACTTGCAGTCAAAACGTGTGTTACGCAAATCTCTTCCGCACCACCGATACCCATTAGTGTACACCTCTAAATTCTGAAATGGAAGCCACGTACTAGCAAACTTCTTGTGGAACACAGCGTCGTTAAACGTACGACTTGATAAGAGTTTCTGGAGACATGTTTATGCTTAGTATATAAACGAGACATTGAAACCATATTTATTTTGCAGAAAAGAGCCATTCGTGCTATTTATAAACTTAGTCCTCGTGACTCCCTGAGACAGGTCTTTAAGAAAATCAACATATTAACTGTGGCTTCTCAATACATTTTTGACAATATAATACAAGACAATATAATGTACGTTCGTAAAAATTTAGATAATTTCATGAAGAAAAGCGACATTCACCCATATAACACAAGAAATAAACACAAGCTTGTCGTTCCTAATTTCAGATTTGTTAAAACTAGTAACTCGTTCATAGGAAATTTTATAAAATTCTTTAATAATATACCACACAATCTTGTCGAATTGCCGGTTGATAAATTTAAGAAACACGTTAAAAACACGCTTATGTCTAAAGGCTATTTATTATAAGGTTCAAGACTATCTAAACGACACGAATGTGTGGTCCGTCCAGCCTGCACCAACTGATGTACTTACCTTTGATGATTTTGATTTTACGGCAGCTAGTGGTGACTGAGTTTGTTCCGGCGTTTCTTCTCAGCACTTGCCTAATTGTCTGTGTTCTGTCTCGAAGCGCTGGCAGGGCCCAAAAGATAAGGAGACATGTTTCGCACATTTATTTTAATTTTTATATTTGACGTTCATAAGTGTCATTTCATGACCTTAATTGAAATAAAGATTTTGAATTTGAATTTGAATTTGAGAAAGTATGCTTTAAAATTAAAAGAAAGTAGGATCTTCTAATTTTTCTTCTTCTTCTTAAGCATGTGTTTGCATCCTGTGTTTTGTGTTTTTCGAAACCAGGTTGTGCCGGCTTGGTTCTTTATGCCCAATGTGTTGTCATATTGTATACTAGCGGCCCGCCAGCGACTTCGTACGCGCGTTTTAGTTTTACTCCATTCCCATAGATCGTAGCAAAAATATTTTTAAGCCTCTAAGCATTAAACTACTTAAATAGCCTTCCCCGATAAATTCACTATTTAACAATATATCTTACATATTTTATAACCGGACTAATAGTTCCTGTGATTAGCGCCTTCAACCAAACAAACAATACCATCAGTTTTTAAATATATATACACAAATGTTATATTTTGTGTAGACTTAACACGTAGCCCGGTCTTTAATCTGGTCAAACTTACACGGGGATATTATCTTTTTATTTTACAACGTAATGGAAATACTTTACGCCTTTCGTCAATCATATATTTCTTTCGGGTGCTAAAAAGACCAGGCTACTCTGTGCGCTTACACAGCATCATGCCACATAACTGTATAGGCTGTGGGAGAAGCAAATTCCTTCAAGTCTTCTCCAGCTACCATAAGAGTTTGAACTTGAGCTTTGTTTGAATTCAAAGGGAAAATTATATGTAGGGATCTACCCCATCATCATCATCAACACCCAAGGCCGTCCACTGCTTATAGGCCCCCACGAAAAATTTGCAGAAAAATTCCAGATTGGACACCCATCGAACGCAGGAACAGCGTAGAATATCCACCAACAATATGAACAAACGATCTGCATACAACACTGGACACAGACCGCTTGATACCTACCCTGTTTCAACACAAATAATATTCTTTACTATTTTAAGGATTATAATCTCTTCTCGAGAGCAAAATTAATAACAAACATGTGTCAAAACATTGTGTCTCAGATATGTCAAATGATTGTCAAAAATTAAATAAAAGTTATTTTAAAGCACTAAAGAGTATTTATATTAACTTCATAGCAAATCATCCCCAAAATAACTTTCTACCCCTTTTTAACCCTGTTACAAGATAAATTTCAATAAAGTTTGATACACATTTTTCGTTAATATTTTTAAAGAATGTTTATGCCAAATTTGAAGAAGATTGGACCAAGGGATCACGTTGTCCCATACAAACTTTACACCCCTTTTTGACCCCCTTAGGGGTAGAATTTCGGAAAATCCTTTCTTATCGGATCCCTTCGTCATACAAAGAACACACCCTCCCAGTTTCAGGTCTTTACGATCAGCGGTTTAGGCAGTGCGTTGATCCGTCAGTCATTCAGGACAAAGCCTTTTATATGTATAGATTATTATACAAACACAAAATTATAAATTGCTCTTGTAAAAGCAACTTACTTATGACGCAGTCTACGCATTAAAGAAAGCACTTGCAATATTCAACAGGCTTGCCAATGTTTCGGTGGCCGAGTGGTATAGGTATGCGCCCGGATAGCGTTACATACAGGGTTCGATTTCTTGTAAGTGAAATTTATAATATTCTGATGATAATTACCTGATGACAATAAACGTGTAAGCATAAATCGATCTAAATCAATCCATTAGATCATCCTCAGCGGATTAGCAGCCTTAGTGAATAACGGCACGTAATCTCACCCATGATGAGCTGGTATCGGCTGTCCATCCAGGGTCCACCGGAAGCGAGGTGGAGGCTCGCCCACCGCAGAGCACTTGAGGGCTACCTGTGCACCAGGCTGCACCGCTTGCTCGATGAAAGTGTACACCAGCTCGGGACGGGAGTCTGAGGAGAAGAAGCATTTGTAATTGAGGTTTGAACTTATGCCACTTGACCCCTCAACTTACAGAGCGCCAAAAGTTCATATTCAAAAAGTTTTGTGGACACTCCTTTTTCCCATAACGAATTTTCACATTTGAAATCACTTCTTAATTTTTATGTTCATTGAAAGTAATTAAATAAATAAATAAAAAGTACTTTGATAGGCTTAGTGAGTGTTGAACCCATAACCCCGTAATAATCATTGTCTGGTACTTCGTAATACAAGGAAGAACATTTCTAACTTTGAAACCAGACAATGGGGTCTGTTGTGTGGCGCGAACATTTATTTATTTTATAAGCCCTCGCTCAAAAGGCAAGAGCAAGACAGCCTCATAGCCTCATTGCCACAAGGAAATGGTTTTTGAATAGGTAGGTCTTACTTTTTATGTTGTATGTCTTAGTTTAATTTTTTTCTTGTTTTTTATTAATAGTATAATAGAAGGTTTAGAGCAAGACTAATCTTGACACAGTATTTTCTAATTGCCAAAATGGTATTCCCAAATATTTATTAACTAACTAACTCTAACACTACAAAGTAATTCTAATAGTATGTAGGAAATCAATTTACCCACATAAAAGCAGTGCCCTGTAATCCGACTGAAATAAAGCGCCTTAGAAAAGCAGTGAACAAAGTAAACACGTTGAAAGAACACTCACCTGGCGACCGTTTTAAACGCTTTCGTTTGAACGACCGGAAACCGCCCGTTTTCTTCCCTAATGAGCACCACATAACTGGAAATACACGTTAAATTTAATAAATTATACGGATCACCGACACAATGGAATACACTCTAGAAGGTTCATGCCAATCTGGACATAAAAAGGAGCATTGAGGCAGTTAGAGGGAGATTGAATGAAGGCCGCAAAAATATTATACTTACTTAATTATTCCAATTACATTTTATACTGACTTGATACTTTGTAGATGGTAGTTGAGTTCAAACCTTCGTAATTTAGATCGATGTATAGCTTGTTCGACTATTTAGAACATACCACAGAATACATACTACATTATAAAACGAAAGAATGACATAGGCCATACAGCTGTAAATTGGTTTGCTTTGCTTTATCAAATGACTAGCGGTTCCAGGGAACTTCGTTTCGCCCCGGCCCGTCACGACCCGGCCCAATTTTATACACCGTGCTTTTTTAACCGTCTTACAGCCGAAGGCCACTTAAAGTATCCAATAACTACATGTCATTCGTTAAATAAAACTTGGTTATTATTAAGATTTCAAAGACTAAGACATTAAAGAAGATATCAGCACAATTTAGTACGAAACATCCTGTAACGAGCACTACGCGCGGGTCATTCACTCGGCTGTCTAGCACTACTGACCTAGTTTTACGCACGAATAGAAAGGGGCGAGGCGGTGGGCGTCACAAAGGATTGCGCTAGCGCATGATTGGTTAGAGATCCACGTGGACTGTCTTAGATTGGCTAACAGTGCGGAACGCGTGGAGGCGGCAAGGTCAAGGAATGCATTGTTGAAAACGTAAACATTATGAACAGGATGATACATTACGTAACATTACTATTAGATATTTTTTACACAAAAATTATGTGGAGTGTAATAAAAAAAATAACATGCCCTATAGGTTTATTAAGATGGTTACATTACGTGGGCTTCGGCTGTAAGACGGTTAAAAAAGCACGGTGTATTTATTCGAGGCTGAGACAAATCCAGCTAAAATCATCAAAATCGATCCACCCGTTAACTAACACGACTTTCTTTTATGTATGGAGTTAAGCAAACTGTATGAATAAGGATATTACTACCCACTTATACATTATGTTTATATTATAACATCAATTAGAGCGAAAAGTAAATACAAATATGTTTGCACACGTGTAAACACGTTGTTAATGAAGATGTTGTGGGTAGAAGCAAATAAATCGATTCTGTACTCAAAGCTTACGGAAACTATTAATAGTCATTGTAATTATGGCATCGAAACTCAAAGAAGATGTGTATAAAGTTCGTTTTCTTTGCTTGTTGAATATTGAAAACAATATTTTTATATACTTGTTTCTGAAGTTTGCGGGAATACTTTATAAGTATATATATGAGTACTTTATAATATTTTCGCGATTATTTATAAGATTTTTTCCGATTTTTTTCGAACATTTTACAGCGTTCATAGTCACAGACGACCACGAACGCTGTAAAGTCGAAACGTCGGGATGAAAACTCGAATATATTATCGCGAAAATATCCGTAACATTTTATAATTTTTGCAATAATATCAGCGAATTAAATCGGTTAACTAATTTATTTAAAAAGGTCTCAGAGTTCAACAAACTGTGTAGACTGTTAGTTTTGTGTTTATCTAATTTCAAAATAAATCATTTTGTTGAATAGAAATGTCAAGATTTTTCACAATATTCGCCAAGCAAAGAAAAACGGACTTGACAGATTTTCAGTACCCACCAGGCAAATAAAAACTTCTTAAAAATTATAACAGCATTATTTTTACAATCATTTCCAAAGTACTTTTCGCAATTAAATGGAGTAGATACTTCACAAAGACTACTGAATCAGTTTGTTTGTGTTTCGAAATGTGGAAAGGATGTATGCATAAAATATATCTTTCATTCCGTCTCGATAGCCTCTCATCAACGCAGCCAGCCGTTAAGATAGAAGAGGCATCTATTCACATAAAATATCACCGAAAGCTTTCATATCGAATAGTATGAAAAAACGCACCGGGCTATGTACTTTACGAGTGCGCAATAAAATCGCACTGCACATACCGTCCTATGTAGTAAATACATAGTATGTGCACAGCAACGGGATTGAGGTCTCGTTGAAAAATTCACTCAGCTTTTCGTTTTACTATCCGCATTCGTTCAGAATTTATAACGCCGTAAATCGTAAACGCGGGGAAAAAATTTACAACCATGCAGAGTCCTGGATCGGAGAGATAAACTGGGCCCTTGATAGCTCGGGCTTATCTTTTTACCCGTAAAAACATATGTGTACTGTTAATTAAGCATTACGCTGAAAAAACGAGAACATAAATTATTTACGCTTGGAAATTGAAAAAGGATGCTTTAAAACGCACGAATTGCATTTTTTTCTACCGTACGTAAACAGTTTTTTTAAATGACCAAATTTTTGTATTAAGCAATTTGTTTGGATATTTAAGCGTATTATTATTTGTATCTAGTTTTTACCTTTACTATATGTTCATAATTACGAGTACCAATACACAAAATTGTGTTCTGTAACAAAACAAACAGCGTGACGCGTAATAAAACCGACACTAAACAAGCCGGGTATTGGCATACGAAAAAAACACAAAAACTTTTCGTATTGCCTTCTACCCCTACAAAGATGGACACCAACGCAAAATACCCCGAGAACTATTCCAATTTGGGAAGTTTCCTTCAGAGGCCACCGCACTTGGTTACTCTGAAGTGGAAATACATCAAAGAATATCAGGTTTTTTATCAACTCACTATTATTACGAATCAGATTATTTTGCATGTAGTCTTACAAATATGTATAGTTGCTTGTTGGCCACTGAAATTAATATTACACAAAAAGCACTTCGCTGTCCTATTGACTACCAAGACAATAGCATTGTGAACATTCTAGTCCAATTGAAATTCTGTTCAGCTTGTCGAGTACATACGAGATAAAAAAAATACTTGTTCGTTCCATTCGTACGAATCAATGATCAAATTAGACCCAGCGGGATGCTACTCGTATGCTCGTGTACAGTCAGAAGCGAAAATATGTTTTCCAATTCACAAAACTTACTTATGATAAATTTTAGTAGGATAGATCGAGGTTTCACGTGCCTAACAACTTTTTAACAAAATTGCTTGCATACGCGATGCAAAAAGGGGCGTCACAAACAAAAAACGACACTAGGTGCAAGAGACTTTGGCTCTACAAGGGCGAAAGACTGCGACCGTACACATATTTTGTTATATTTACCACAACCAGTTCAAGACAGTTTGTAGGAGTGCATTTTAATTTAAACAAAACCTCATTCTGTTGATTCGGATCGGAAACTTGATGACTTTAAATTTTGTTAAGAATATTTTTAACCGACTTAAAAAAATAGAAGGTTCTCAGTTCGACCTGCATGTTTGTCCGCGAATATTTTGCGTTTGGCTGGACCGATTTTGATGCAGTTTTCAGTTCAGTTGGCAGTTTGGTCCAGACTTTGGCTGCTTAGTTATGAACATGAAGAAGATAATCGCGTTAGTTAATACTCGTAGTCACATCAAGTTCGACCATCTGGGGTTAGTTTTTTTGTCTTTGTTTAATCGAGTGAGTGCGAGTAAGACTCACGACGCACTGAAGGTCCAAGTCATAATACAATAAATTCTTACACAATTATATGACGATCAAAGTAATTTGTGATGATGATTCGGCCTGGTGGCTACTAATAAGGGCTTTCACGTTCACTCAAAAGTGTGGAGCTTTAAAGTTGTGCACCATTACGATACCGTATAGGTATGCTGCATTTTTAACGACAGTAAATATTTTACGGCTCCGCTGATTGCAACACGCGCGGGCATAGACAAACATTGCAGGATAGGGTTGCCAAAATTTATTTGTGGAGTACTTAAAACAATATTTGGGTACGAATCTCAAGTTAGCATACTCGTACATATAGGTAGTCATGTAAAACACCCTTCCAACCCTCCATATCTTTTAGAAACACAGTTAAAAATAATTAAATAAAAACGCATTATTTGTATGTCATCACGCCTTTCTAAGAGTTTTTGTGAAAAAATAATAAAGTTTTCTAAGACAACAATCAGTAATACTACTCAGCTAAAGTAGTTAGGTTTAAAAGTTAGTAGCGCAACCTGATTACAATAGACATAAAACTACAGTAAAACTAAACCTAAACTGTTGAATACGAGTTAAAATCCACTTATAATCTACTTATAAATTATCAATAATTTCGTGTATAAAACATTTTTTCAGGTTTAGAAGCCCATTTGCGAACAAAGTAAACACTACGATTAGTAAAGACTATCCCGCTATCGCACATTTAAACTAACCATTGGCAGCCCTACTCGAATTGGTCTGTCTGTGCATAAAAGATTCGCGAGCCGATCGGCGTTTGTAGGTCACATGTGAGCCACATACGAGCTACACAAATCACAAATTCCGAGTCTCGCTGTTTGTGTATTGATCTACCATACGCTGGCCGGCTATAAGCGGAACCGTTGTGATCAGGGCCTCTATTTTTGAATCACTCGCGTCAAGATGGCGTGTAATATTCGATGTTTAAAGTCGAATTTTGGAATGAAAACCAGTTGTAATCTACATAAAAAGAATTTGAAAAATCATTTCTCAATTTTGTAAGTACTCACGCCTAGATTTTGAGTTATTTCTGTTGATTTTTTATGTGTTTTCGAACGAAAATCACACGCCATATCCAAGCGAGTGATTCAAAAATAGGGGCCCTGGTACACACCACCGACTCTGTGGAGAGCTAAATGCATACTTTGTTAGCTTTGAAAAGTACGGATGCTAGATTTGCCCTGTATATAAGTAAGTAACCTATTTTATTGTCAACAAAAATAACAGTTAAATATATTGATATGATACTTCACCGTTTTTAATGCTTAAGTTCCTTGAAAACCTGAATCATTCTGTAGACAATAAATATAAACAAAAAAAAAACTCATAAGTTTTTCTACAAATAGAGAACTTAAAAAAAACTCTAATTATATTGTTTTTCTTTAGCTTCAACATCTAAAGAAATAATAAAACGTCATGTGTTTGCATATGGAAGGTCTATGTTGGTTTGTTAATTATCTACTGTTAATAACGCATTGTTGAGTTACAATGTTTCGATTGCGTGGCGTGACCATTATAGCGAAATGCCTGTAATGAAAACTAAACAGTTTGACCAACCGATACAAAGTAGTTAGTTACGACCCATTGCATACAGGGAATGCCGAGGTCTGGCTTTAAATTTTATTGAAGCAATTGTCTCGAATGTAAATAAAGGCTTTGAGCTGGCTCAATCAGACCCCGTTTCGAGCGTGACTTGTTCTGGGAAAACAGTATTTTGTGAGGACACTATTGTCAACTGTATGACGTATCTTTGTCAATCGATTTTTCTTTCGTTTCGTAAGCTCTATTGATATATTCTGACTTCCGACGCTGCAATCTTTTTAGCACATTATTTTCTGATAATTTAAGTGTTTCATAATGATAGTGTATAATGATGTTAGTGTCGCGTGCTTAAGCTGCAGTAAGACTGCAAACTACGAGTCTGTTTAAAGCACGTAATGAACGGCTATTTGAAACATTACGTTAAGGTTCTAAAGCTTTTAAAAATCTTTGTATTTATCTTAAAAAATTAAAATTACATGTGATTCGATTATTTAATTAATGCAGCAAGAGATTGTACACCAAATAAGCCTGCATCTGCGTTTAGCATTTAGCGTAACTAATATTTATTTACTACGTTGTATTTCCACGTGCAATGCAAGTACGAGTAATAAACGCATATCTGCTGTGTTTGCTTGTTTGTATTTACTGAAATATTGTGATTATTACGGCTATTCGGCAGAGCTTTTACATAATGTGCTGACGATCGCCAAGCCATCACAACGAGCGATGGAGAGGGCGAACATAGCCCTCTCCATCGCATTTCATAATTTTAATACTATTAAGAAACACATCTCAACTTTCTCTGATTAAGATTAATCTTTACACATAAGCTCTGAATTATTCTCACTCGTTAATTAATCTAGATGCCAAATATTACACATTTCCCGTTATGTCGTCGAGTTATCGCTAAGTGGTTGGCAATTGCCTCCTCCATTTCACTCCTGCATATCTCTGTGAATTGAAAATCTATTTACGAGTATACTCACGTTCTAAGAGTATTTTATCAGGATTGAGTATCTACAATGGTAATTAAATTGATACGTAGATAATAGCAATAAACATAAGACTTATTCATAGTTCTGGCTGCTAAAATAAGCTTTGGAGTAATTTTACCAATGATCCTTTTTATGGCAGACACAAACTGTGTCTATCAAAAAGTGACTGATCTGATATCCGGGAACACGTACGACATGGAAATTGATTTTTTTTCTATTGGAGTGTATAGAATATTAGATGAGAACTTGTCGAATTTTGACACGGCGACATGAATTTTCTTTGGTATAGAAATCTCACGCTGTTGGCACTTGTGCTATGTATCTTTTCTAACCGCTAATAAGTAATGGTAATATCAATGTTTCTAGATTTTTTAACATTGTCATTGACACGCTTTAATATCTTTGTATGTTACTAAGTTTTGACAGCAGTTAACATTAAACCGGCACTTACAGTGCATGCATGCATGCATGAAATTAAAGAACAAATTATAAAATTCAAAGTCAAGAGTGCTACAAAGTAGAAAAATATATTTAACGTGAATTTTCATTGCCTGGGTAGCAACTGAAGTAAGTTCGATATATCTATAATACTGATAGATCTTGAAAGTCAGGCCTAACAAAAGTTGTTTGGCGACCCCCGACTTGTAGCGCCTTGATTGCTTCTATTTAGCACTCGCAACTTGCTCCAATCAGAATAATTGAACTACTAAAACTAATAACTTTGCTGACTTTGTAAATTATACATTGGCACTTGTAGCTCAATCCATTTGCCCTTAATCAATTTAATACGTAAGTAACAGTATAATTCAAAGTTATAAAAGATTTTCGATATTTTTTATAAATTTTTCTGTACCGGCCTACAACACAGACGATTCTTTGATGCTTCAACTGTTGCTTGTAAGACTACGAAACATTTAATCCAAACAAAAAAAAATGTGTTGAAAACACTTCATATTAATTAATTTTACTACCCTTTTCAGAAGACACCGTTGCAAACGCAAATATCTCGGAATAACACATCTCATTCACTCCTCATTGGAATCTAAAAGTACAGATTGGCACTTGAAAGCGCAGGTTATCCCCGCGGGAAATACACGACGCCTTTGAACCCTCGAGTTTAATCAGAGAAAGATGTGGAAGAACCTTATTGTTTCTAGATATTATGTGATTGAAAAGCAAATTATATTTTGAAACTTAATTGATTTAACTAAGTAATAACAAGTTACTCCTACTAACAAGGTGTTTCAAAACTACCCGTTAGGAATAAAGAGAGCTACTCAGAATCACTTAACACTTTCTTCTAGAAACACATCTCCGTGGAAACAAGATGGGTAACGAGACCGATTTGGTATGGGAAGGAAAATAACTTGACGGTTTTCGACCTATGTTTTAGGAAAGAGTTGATTAGTTATTGATTCCGATTTCCTAAGCGGTACTTTTGAAACATCTTGTTAGAAGATCTATACATGGTGTTGTTTTGGTCAGCGATGAGCGACTTAGGGGTGGTTGTACAAACGATACTGATGCCAATAAAATATAAAAAAAATACATTTTTTGAAATGGAAAAAACCCACTAAACAAAAATTTCATTACATTACAATTTTCAAAACTATCAACAGCAGGTCGTAGCTCGTAGCTTACTAGCTAACGGCGTAGTATTTCGTTGATACGCGCGAGGGTGCGAGTCTTTCCATTCATTTTGATTTTTTTAGAAGGTTGTAAAGAGGTTTTCTTTTATAAAACTTTCATATAATTTAAAGAAAATCTTTTTTTAGAATAAGCATAACTCATTTATCATCCCTGAGTCGCTAGTCACTAACCAAAACAACATCCTGTATTTACTTTGATAATAACTGCTCTATTAATTTAACGGTCAACATCAGTAACTCATATCTGTAACTACTTTAGCTATCGTGTGTCGTCATAATAACCTATTTCAGTTCGAAGCAAGGATAATCTTTTATTAGTTGGAAATATCTCATAAGAGGATTATCTCCATTTTCCCGCAACGTTGAAGTAATTGTAGATTAAAGGCCTGTTTCGCCATCGACAAATAAGCAACGAATAATTGAAATATAGAACGTCATTTCGTATGAAGTAGTGGACAGATTAACGCTAATGGGAACTTATTCAGATATTGTGAAATAGGCCGTAAGCCTAAAATTAAATTCTACAAAAAAATATGTTTTCTACAAAAAAAAACTAATTAAATGTTTGAGAATAGAACTCGCAAATAACAAAGATATTGTGATATCATATTTTAACATATACGAAAGACAAAAGTACGAA
This sequence comes from Pyrausta aurata, assembly GCA_963584085.1. Lineage (NCBI taxonomy): Eukaryota > Metazoa > Arthropoda > Insecta > Lepidoptera > Crambidae > Pyrausta > Pyrausta aurata. The sequence continues at coordinate 5,393,311 of OY757271.1, read as the reverse complement.
CCAACTCCAACTATCTGGACGATATCCATAATTTGCAAAAATATGAAGGCGGTAGGTACTTATTTACTCTCAGTTTTTTTTAATGTCTTCAGATTCAATAGATGTTATAACAACAGAGAATCAATATTTCTCATAGCAGTTCACATATCCAGTTGATTGTGTTACAGAACACGCCCCAGGTACAATATAATAATAGAATCAAAACGGGAGAATATTATGTACTACGTAAGGAGTAAAAATGACCCTGGGGACTATGTGATAAGAATAAACTAATAAGGAATTTTCGCACCAATTTCTTCGGTGCCGACTAGACCTTATTTTTCTCTTTGAGTGAGTACAGAATTTATGAGAGACCCCAAAGCAATAAAATACCTTGCGAGAAAATGAAGGAGCAAATCGCAATATATTTGTTTCTCGGTGGCTAGAGGGAAACCATTTCAGCCATCTGCGGATAAAAAGTATTTTATGGTAAGAATGTTCGTTTTATGAAGTCCATTCATTATTTTATATCAAATGGGAAACGGCTTGGGTCAGCGATTCTGAGTGCTGTTAAAGTGATTGGAAATTTCGTTCAGTCGAGGGGCGTTAGACAAGATTACGAAGTAAGTAGAAGAGTCACGTGGCCTAGCGTTCAATCAATCGCTTTTTAGGGTTCCGTAGCCGAATGGCAAAAAACGGAACCCTTATAGTTTCGTCAAGTCTGTCTGTCTGTCTGTCTGTCTGTCTGTCTGTCTGTCTGTCTGTCTGTCTGTCTGTCTGTCTGTCTGTCTGTCTGTCTGTCTGTCTGTCTGTCTGTCCGTCCGTATGTCACAGCCACTTTATTCTGAAACTATAAGCATCACATAGCTGAAACTTGGTAAGTAGGTGTATCTTGTTTACCGCTTTCCGATTCAGATACAAAAAGTAAGAAAAAATAATATTTAAGGGGGGCTCCCATACATGAAACTAAAACCTAAAATATTTTTTTTACTCAAACCTATGCGTGTGGGGTGTCTATGGATAGGTCTTTGAAAATGATGTTGAAGTTTCTTAAACCATTTTTTCGAAAAGTCTAAGGTTTGAGATATAGACGCTTCCAAAGTGGTAAAATGGGCGTCCCCCCCCCTCTAACTTTTGAACTAAGAAAGTGAAAATTTTGAAAAAAATATATCATGGAGATCTCAACAAAAACTTGCAACGAAAATTGGTTTGAAGGAGATCGAACCAGTAGTTTTTGAGATATTGCACATTTTTATCAACCGCAAATATAACTTTGTCTTTCATACAAACACTATGAAAAACAAAGTTATTTTTGCTGTCACAATATATTGTGATGTTTTCGTTAAGTGAAAGTAAGTGGACCCTGAATTCAGTTAAGGGTGGCACGGAACCCTCGGTGCGCGGGTCCGACACGCACTTAACCGGTTTTTTCTATGTAGTTATGGTACCTTTACCTTTACTTTTTTCATAAATACTTTTAATGCATTTAAATATGTTTAGTGCCACTTTTTTAGGGTCTTCTCGCCAAAATGCATAATACGGATTTGATGTAAAATATATGATTGGTGACATGTTATATTTCGTATTTCTCTGGTAATTTACGCTCAGTGGATTGTCATCATCTATACGCAATATCCTCCTCACAACTGAGTTGACTGTTGATATCGAAGTGAACTCTGGACCAATCAGTTTCCGATTAAATAGATGTTTAAAATGTGATCTTTATTTACTGTGTTCTTGGCAAATATACGTTTGAGTGAGTGAGAGAGTTTATGTACGAGTATGTACAGTCGAGTTCTCACTTGCACACACGACATAAAATTGAGCGCCACTTAAAAACTAAAGTCGACGCGGTGTGCAAGAGATTTTGGCTCCGCAAGAACCACTATCGTACTTTTACCTTATTGGTATGATCAACACAAAAGAAGTTCCGAAACTCAAAGATTTAAACTGTAATTTAATTAATAAGAGAACTTATATTAGTATTTTCATTTTTTTTTAATATGTAGCTAACTAAAAAGTAGCTTACTAAATAATACCTCTAATTTATCGTTTGCGGCTCCGAGTTCATATTTTCTAGCCTAGCCGCACGCCAGCTAACCGTCATATTTATAGCCGGACTCATAATGTAATGTAGACGAACTCATATACAACATACATTATGTACGTGATGAAAAATATTGCGAACAGCCGAAAAATGTGATGAAAAAAGGATAGGTGGTTAATTTTTTTACTACATAAAAAATATTTTAAAATTTGCATTTGTACACATACGTAATTACTAATTACAAATGAGGGAAAGCAATTTACACGAAATAATGTGTTTGTAAATTCTTCTTTATTACAAAAACCATTGCCACCTAATGTCACGGCTTTCTAGATATTAATGCAAAAAAGTCCTAACGCAAAGTAATATTATTGTACTCTGTGGTTTTAACATGAAAATGTTCCCAGGTTGAAGTAGAAAGGACTGGAAATGTATTTCCAGGATTATTTCCGTTCCCGTAAAAGTAAATTAAGTTCTTTTGTGTAAGAACGCGAATATTGTTATCTCACGCGACCGCTCTTATTAAAAAGAAGTAAAGACGTTTCTTCTTAATAACAGCCTAAACAGCATTAGATAAGGTTACTCATCTAAGTTTTTTATTGATGAGACTTACAGCCTATTTTACAATGTTTAAATAATAACCGATTATTGTTATCTACCAGATATATATATCTTCTATATTCATATTATTCGTTGATTATTAGTGCTTACTTTTCGATTGTGATACAGGCCTAAACCCCCTTTCTTCTTTTCCCCTTTCCAGAAACTGTTTACTATTTAGATATTTAACTCATTAAATAATAAGTAATCAATTAGGAAGCAGTTATTAAACACTTTAAGTTAAGATCATATATTAAAGTCAGTCTAGATTTATTACCCTCATGTTTTGACTAACCCAGTATTTACTTTTTTATATAAGTATTTTAAACACAATTAAGTAGTATAGGCATCAATGAAAAAAAATGTGTAATTCTGAAAATTTTCCCTTTTATGATGGCACGAACCTTCTAGCCAATATGTTAACAAATAAAAAATACATACCATTAATTTCCTGTTCCGGCAATAGGAAAGCCTCCAGGACGTCACAACCAAACTTTCGGTTTTGTCTGCTTCGGAACACGAAAGCGAAGTTGTCTCTGAAAAGAAAAAAAGATAAATGTATCTATCCCTCGGCAATTTCCGCAGAAACTGGCGGTCGGATGATTTGGCGGTTACTGAATGGTAACTCTTAGATTTTACAAGAAATCAATGAAAAATTTAAATTATTTACAACATAGAACTTGCTAAAAATTATAACAAATAAAACTAAACTCATTTAAATATATAAATACCATTCGGCGTTAAGTCTACCTTTTGTGAAAACTTTTGTTATTGAAGGCTGGTAAAGTTAAAATTTTGTTTCCTATTTACTAAATACTGTACCAACACAAACTTTACACCGCAAAGTAAAGCACTGTAATCTGACTTGACTTACAATACAATACCTACTCAGAACATTTCACACAAATAATATGTTATCTACCTTGGTATGATTCATACACAAAGCTGAAGAGTTTGTTTGTGTGTTTAACCACTGAACCAATTTCGCAAATTATTTTTGTGTGGGATAGCTTTATTTATCGAAGCATCACGCTGCAACGGGAGTTAAGAGAACTAAATAACGCGTGGTCGCAGTCGCGGAGGACCCCCGCTAGTCCCAAATAAGATAAAAAAACCGGCCAAGTGCGAGTCGGACTCGCGCACTGAGGGTTCCGTGCCAACTTTAACTGAATTAGGGATTCTTACTTCCACTTAGCCAAAATACCACAATATTTTGTTGACCGCAAATATAACTTTGTTTTTCATAGTGTTTGTATGAAAGACAAAGTTATATTTGCGGTTGATAAAAAAGTGCTATATCTCAAAAACTACTAGTTCGATTTCGCTCAAACCAATTTTCGTTGAAAGTTTTTGTTAAGATCTACATCATATATTTTTTTCAAAATTTTCACTTCCTTAGTTCAAAAGTTAGATGGGGGGACGCCCATTTTACCACTTTGGAAGCGTCTATATCTCAAACGTTAGACTTTTAGAAAAAATGGTTTTAGAAACCTCAATGTCATTTTGTAAGACCTATCTATAAACACCCCACACGTATGGGTTTGGGTAAAAAAAAAATTAAAAATTTTAGTTTCATGTATGGGAGCCCCCCCTAGAATATATATTTTTTTAATTTTTATTACATGAATCGGGAAGCGGTGAACAAAATACATCTACTTACCAAGTTTCAGCTTTGTGATGCTTATAGTTTTAGAATAAAGTGGCTGTGACATACGGACGGACAGACAGACAGACTTGACGAAACTATAAGGGTTCCGTTTTTTGCCATTCGGCTAGGGAACCCTAAAAAGGTGGGTTGATATCGATAATGATGTTTATAGCTTTCAGCCACGTAACATACTATTAATAATTATTAAAACCATCGCCCAACTCGGCAGGGAAGGCCGTAATCCGCCGGTTTAGTCGCCACGTGACCTAAGTAAGTAAGCATCCTGTTAAAGAGGCTTTGCCCACCAGCACTCCTGTCCATTTGTCGCTCTCTCTTGGGCCCTACTGTGCTACACATTGAACGAATTATTATACAGAGTGTGACAAAAACAACTGTTATTTCTTATTTCTCTCTCTTCTTATACATCCGCATGCGGCAACAATGCGGCTGAACAATACCGAAAAGGATGAACCTATCTTATCTAGACATGTGAAAGCGAGACATAGCATAATTATGCCGATGTCACATGCCGCATTCAAATGTCACATTTCGTATGTGAATGCGGCGGTGTGGATACGGCGTTAGTGATTCTTGTTGATTGGAGATTCAGTATGTATGGATGAGTGAATTTGGGATTTCGATGTTAGTTCCATGAATCAACACCTATCCAGAAGAAAGGCAACTTATTTTTAATGTACTCTTTCCTCTAGGTGTAAGTTCCGTTTTGCTTATGCTACAGACAGAGACGGCTATATCCTACTACTATTATAAAGGCGAAAGTTTGTATGGATGTATGGATGTTTGTTACTCTTTCACGTAAAAACTACTGAATGGATTTGAATGAAACTTTACCACAATATAGCTTATACATCAGAATAACATATAGGCTACAATTTAGGGCTCTGCAGTGCTTACTTAGTTACCGTATTTCTTACTTATTACTAGACTAGACGGGACGAACCTGAAGTCCACGCGAACGGAGTCGCGGGCAAAAGCTAGTAAGAAAATATGAGCACCGTGGCACAGAGTAGGTCCCATGAAAACCAGGGGCTTTAGAATTATTCAGTGTAAGTTTGTAACGCCACTAATGGTGCTAAAACGACACACTATATTTGAATAGAATCTGTAACTATTTGAATGATTAGCTGCGTAATATTACATATTACGCAGCTCATTAATTAAATAATCGGCCAAGTGTAAGTCGGACTCGCGCACTATATATTTTATAAAGAACATGTAATAAATAACCTCTTTTACATTATATTTCAAAAGCTTTCATTAGCAATTAGGAGATACTAGTATTAGATACTAATATTTTTCTAAATACAACTTTTAAAATTTATTTAACAATATTATTAGTAACATAGTAAAAATACTAATATAGTTACAAACAATCATTTAATTTATTTATTTGGACATAATGCAAATTGGTCATTTCATTAACTGGACCAAATCAGTCAAAGGTGGCCATTAGTTAAATATTCGGGTTACAATCAAACATATTATTGAGACCAACGAGGCGTACCGTAACGCAATACGGGTAATTATGATATTACTATAACAAACGTCAAAACTTGCACCATCAGCTCTGAAAACCAAATAACAAATACGTTTTTCGTGATTCGGAGTCAGATATTGAGCTAATAATTACAAATAACAAATGATTCAAATAAAAGCAGAGCAGTTCAATAGCTGGCCTGCCTTAAAAGTAAATAATGTAAAGGTGTATCAGAATTGTTTCGTGTAATGATTATTACTATGTTGTATTTTTCTATCTCGGGACCATGGGGTCCCAGACCTTTGGTAGGCGTACTTGGGACCGAAGCCAACACGCAGAGGCCCGTTTGACAACATTATTAATTAATATTAATATGCACTTATAAGTACACACAATGACAACACCCAGTTCGTAAGAAAGAGCCTTTGGTGTCCGGTGTCTCACTGCAGATGGATGATTGATTGATTCTAATGATTGTAACCCAAATTGTATGTAATGCACAAGTATCACTATCAATATACGAGTATGGTGAAAATAGTTAGGTAAATGAAGTTAGTAAACTTATGAAACTCGTATTCGTATATCGACTTTAATTTGAAAGAGCTTTGTGCTCAGACGAAACGTCTCAAGTAATTATTTTAAAAGGCTGTAATTTGCTCAATCACTTTGACGAACTCCTCGGTAGCTGCAAATTATTCTTTACTAGCGGCCCGCCCGCGACTTTGTACGCGCGTTTTAGTTTAACTCCGTTCCCATAGATCGTAGCGAAAAATTATAAGCCTATACCTATACGCATTAAACTACTTCTATAGCCTTCCCTGATAAATTAGCTTTCTATCATATTCTATACCCTTACCAATAGTTCCTGTGATTAGCGACTTTAAGGGGCAAATGTTTGTGTGATGAGCACGGACATTTGTACCTAAATCATGGATGTTATATGTATTTAAGTATTTATGGGAGACGCCCCCGTCATAAGCGTTGTCTGGTACTTCGTAATACAAGGAAGATAATTCCTTACCACGAAACCAGACCATTGGTGTGGTGTCCGGCGCATATTTATTTATTTATTATATTTTATGTACACTCAACACGCAGCCCGGTCTTTAATGGTCAAACTTACACGGGGATATTATCTTTTTATTTTACAACGAAATAGAAATACTTCGAAAGGGCGTAGCTTTCGTTAATCGTACTTATATTTCTTTCGGGTACTAATAAGACCAGGCTACTCTCTGCGCTTACACAGCATCATGCCACATACAGGCTGTGGGAGAAGCGAATTCTCTCAAGTCTTCTCCCGCTACCTTTTAAGAGTTTGAACTTTGGCTTTGTTTATGGTTATAGCGAATACTCTACTTTCTTGAATTCAAATCGTAAATTCAAAGGGACAATTCTATGTAAAGACCAACGCCATCATCATCATCAACACCCAAAAGCCGTCCACTGCTAAACATAGGCCCCCACAAAAAGTTGCAGATTGGACACCCTTCGACCACAGGAGCAGCGTAGAATGTCCACCGACAATATGAACAAACGATCTGCAATCTACACTGGACACATACCTACCCTTTTTGAACACAAAACAATATTATTTATAGGTAAACCGCTTCATTGAGACTTCGCCTGCGGGGTACAGGGGTGCGGGCGGAAAGACGAGAGCGGGGACTGTAAGGGGTGCGGGCGGCAAGGATACACAAGAGACGAAATTTGCCGCGACATTTCTTAAGATATGTGACGTCAGTGGTCACAATCTATATTTTATTCTAAAATATTCGTATATATTTAGAGCCTTTATTAAAACACTGTTATTTTACAGTGTTCAAACGGCGGACTTAATGCTAAGAGCATTCTCTTCCCCAGTTATACTTTAGCATAGAATATATAAAAGTACTTCAACTTTAGGTCATGTACAAAGACTGTAAGGTGCAGGAGAATGATGTAAAATATAAATAAAAAAACACGACAAAAAATACAATAATATAGATTATTTATTGCACTTACAAGCTGAACAGAAAATAAATGAAGTCACGATGTGAACAAAGATGGGCCTATCCCTAAAATAGATCTCTTCCAGCCAACCCATAGGTTTTGGAAATGTAATACAGACCTATAAAATAAGCGTTTTTTGCCATTCGGCTACGGAACCCTAAAAAGGTGGGTTGATATCGATAATGTTGTTTATAACTTTCAGCCACGTAAAATACTACTAATAATTATTAAAACCATCGCCCAACTCGGCAGGGAAGGCCGTAATCCGCCGGTTTAGTCGCCACGTGACCTAAGTAAGTAAGCATCCTGTTAAAGAGGCTTTGCCCACCAGCACTCCTGTCCATTTGTCGCTCTCTCTTGGGCCCTACTGTGCTACACATTGAACGAATTATTATACAGTGTCTGACAAAAACAACTGTTATTTCTTCTTATGCGTATGCGAGCGTAAAGAATGGAAAAAACTCCACTGACAAGAGCTTGGCTCTTAAATTAAATGATGATGATTTCGTCTTATTTCTCTCTCTTCTTATTCATTCGCATGCGGCAGCGATGCGGCTGAACGATACCGACAAGGATGAACCTATCTTATCTAGATATGTTAAAGCGAGACATAGCATAATTATGCCGATGTCACATGCCGCATTCAAATGTCACATTCCGCATGCGAATGCGGCGGTGTAGATACGGCGTTAGTGATTCTTGTTGATCGGAGATTTTGTAGGCATGGATAAGTGAATTTGGGATTTCGATGTAAGTCCCATGAATCAACACCTATCTAGAAGAAAGGCACCTTATTTTTGTTAGACCATAAGTCAGTAAGTTCCGTTTTGCTTATGCTACAGACAGAGACGGCCATATAAGAAAATATGAGCACCGTGGCACAGAGTAGGCCCCATGAAAACTAAGGGCTTTGGAATTATTCAGTGTAAGTTTGTAACGCCACTAATGGCGCTTAAACGACGCACTTTATTTGAATAAAATCTGTAACTGTTTGAATGATTAGCTGCGTAATATGTAAACGACTCATTAATTAAATAATCGGCCAAGTGCGAGTCGGACTCGCGCACTATACATTTTATAAAGAACATGTATTATATAACGACTTTTACATTATATTACAAAAGCTTTCATTAGCAATTAGGAGATAGTATTAGATAGTAATATTTTTCTAAATACAACTTTTAAAATTTATTTAACAATATTATTACTAACATAGTAAAAATACTTATATAGTTACAAACAATCATTTCATTTATTTATTTGGACATAATGCTAATTGGTCATTTCATTACCTGGACCAAATCAGTCAAAGGTGGCCATTAGTTAAATATTCGGGTTACAATCAAACATATTATCGAGACCCAACGAGGCGTTACGTAACGAAATACGGGTAATTATGATATAACTATAACAAACGTCAAAACTTGCACCATCAGCTCTGAAAACCAAATGACAAATACGTTTTTCGTGATTCGAAGCAAGAGTGTTTAAAGCAAGTCAGATATTGAGCTAATAATTACAAATAACAAATGATTCAAATAAAAGCTGAGCAGTTCAATAGCTGGCCTGCCTAAAAAGTAAATAATGTAAAGGTGTATCAGAATATCATTGTGTATCAGTCTAATGATTATTACTATGTTGTATTTTGCTATCTCGGGACCATGGGGTCCCAGACCTTTGGTAGGCGTACTTGGGACCGAAGCCAACACGCAGAGGCCCGTTTGACAACATTATCAATATCAATAAATACACATATGTGCACCCTATGACAATACCCAGTTCGTAAGAAAAAGCCTTTGGTGTCCGGTGTCTCACTGCAGATTGATAATTGATTTATTTTAATGATTATAACCCAAATTGTATCTAATGCACAAGTATCACTATCAATATATGGCAAAAAAAGTTAGGTAAAGTTAGTAACCTTATGAAACTCGTATTCGTTTATCGACTTTAATTTGAAAGAGCTTTGTGCTCAGACAAAACGTTTCAATTAAATAATTGTTTTAAAAGGCTGTAATTTGCGCAATCACTTTGACGTACACCTCGGTAGCTGCAAATTATTCTTTATTATTTATTGCATTTATAAGCTGAACAGAAAATAAATGAAGTCACGATGCGAACAAAGGTGGGCCTATCCCTAAAATAGATCTCTTCCAGCCAACCCATAGGTTTTGGAAATGTAATACAGACCTATAAAATAAGCAAGTTCGTTTAAGGAAGCTTGATAATGCGAATTTATTATTTACCTTTAAATCCCCAAATATGCATATGTATGAGAACGAGACATTGTTTAGTTACCTATACTTTGTGTCATTTGTCTTCATTTTCACGGACTTGTATCAGATTCGGATTGGATCTCAAGTTCGTTTTTCTATAGTTGGCGAATATTTAAAACAATCTTGTCATTTTTCTTTAACTTACAAACTAAATTAGGTGGTTCATCGTTGAGCACTGAGGTCTGTTTAAATTGAATTTTAATTCGCAGATATTACTTTAAAAAAATTACAAATATTGACAATATTCGTCAAGCAAAGAAAAGCGGATTAGTGCGGAAACGATCTAACAGAAGATTTACTGGATTAGTAACTCCATCCAACTTGTTGTCTTTAACGTGTGAAGTTCAATGTAATCGTTTATTTGGAATGAAATCACAATAAAAGTTGTCCGGGGTGATCCGAACTTCGTCGTATCGGTGCGAGTGTCGGACTAGTTTCCGCATTTACATACTAAGCGCCGGCAGTTTAGCAGCCTATTACTGCAAAATACAAGTTTTCCCTCTTATTCACTATTATGATGATTTTTTCGTCGTATAGATTTTTCCGGGGATTTATCTTTGGTCTACTTTCTTTGGCTAGGGTTTTAAATAGATTTTGAAGTAATGTTTATACACACATCAACACTGTCTAGGGATGTTTTAGATTTACTTAATTAAATCAAAATTTATTAAAATTAACATACAATGTATATATTTTTGAAAAACCCATTTATCAGAACTTCATACAAGTGTTGAGTAGTATGTAGATATTTTTTTATTTACATTTTGGGCAATAAATAATTATCTATAGAAAAAAAAAGAATTTCGCGAATGCTTTAGTGTGCTAACGAGGATGAGTACTCAATACATTCAATGAAAAAAAAACATACATAAAAAAGAAAACTTCTTATACATCAAAGTTTTGTACATAAGCTCTGAGAATGCTTAAGCGCCTTTGTACCATGTAATGTAATACATATACACAGTACGGTATTTCGCATTCAATTCACTATGAAGTGAATTGTAAAATCCAATTCGGGAAAAGCTCTTCTAAGTATTTCTGGTAACTTATTCACTGTGCCGCAGCGCTTCGGTTTTAGGAGATAGCTTCGTATAAATGTGGAACTAGACGGCCAATGTAAACTAATGGTATGAAGACCTAGCCACAATGTTGCATCGTAGCGACATAGTAAGTAGGTAAGTACTGTATAGCCAATGAATTGATATATTTTGTATTATAATTAGTTGAGTATTTTTTTTATAGACAAACTAGATCTAGAACCTTAATTATGATAAATTAAATATGCAAAGGCATTTTAGAAGCTTTTGGTTTTTAATACAAAAAAATCTTAAAATAATCATACAATCTAACATTTCTGGTCACTTTTTAGGGTTCCGTACCTCAAAAGGAAAAAACGGAACCCTTATAGGATCACTTTGTTGTCCGTCTGTCCGTCCATCCGTCCGTCTGTCAAGACCCTTTTTCTCAGGAACGCGTGGAGGTATGAAGCTGAAATTTATATCAATTACTCAGGTCTACTGTCCCTTGAAGCTGTGAAAAAATCAAACTTCTAAGCCAACGCAATCAAAAGATACAGCCGTTTATGCTGCAAATTTTCGACACTTGCAAGGGAATCAAAACCTACAGGGTGCTTCCCGTGAACTCAGAATCTTGAAATTTGGTACGAAGCAACGTCTTATAGCATAGATAAAGGAAAAATTACGAAAACCATAAATTTTTAGTTACATCACATAAATATATTTTTTAATAATTTTAAACTTACTACCCATTTCCTCATAAACGCGTAGAGGTATTAAATTGAAATTCATACCAAATACTCAGGTCTATAATACCTTTAAGCTGTAACAAAATCAAACTTCTATGTCAACGCAATCAAAAGAAACAGCTTAGCAACAGAATTTAAGCTGCATATTTTGAAACTCGCAAGTACTCGCAAGGGAATCAAAACCTAAAGGGTACTTCCAGTCGACCTAGAATCTTGAAATTTGGCATGAAGCAACGTTTTATAGCACACATAAAGGAAAAATTCCGAAAACCTTAAATTTTTAGTTACATTACAAAATATATACTCGATTGTCGTAATGAACGAACTTTGTAAACCTTGCAGGTTTGTACGGAACCCTCTGTGCGCAAGTCCGACTCGCACTTGGCCGGTTTTTATTCATATTATTCCCAGACAAAAAGTTTCTACTGCCAATATAGATAAGAAAATTGAATTTTTTCTATCAAACCTTGCATTATGGTCGTGTTAAGACCCAAAATTGTAATCGCAGCTCTCGAAAATAGACTATTATGATAATCAAACCTTTTCCCCGGCTCTGTGTTATCTTTTCCGACCCTTTTGAAACACCCTAAATCATAGGTAATGGAAAGAAAACATTACAGACTAAACTTTTAGTGTTTCCAGCTGTACGGAAAATATAAACATGTGGAAGTGCCAACCGCGGGTCCGAGGGTTCCATTGTTTTATTTAAATTGTGTAAAAGCCTCTTGGATTTATTAGAATAAAGGCCCTAAAGTAAATAGCAGATAAATCACAAACGCTTTTATCATCCAAGTAGCAGCTACACACGGTAATCGTCGGATTAAGACTTTAATCGCTTTTGTACGCCCATTTAATTAACGAAGAAATAATTTTAAGCCTACGTTTTATCTCAAGTTGCTCCATTAATCAAAAACAGGTTGATCCGTTTCTCTTTCCACAAATGTTATAATCTACCGTAATCTTGGACGAATAATCCAAGACCGTAATACACAAACATATTAAGGTCGGATGCAACACTTCTGTTAAAGAGTATTTGATTTTTTGCGTTTTATAACATTAGTTCGATACAGTAGTAGTATACAAGTTGGTGTAAAAGTGGTACAAAGTTCCTGCGAATAGAAGTCGATGTCTGCAACAATTTCATCCCTAAAATAACCGAAAACCATCAGAAAAGAAACTGCCGCAAAATACAGCGTTATTTGTTTTCGTTTTTCAAGAGCAACCGAAAGCTATTTGGCTAGATAAAGTTGTATAAGAGTGAGACGCGAAAATTAGAGTAAGAAGTAGGTCAAAGTCGGAGGTCGTCGGCCCGCGCCGTCTAAAGTAATTACATAACGAGGATGTCGCGAGGCCGCCTGCCACCTTATACTCAAACCTACACCCAGCACTCAAGGTCCAAAATCCTACACCACCAAACACAATGTTGGTAAATTCGATGTTATGACTGTCTGAGATTCCCTTTACGACAAATTGTTGAGTTGGATAAACCTTATCTCGTTTAGAAACGAATGCTTTCTTTTGCTTGAATTTTTCATTTTGTAAGGATTTGGATAACACCTTTGTTGAGTTTTACGGGCTAGCTAAAGGTCGCACCTTTATTTTCTCGCTGATGTCATAAAAGTCTCAGGTAAGTTCATCATCAAAGTTATCTTATATACAGTAGTAATGTTCCACATTACGAAAATACATAGGTACTATATTATAAGAAATAAAGGAATAAAACTTAAGTACTTACTTATTGGCTGATTGGATCAGCTCGCATTTCAACAAAGTTTCACACGCGTACCGCCGCCGCTCCTCCTTTAGCCTGATGAAACCTGAAACAGATAAAACTGTTGCAATCAGACCGCACCAATTTAATTAAACGATCAAACATCATCGATAAACAATAATCGAATCAGTCTAATTCGGTTGGGGTCGCCGTCACGCCCGTTTGCTTTGTCCGAGTGTTTGAAAAGGACGTTCATTTGGCAAAGTAATCGGATGTCGGTCCGATGTGCCCACTTATTCAAGTGTGCGGACATAAATCAATGGGTAGGTAGGTAGCCACCACGCGGATGGAACCAGCATCCATTTATATTTTCGGGCTCGCGCAATAAAATCAATACTGCGAACTTTCAAGAGTACAGTGACCTAGTCATGCGCCTCATGCGAATAAGGTCACACGGTGCATAAACTATTTGGTCCGAAACGTGAAATAAAACAACGGGCAGCGCGACAGGCCAATTAGTTGAAACAATCTCTGCACAGTTCAGCTAACGTTTCTGACTACGTATACTATGTTACGCTGTTTGCACAAACGCTAAATTACGATTGGTTTTTGATAAAGTTACGTAAAAATGTATTTGATGAAGTTCGAGGATTTGTTTGTAATGTTTTTATTATTAGGAAAAACACAAACAAATGGACTGGGTGGTTATTAATAATGAGGCGATTTGATATGTACAGTTAATATAATATAATTAATCATCATGTTTACTTGCCTCCTGACGAATACTAAGGTATCCTTACATCGTCATAGTATAGTCATCGTTATAGTAGTGTCATGTTAATATTTTTGAGTGACGGGAATTTTAGATAACTGAAATTCCTCTGAAACTAACTCATTACTTACTTACGAATGTCTAGGTATTTATTTTTTGAAACAGTTTCTCGATATGCACGCAGATGTTTCAATAACTCAAACACTCGTTGAATAAACGAAAAGTAAAATAGCAAAAGGCATAGAGTAGACGCAACTGAAGCCGAGCACTTGAAAAACGATAAAAAATCCATTCTGAATGCGCATATTTTCCTGTAAGCCGTCGCTCGGGCCTAGACAAAGGCCTGTGAAATTACTGTCTTGCTTTTAAATGCGCGAATGAATTGCACTGTCTCATCCCACAAAGCTTTGCAGCGGGATGCAGCCGTTGTTCCTGAATATACAATCACGACTATTTGAAAAAAGAACCCGTTAATTATAATGAACATAAAAAATACGCATCCGTTAATTAAGAATGTTGAGGTAAATCCAGGAAAGGGCGGCTGAATAAAACATAAGCTGCGTATGAGTTATGCTCGCTATCTCTTTCTATACCTACTTCTATTTCTTACATCTTGTTTCGTTGTTTTCTCGCACACAATACCCGAGTAATATGTTAACTCAGTGCCATCATCATAATTGATTTAGACGAGCGTACGATTTAGGGGAGCTAACAACAATCACATTAGATAGAACGACATGTTTTATTTTCCGCTTCACCTTACATTCGTGTGCGAAATAAAATAAAACAAAGTGAGACGTAAACAAACAGCAAAAAATTTTCTTGAGAGGGAACCAAAAAGAAAAGTGCTTAAAAACTCACTAAACGATTTCGAAGTAAGTCCGCGGGCGAAAAAAGTTTAACAATAAATCTCAGCGGAGCTAACGTAGCATCTAGTACGAAATAGTTTTAGTGTCTCTCGAAATTAAAACTAATCTCAACAGAATCTACTCGTACTGCGAGCGAAACGGGCAGTTCCGCGTGATCGGAATACTTGGCTGCAGCGTCGGCCTCAAATGTAAATGTACTACGGCACGACAAAAAAGGAGCGCGTTTAAAAAGTCCATTAGTTGGCAAACCCACATGAGTTTTTACTGCGAACGGACCGGCCACTGTAGGCGAATTTAAAAATGCACCAACCCCCTTTGAATGTCGGCATCTTTCCATTTGTAGGATGTGTTGCCGCAAGACAAAACCCCCGGGAATTACACTCTTGTTCCTCAAATACGAGAACGGAGCGCAATATCTCTCCCTTTGAGAACTAGGGAAACTCATAAACAGACAAAACTGGAATGCTGCTACATTCGTGTTTTTCTTTCAAAGTACGGAGCGAGAAAATTTTGTATGTTTTGTGTTACGTAATTGTTTTATAACGCCGCTGCTCGCGCGCTCCCATGGGCTCAGTGCAAGATATTACATTTGCGATGTTTTGTATGCTTCATGCACGCAAATAACATAATATCAAATTAATTATTTAACTTCATCATTTCTGAGTAAAACTTACATCGGCAATTTTATGAATAGATGATTTTTTCCCATAGGAAGTAACTAAGTGCATAAATATCCGCAACCAGGTATTGATTCACATGTATAAAAACTACACGCTAATTATTTTACTATGCTTACTAAATAGTAACGAGACAGTAAATGACCAAGATTACATTTGGAATGGGGTCAAAACATGTTTGTCGATCAGCTAATAGTCATGGGAATGGGCCAGCTCAAACAGCACAGACCCGTTGACATCGAATGAGCTCGCAACGCTACAAATTGCCCGGGCTAATTCCGCCCGTTGCCGTAATGTGCTCCATGGAATACTTGTTTGGGTATACTGATGTGTGTCGTGCAGTCATACTAGACAAATGGCAAATGTTGTTTTGACTATCAACCGTTACCCAGTAACGTCGGTATACCAACGCATCGCATGCGGCAGCGGTAATATTTCGAAACAATTGCGAATATGAAACATCTGCCGAAGGAACAGGAATACCTATATATTTATCTATTGCAAAACGTTTGCGTCCATTATTCAAAGTCACAGCAACACAACAATTTTATGGAGTTCGATTTGCTCGTTTTAAAGGCCCATTTAAATCAGACGAGCGAATGCTCATTCTATCCCCACTTCATTAAATTCTTCTACTCAGAGTATTCGATCGTTGTTCTATTGCGTTCTATAGAATATTCTTAGAACGCTCGCTCGATATTTTGGTGTAAAACGCTGTAATTGAGCTTCCTTTTAGAACGAAAGAACAAGAAAGAATGTTCTTGTTTTAACTCTAGTTCTTTGGTCGTTTGTTCTAAACCCACCATAGGAATAGTAAAATCAGTTTTACGTGTGTGCCTTATTCCACAGCACACATACTAATAAATTAGATACGTATCTCAATATCTCGTACAAGATTTAAGTACGTTCGTTGTATGCTGAGTGATAGATCATATTGATGCACCGTTTAAAATAATAGCAATGACCAGTAATTTTTAATAACCACCAAGTTTTGAACTGACCACAATACAACTTTTGCGGTTACGTGTCGGATAGCACACAACAGCCGTTCGTGGGCATTCGAATGGGTCGCCGCAACACTGCCGATTACCATTATTACATAATTCAATAAATAACATGGCTAATTAAACTTTTTCAAACAAACGTTGGCAATATTTATTTAGGAGCAATACGTAACATATTGCTCTGCCTTTCAAAGAAGATTACAAAAACGTGCAACAAGATAACGAAGTGACGTTTTGCAGTCGCTACCCGCTCCGAATTCGATTTCAAAATGAAACAACGTCACGGATCCCTCGAGATCAGTGTATGTTCGCGGTATATAACATAACCTTTGACATTTTGTAGTGTTGTGAGCTTTTCGTCGGCGAAAACCTACTATTAGATGAAATACCTACAGTTCAGCGGTTTTAGAAATCAGTCCATACGTAGTTCCTTTATTTTAACGCTGTAACTTCGATATACCTTTTTCGTCCCATATTTTGCGGTATTTAAAATAACAGCTACGACCATAAGTGTAAAAATTAAGCAATTAATGAAATCGGGGCCGTACTAAGGGCGTCGCCGACAGCCTAATGTGCGCCACAACACGACAAATTACCGGCCTAATTCGGCCCATTGCCGTAATGTGGTTCATAAAACATCTTGTTTGTGTCGCATCAGCACAATGGACAGCCCGCCCGTGGCATTAGATCCCGCAATTCCAACCCACTTTGTCTCCGTTCTCTGTCTGAGAACAAAATGAGAAATGAACACAAAGATGCCACGTTTTTCATTATTTACCTTAGCGCCATCTTTTTGGGTGTGCTTCAAGGAAATGACCTGGTTTTCCTGAAGGGAAAGTCTTTTTATTGTTATTTGCTTACAGAGACTCAGTTTACCATTTATCAATGTAGATTAGGTATTTTAATACTATTAGTTCTAATACTGAGTTGGAATACATACGGCAAAAGTCATCGCGTATGCTGCGAAATAAACCCTGACTTACGCGCTCGTATATTTCAGAAACTCCGCAAAGAAGGCTATAACTTTCACCGGGACAGGTTCATATATCGTCTGCATCCGCGAATGAGGCGTGATGATGATATAGCGGTATTAGAGCTCAGATGTACTGCAAACTCACCCGTAGTCTCACGCGCCGATACATCACCGCTGACGTTCACTCCAGAACTTGCGCTGTAAATAAAAACTTAGTTTGTTTAAAACAATAACACCTCAGACTTCAGAATCTTGGGTACGTATGGAGCAGTGTATAACTAGGTTTTGCTTATTATGAAATTCTATGCTGCTCCTACAACGAAAGTAAATGTAGTATATAGTTATTTATAGGTACTTAATACTGAGTTTATAGATACTCATGATTCCGCGGTTACTCGCGCATAATCACTTTAAGAACCAAAATTTCTTGCACATCATCGTCTTTTGAAATGACGCCCGTTTTAGTCTGTGTGAAATAAAAATGATATATTTCGTGAACTTGGGTGCTGAATTGACTTTTTATCTTACCCCGCATTGTATTACTACCATGAAGATCATTTCTAGGTATTCATTTTGTTCCGAATAACATTTTTTTATTACGTATATTTTCCAAAGCAACTATAATATTTTCATTATTCAGGTTATCGATCTGAACTACGAGTACAATACAAGGGATCATAAGGCTTCTCTACCATTATACTTTACAATGAGGACGGCTAAACGGCTAAAAGATGAATAAAAGCTGGTTAAAGGACAAAAGTATTGCACTAGGTACGAATTCGCTGTCTGAAAAATGCTGGCTCGAAAATGCTGTTTGCCTTTTAAAAAGAGAAATCTCGAATTTCATAATAGTATGAAACAAAGCTTTGTGGTTCATTATTGTATGAGAAAAACTTTAAGGCTTTGTAATACGCATCAAAGTAAGACAGTGACAAGCTATTTTATAACGAGAATTAAATAGTTATCGTGGTGATCTTTTTTGCATTGAAAGCTAATCCTGCTGTTTTTTTTTTTAAACTTTTATTTATGTAGGTACCTGAAAATACTGTAAATTTTCCCGTCAGTCTTCTCGTAGCATTTGCAGGGTGTGTAAGTTTTCGGATTTGCTTTTGACACAGACCAACTGCTATGCGTTTTGGCCCCTGAAACAAAGAATACTTTACGAATATCACAAAAACACTTGTGTAAAAAGTCAGGACACATTTCAGGCGTTAATCTCGTTTAATTACTATATTTACAGCCATTATTTAAAGTATTCTGTTTTAATTTTTGCCACCTTACAACACTTAGATGAGAATTGCGAATATTAAAGCTATATTCCTTTGATCGCGACTCACATACTTTTTATGTGGTACGTACATTATGATGTGAAAGGAGAGGCTATCAAGCTATGGTCACCCGTCGAAAAAATCAAAGAGTAATATCGAGTTGGCGGTAATTCAGCTGTCATCGAGCATCTATTATATTGACGAGTCGGCTCGGTCGGCACCCTCGTCACTGCCTGTCGCCAGACCACATACTGCGATGGATTAAAGTTTTCATATTCGCCAGTCACCAACGTATGACGTAGCTAGATAATGATTACCTTTGATGTACGAAGTTAAGTTCTTATTGAATTTTGTGTTTGACATTTTGTTAATAGGTATTATAATGTAGCATCAAAGTAGAAAATCTAATATTTTTTGTTAATTTACTACATTGTTAGCAACGAATATTTTAGAAAAGTTGCTACTTAAAAACATCGGATAAAATAGTCAGAATAAATGTACATTTATAAATCAAAACTAATTAGGTGCCAAACCTTTTCGCAAAAGGGATTATCTCCACAAGAGGCTTTCGTTTCCAACCAATTCCATTGCAATTAAATTTGGGCCAAATTGAATCGAAGCGAATCGGGAACGCTCGCAACCAAGTGTTCGACAAATAGTCTGTTCCAATTTATTCCCATCGCACATACATTATGAGAAACATTCGCATTTTCGCAATGAATACGTATAAAACGCGTTTTATTTTCCATGTTGTTGCCTGAGTGTACTTCGCAAAGCGTTCCGTAAACAATTACACTTTTCCAATTTGATAGCCACTGTATCTGTATTCCATTATTTCCATTTTGACGCTTTCCCGCCCTTTCTGCTGTCAACGTCAACGAAAGTTTTTTTTTAATTGTGCTATGTAGACAAATGAAAATGTTATATAGGGCTTGACCTCGTTTGTTTTATCTAACGAAAATTGTTTTTAATTTACCTCGACTAAAAAAAGTAAGTCGAAATGGGTCAATAATATTATATGCATCAAAAATGGTTTTATGTGCACGGGACTATTTTGCTTAGTTTATTAGTAAAAAACTTTTAGTGTATTATTTGTATTTTCGTCTTTTTAATTCATAGATTGTTTTTTCATCCATTACCATTATCAGTATAAGGTATTTATCATAATTATTAGGTATATGGATAACTAGCTTTTGCCCGCGACTTCGTTCGCGTGGACTTCAGGTTCGTCCCATCTAGTCTAGTAATAAGTAAGAAATACGGTAACTAAGCACTGCAGAGCCCTAAATTGTAGCCTATATGTTATTCTGATGTATAAGCTATATTGTGGTAAAGTTTCATTCAAATCCATTCAGTAGTTTTTACGTGAAAGAGTAACAAACATCCATACATCCATACATCCATACATCCATACATCCATACTTACAAACTTTCGCCTTTATAATAGTAGTAGGATTTAATTTAATTCATTAAAATGAAAAAGAACTCACATTGCTCTCCCCCTTTTTCCTGGTGGGTGCTGCCAGTGGCGTTGCTTCGCCGACATCTGTTTAAAAAGTGATTTATTAGTATACTTCAATAATACTTATTAAAGTACCTACGTTTTTTGGGTATACATTGCAACAAAATACTAATATTATAACCAACTTCAAAAATGACAAAAATATTCATTTAGCACTACATTTTTGAGCTGACCAATTTTTATATAATTTATTAAATACCAGTTATAAATACCTTTTTAGAAAATCTGAATAATTTTTTTGTCATCTTATATTAAAAATCATCAAAATTTCTACGTTTCAGGATAATATTAAGGTATTTTTTACTGTCATAAAAAAGTTGGATATTTTCCACAAACTGAAAATGCACTTAACGCACCCTCGAATCGTTAAGAGCTTCCTTAGATTTCTTATTATTCCACAGAAGTGACACAGGTTCAACTCACACGCCCGACAAAGTGCCGGCAAGTGCCCTTCCTACACAATACATACTCGCGACAGACAATGGACAGCCTGACACACTCCACTCTTCAATCCACGTACACCGCCAGCACAACAGGCTATACATTTTTATTGAAAACTAACCCTCATTACAACTGCATAAGATACCGCAGTGTTTACGATGACGTGCAGTCCGTACCATGCTCAAATTATACCGCAAACTCTTCGAAACTAGAACCTATTTTTACCACAGTACGGTCTATCATGTGTTTTGTAAGGTTTTGTTAACACAGGACACTGGCGCTTTTACTACTCTTTTGTCAGTAAAAAGGCTTTATTTAAAAATAGAAACGAACTTTATACTCTCGTTAGAATTGCTGTTTACATCCTCAAAAATAACTTCTAGAACTGCTGGCATCCAATGCTACAATATTCGATACTCGATTTTCAACTTGTAACATTGAGACTTCGCCTGCGGGGCACAGGGGCGCGGGGGGAGGCGATAGCAGGTCGCGCGAGAGGTGCGGGCGGGGCGAAAAAGCCTTATGCTTAAAAGTAGGTCATAAGTAATTTCTCAAAGGCACCTAGAATATATACTTTATCCAGGTAAAAAGTGTTTTAGTTTTTTATATATTTACCTGTCCTTTGAATCTTTATGTTGACATGTTCGCTATCAAAAATCCACTGACTTTCTGACGAATGGCTCGTACGCTATGCTAATCGGATTGAATAATATGGAAATGCGAAATTGAATTTTGTACCTGAATACAAAGTTATTGTTTTTACGAAAAGCTCCGATTGGCAGGTATTTGTTTTTATAACCTCTTCACTTTGTTAAAGCTTAAATAGATCAGAAGTTATGACAGAATCAATGTACCGGTATTAAAGCTAAAGAACTAGTTTTAGAGATATTTCATCGAATAATACAGAAAAATAATACTAGGAACATAATAGTTCTTGGTCTACGTTTATCGCAGCTCAGGATAAAACATTGTACTCGCAACTCTGTCTCTTTCGTATTATGTTCAAAAGATAAGATTATTATTTAATTAACACAAAAGAATATATAATAAAAATACGATTATTTAGTAACGCTAAATAATTCACAGACGCTGCGGCGCGCTGAGTTGAGACGTCGAGTATCGACAGAAGTGATTGATAGCATCAGGACCTCTATTTTTTAATCACTCTCTTGGATATGGCGTGTGATTTTCGTTCGAAAACTAATAAAAAATCAACTAAAACCACCCGAAATTTAGACGTGAGTACTCACAAAATTGAGCATTCTTTTTTGTGTAGATTATAACTGGTTTTCATTCCAAAATTCGACTTTAATCATTGAATATCACACGCCGTTTCGAAGCGGGTGATTCAAAAATAGGGCTCCAGGACCCTACTCCGTCCATAATGACTATATTTTCAGCTCTATCTATCACTCCCACTCACTCATCTTCTAAGTACGAGTAAAAGAGATAGTCAAAGTCAAATATACATATAGAAAGTCAAATATACAAATAGTATTAAGGAGTAGGGCTTTAGGACAAAATCGAACACCAGCCTCAATTTCACAAAAAATACAGTAACAAACTCATTCGATTAATGTTTTTTCAATACATCAGTAACGGCAAATTTTACAGCACATAAAGGATTATTATAAAACACGAGTTTGCCGTTTCGTATTTTATAGAGGTAAACCTGTACTTTATGATCCATATTATGATTTTATTCATCCCCTTTTGATGATAAGCTTTTATCAAGAATTTACGATTTTCATGTAAAAAATATATATTTTATTGGTACAAAATATTTTAACACCGAAACATTATTTTTGCTTGAAGAAATAAACTGACTGGTTTACGGAACTATATACTACAGATTTAAATATCTTATTATTATTGATGTGTTGATTCTAAGTGAAATTAAGCTATTTCTCATTGCATTAAAAACTTTTCAGGCGTGGAAGTCTCGACATAGTTCCCTGTAAAACCACCAGAAAAAATGCTGAGACAAAATTGGTATTTTCGTGTATTTATTGATTGAGAATAATGTTTGAATCAAGCTTAAAATATTACAAATATTTTTTAAGATTTATTATAAATTTAGCTATGTAAGTTAGAAGGATGAGATGGAGGTGCTCGTAGCGCAGTGGTGGCAGCGCTTTGGTAGTAATACCGAAGTTAAGCAACTTACGGCGCGGTCGGTGTTTGGATGGGTGACCATTCCGACCATATAAGTGACGTATATCACGAGCATCTCCGTGCTTCGGAAGGCACGTTAAGCCGTTGGTCCCGGCTAATATCGATTGGTATTAGTCGCTAAGCCTAGTCAGAGGCCCTATGGGCGGCTTGATAAAATCTGACAGCAAGGCTGGTCGCTTGCCTTGCAAACACCCCTCCGCCAATCCGCACTGAGCCCGCGTGGTGGAGTATGGCTCATACTACTTCACATTTGAGGTAAGGCCTTTGCCCAGCAGTGGGATGCTTACAGGCTAACTTTACTTTTTTACTTTTAAGTTAGAAGGATATTTGATGGAGCAGAAAATCAGAATATTGAAATTGTCTACGTGAAATGTCACTGGCACTGTTAGATACATAATCAGGCTCTCTGATCCCAAACTTATTAAGAGACTATCAATGGCAATACAGCCGATACTACTATCTATTATCGGCTGTATTGCCATTCTATTCTTAGTATAGTAACCAACCCTTTAACATAAAGGTAATCAAACCAATTATTGTAATCCGCGCTGTAAGTCGATACAAAGCGCGATGATGGATGGCCTGCGAATGGAGGCTGACTGGTCGGATTACCGCATCCGACAAACTTACATACATATTTATTACTCCTTCATATATGATACCTATCATGAAGGAGTGTATTATATTACCATAGCTAAAATATTTGCTTGTTGCCAATATTCGACTCAATGGCTAGGAACAGTACGGTAGAAAGTAAAAATAACATAATAAACATACCCCATATTTTTTTTACATTTTACGTTTATTTATCATGACAATATTTTTTTATAATAAGTACAATACATCTTCAGAGAGAGACATCTTTAAACTGTACAATACAGCATGTAATATTTTAATTGAGTGATGGCAATCAAATTGATAGGTTACTGGACACAGTTTTTACAATAACAATAAATAATAATAAATAAATATGCGCCAGACAACACATCAATTGTCTGGTTTCGTGGTAAGGATTTTTCTTCCTTGTGATACGAAGTACCAGACAGTTGCATAAGATACCGCAGTGCTTAGACGACCGTGCTGTGTTGTCCTTATACCCAACGCAAACCACGTGTATTTCTACGAGTCGATCTATAAAATTTATCACCAATCAAGAGTGGTTAAAATAATGACTACTTCCGCTATAGGAATCTGTACATATTTACGCCTACCCATTGCGGTTTTCGAATAGGTGCGTGTTTGGGTAAATTACCCCTATCAATTGAAGTAATTTACAGGGCCTAGGTATTTTGTTGCGGCTGAACAAAACTTAGGTCCACATTTTTCCTAGAGGTAGAGAGTGCGAGTACACGTTTGACTTCTTTTAACTTTACAAGTTGCAGGTTGAAAGAGACTAGTTTTATTTCAGCACTTCAAAATTGTTACGTTGCTACAGTTTTAAACTCACAAATACTTTTTTTTCCATTTTTACGTTGTTACGAGTGCTACATAAGGTCATGACAAACTAGATAAACGATGTTCGGTCAGTGGCCACGTTATCTACGGTTTGAAATATTTCGAGTTAAGGTAATCGCCATGTAAAGAAGTATTCGACAAAAAACTTTTCTAATTGAAAGTAACGTTAACCAACAGTACTAAAAGCTCTACTTTCCTTAAGCTTGTGAGTATGTTGAATCCTAACCTACCGAAATATGCAGTGTGGTTTTTAACGCTTTAGGGTTGAACGTAGCGACGTTCAACCCTAAAGCTACAGTCACACCGCACCACCCGCACATATCGGCAGCCAAACATTCCATTAATCTTTCAAAAGCAGCATGAGACCGACCGACCTTATAGCTCCAGCGCGTGTTTTAACCATGTTTACTGTTTACCATATAACATAGTCAAAATAAGGCTGAAACATTTGTATTTTGTTTCCCATAAGAGATTTTTGCCGTCATTTTTTGATGTCATTTTGAATGACTATAAATTCAACTTCAATTAAATTAACTTCATACAAGCAGTAACAAAGTAATAATCATGAAAATCCCGTTCTCGAGTTATCAGCAGTATAATTAACGTAAAACTATACTTAAAATTTGGTGTGGTACAGAAAGTACGATTATTGGCTGAAAGTACCAATACCATAGATTGGCTGAAAGTACCAGTACCAGTACCATAGACCCATTTCAATAATTTATCCCAACTTTGCCAATTTACATTTAGGTCCCTATAGATAATGTATAAGTTGCATCGCAATGCCAATTTGGCGACTCAACTAGTTGAGTGGAACTTGAACGGATTAAAGGGAGATCGCAATACGCCCCCAGTATACACAAGAGTCACTCTACCAGTACCGGCGTCACTTCAAAAGCTATATCCTGTTCAAATACTTGTGAACCCGTTAGCCGATGGTAATAGGTTTGGGATTGCAATAGGCGCCGCTAAAAATATACTTTTTCAATCTATGTTAATTGGATTTATGCTATTTGCTTTCTGCGTTAGATATGAAGGAATCGAGTTGAATAATCGGAAGTACAATAGATTGATTAAATAATAGGTTGATTAAAAAAACGTATGACGTTACTTTATCTAATTAAATACAGGGTGTTAAAAAGTACGAGCTAAATTCAAGAGGGTGGTTGTCAATCAAGTTTGAAATGCAGGAAAAATCAGGTGTGTAAAATTAAAAAAAAGGATATATTTTTTTTCCCTTTATTCTAGACTCGACTCTTAACCACCCCGTTAAATTTGGCTCGTACTTTTTTTACACCTTGTAAAAGTACGTATTTTTGCTTCCAATTTAGTAGTATGTACCTAAGTACACTAAGTTAATATATCATGAAATATTGTCATAACCATTAGTACAAATACGACGGACCGTCATCAAAAACGTACTTAACAACTCACAAAAAGTCTCGGAAGTAAACATGCGATTAGGGATAGGCCCCGGCTCCTGTAACGTGTAATAAATGATGGCCTGTTATGTATGAGAGAATGTCAGTCATGATAAATAATTTCTCCTCTTGGATTACATTATAATGATTAAAAACATTTACAGGTAAAATCACCGGAATAAATTATCAAGATAAGTATATATTTATAATGAGTTAAAAAATGTGAAAATGCTGACTTTATGTAAAGCAGATTTGTAGAGGCCGTCAGCTAAACTAGGACTAGAAACCAATATAACTACCTGCCTGCCTCTAACATACAATCTACAAGGTGTTTCAAGACTTACCCGCTAAGACTGAAAAGAGCTACTCGGAATCAGTAACTAATCAACTCTATCCTAGAAACATAGTTCGGAAAAAATAAAAAATAATCACTTCTCATACTAAATGTGTGAGATTTTTAAGGAATCGATATTTTTGGCATATTTCAACCCATGTTTCTGGGAGAAAATTGATAACTTACTGAATCTGAGTAGGTGCCTTCATTCGTAGGATGAAGGATACTGTTAAAACACCTAGTGTAATTTAAAGTCAATCTTGAAAAATCTACGACAACGCAAGCACAGAGATCATAAGTGACAGATCGCGTAGTAATTGCTACAATATCTCGTAGCTACTACGTTCGTAGCGCTTTCGTAGTAGATTGCGTAGCGTGAGCAGTCGCTTTATGCACTCGCGAGGAGTCAGCAGTTGCATGGTAAGGCTCAGGCTACACAGAAGCATTACTTTTTTTTTCTTTTGTATCGTCCTACACGCTGTGACGCTACGGTCTCTGGTTGACTGTAGTTTGCATGGACGGTTTTGATGACATCCAATTGAAAGACCACAAATTGCGATGCAAGATATATTTTATTTCGTTTCTTTTTTCGCTTGTTTCCTTCTACAGAAAAAAAATCTTAATATGAAATTAACTTATAAATATCAATAAATAATAAATATATTAATGTAAGCAATAAGAACGTTTTCCGCCTCCTTTTTCCCTTAGGCAATCACAACCTTCCATTACAAGGTTATTACGTTAGTTTGTTGTATTATTTTTAAGCTTCCGATATTTCGGCAGCGTTACAAGCGCCATCTTACAATTTTATCTAACTATTCTAATGTTACTGACCCTGAAGGTTAAAGCCAGTATATTTCATTTACTTATTTTATTCTTTATTGCACTGACAAAAGAAAGTACAAATGGTTGACTTAATGCTAAAAGCATTCTCTACCAGTCAACCATTGGGTAAGGCAGAAACGATTGAGGCGGCATAAAGGACACAAAAAAACAACAAATTAATATTATACTACTAATATACCGACTATATATATAATATTTAATAATATAATATACATATAATATATAATATAAATACTTAAGAATAAACATACATAAAGACATAACTTTATCCATACATAAATTAACAGAAATTAAAGGGGAAACAAAGAGAGAACAAACCTTGACTTTTAAGCATCACGTGGTATTCTCACTGAGAAAAAGCTCACGAATTGACTACTTGAATGAGAATTTTGATTTTATCACCATTCATTCGACTCTAACCTACATTACCATGTGCGTTGAAGGTGTGTACTAGGCGTATTGCCAACGCAATACATACAAGCATGTTGTGTACGTCCCTGGCGGATGCATCGGACTAGTTAGCTACCCGCCACGGAAGCTAGATAAGATAAGCCGTGAATATCGACACGATGCGTGTGACTATTGTTAATCATTCATATATGTATATGTATATACAGTAGATTATAAACTTTATGAAAGTAGTTTCTTTTGTTCTAGTACATGCAGTATCACTGCTGCTATGTAAATTAGCGTTAGTACTAACATGCTGATATTAAATACATAATCATAATTTTAGCTGGTTGACGAAAACACATAATTACTGAAAAACACAACACACTTAAAACTTCTCCAAATAAACTAGACAAAATCAAATAAGCTAGGCAAAATAACAAAGCGTTTTTCTACAAAAAAACATCAAAACTTATCAAAGAAGATCGTTTATCTCGAATAAACGAGTTTCTATAATTTAACCCCGATATTTCTAGCATAGCGAAACCATTAAACCATGACAAAAACAGAACATCGCCCCGCGGGCATTTATCTTCACGGCGAGTTATAAAGGGCATAAATAAAGCAAAACCTATAAGGCTTTAGAGCAACAATGAAAAATACGAACCGTTTTACGTGGGGCGTGGGGGTACGGGCCCCGCCGGGCGAGCACGAACAATGGGGCCCCGGCGAAAGCAGCGCTGCAAATAAAAAAACACATGAACCACCGCTCCAATTATTGATGTGGGCATGAGATGAGGGCCTCTAGTTACACGGCCGTGTGTGTTTTAGGGTACCGTGGGAACTTGTTAAAATGGACAGAGGCTGCTTGACTGGGACTGATTGGGCCAAAATTGGCGACGCGATGACCCTTAGTTCGACTCGTACGCAGGGAAGTTTTGTTTGCTAGGCCGTATGCTAGTTTCGCTGTTGAGAGCATACAGAGTTTAATGAAGATTTATGTAATTGATTAATATAAATGTTTTCCCTGTACTTATCGCATCTGTTAAAAACGCCCTGATGTTCGAACTGTATTAGTAATATAATTTTATATTTTTTAGAAGAACGGACACATAACTGAGCTGAATGTACCTACATGGGAACAGTAAAGGTGCATGTGTTTGGTTATTATCATTTATACGTAGAAATCAAAAGATTGGACGAGATTGAAATTAGTTACGAGTACATGGTACCATAAATTGGAAACGACTTAATCGCAGCAACCACACTGTCCACGAATGCCAACGCATATTTGTCCAAGCATCAAGCTGACAGGATATCACAGTTTTGTGTGTCGGTAGCATGCGCACAAACTACGCATAGGGTATACCTACGTGGGCATAACGGCGAATACACATCGCTAAAGCTATGCTTTATGTTATTAAATGACGAGATTTCATCTTGATCATTAGAAAAAATATATTTATACAAACATATTTATAACCTTATTTCTCCAATTGGTTGCAAGAACATTTTATCCCTTGCAAATCCCGTATCTTCACAACACAATCTGACTACAAAGCACTAGATAGTAATAGTAAGTCCAACAAGTCATTGCGAGGCCCCGCAGGACAGGGTTCAAAAGCAATTAGTATGCATGTAAATACTGCTAAATACACGGAACCAGAGGCCGTACTCTGGACACAAAATCCGATCCAATGGTTATAGCCATCCTTGTCACTTATACCAGGCCATGTATGCGTGTGACAGGGATGGCTATATTCATTGGATCGGGTTTTGTGTCCAGAGTAAGGCTGCGTTTCCACCAGAGATGTGCGAGGATGCGTAGCGAGGAATGTGTTTGTAAAGAACCAATAGAATCGCTTCATTTACCTCGCCTCGGTCAGCACAGCTCTGGTGGAAACGGCTCAGCGGAGCTAGGTTTTTGCGCATACAAAACAAGCGAAGAATGTGTGCGAGGGATGTGTACGAGGGATGTGTGCGAGGGATGTGTACGAGGGATGTGTGCGAGGAATGTGTGCGAGGAATGTGTGTTGAATAGGTTTGCGCATACACCGCACCCCTGTCGACACATTTCACAGCTTCGCAACGCATCCTCGCACCACACATTAATGCGCATTTTCACAGCTCCGCTACACATCCTCGTAGACACATTTTCATCGCACAGCTTTGGTGGAAACACCCACACATTTTCACAGCACAGCTAGACATCCTCTTACGACACATTTCCATCGCACATCTCTGGTGGAAACGCAGCCTAAGGGGGCGGGGCGCAATAATGGCCTGCAAAGATTCAGTGTGCACTGCCCTTTATTTTGGCTTGCAAATCATCAGGATGTTAACTGTGAACATTTTAAGCATGGCAAACGATTTATAGTTTAAAGACAAAATTAAGTTGAACTATTACTATAAACCATGTACATTTATTGGTATGTAACTCATACCATTAAATGTGTCAACATATTTTTTGTTAATTTCGACACTACTTTTACGTATGGAATGGCTTTTGCTTTTTATCAAATTGAAGTAATAAATCAAGAGGTAAGAAAAATAACACCCTTAAAAGAAGTCAGTTAGAGTTAAATTTTCCACAAATTGTCATTTTTAAAAGGTTCCCACAAAATCTACGTAAATATTACTCAATCAATCATTTATTAATTCATAAACATGGGTAGTACAGGATGTCATATACAAATTATTATTAGTACAGCCATGGTTCACCTTAAAGGTATATGAATATGAACATTTGTAAAGTTATTTTTAAATTGTTTTCGAGAAATATTCTTAAGTCATTTCATGAGTCAAACACCATCACAATTTTATAAAGTTCTTTATTCGATCACCACACTTATCTTTTATACAAATCATTATTTCTAACCATAATAATTATAACGGCACCTCAACATAGATTTATTTCCACAACCTTTCGCTTCGGCGGTTAGCACTAGACTGCCTCGCTTTTCGAGTGCGCCTCGCAAGTAAGAAAGTAGGAGGAGAAGGGGCAGCCTGTGTTGCCACTTTATAAACAACGATAACGGTATTTGGTAAAGTAACAATACTCATTTTTATACAAATATTAATAACGTTAACTGTTATTGCATTGAGTTAATATTACTACAGGTCTAACTGATTAAATCTAAATACAAAAATCATCACATTCGGCCATCCTACCTAGTGCACCTCCTGGTGCATTTGTCTCTACATATATTCGTATATCAATACTACTACAGTATACTACGTTTTACAAATTATGAGCAATAAAGATTATGTTAAAATTTTACTGTTGAGCTCACCGCATCAAAAATATTACAAATTGTACTTATTAAAACAATCATCACATTCGGTATTTATATTAGCACTACAAAATTAATACGACTTTCGAGAAATAAAGATTATGCTACAATAATACTGTTGAGCTCACTTTGTAATACACAGCATATATAAATCAATCACAAAATACATTTAAATAACAATAACCATGTTCCTTGCTAGTACTTTTTATAATTATATTATTTTTGGTTTACTTTGAGTTGCCGCAGCTCTGGCAAATATAGATAGATCTATTGAATATAAAGGTTTACTGAAATTTTGACTAACTAGCAAAGGCTAAAGTATTAATTCAGTGCCCTTATACGACTTGCAGCAACAAAAGTTTAAAACATTTTAGCTATAATCTTTGATGAAATCCGAGTACATCACGTCTAAGTATCGGTAGTTTAAATGTAATTTTATTGTAGGGGCTAATAAGTTACTTCGGTTACAATTACAATTGTAATAATAATGAGTAATCTACAGCGGATGCTTAGAGGCATTTTTCGAGATTGTAAGAAAACATAATGTACCTCTTTAACTAAATTGTCTATAAAATCTTGAGTATCATTTTTTTGTAGTTTGAAGAATGTGGCATATAAACGATCATAGCTTTAAAGAAACCTTACTTAACTACAGGAACAACAGCTCGTTTCAAACGTAATAAAACATCAGTGGAAGACAAATTAATGCCTCATTACTATAAATAACATCATTATATAATACTCCATTACAACATTTTGTTGAGTATTTAAATTTATTAATTTATTAACAACAGCATCCATTAAAATTTTTGAATGACTCAAAAGTACGATGGGGAGTTAATATTTCCAACAACAAGTCACCATTTGTATACTGTCATTTGTGCAATAATGCTTTTAAAAAAAATAGATAATTAAAGAAAATACACCCGCATGTTTTTTTTGTGTAATGTTTAGGATAAACAAAGTGTCTAAAAGAAATAAAATGATCTAAATTTATCTAACATAAGGCCAATCTAAAAAAAACAATATTTGAGCTTCTTTTATTACTCTTTGAAAATTGATAATTTTGTAACTTACATGGCGCAAGTTTCGTCTTCCAGTGCCCATAAATGTTATGAATTATGGAACATAAGGTTTGGCTAATTTATACTATGATAACTTGTACTATGATAACTACTATATTATGATAACTTGTTGGTAGTGTTCGAATAACTTGGTGCTTAAATTGTCTGATCTCAAACTGTTTTATAAGATAGTGGCACAGAAATAATTTAATGGAACATTAAAGACATTTTCTTTTACTGGGAGAATAGAATTTTGAAAAATATTATTTAAAAAAAACATACATTTGATATAAATAACACAATCACAATGAGTATAATTTATTATGTTAACATCTACTGCTACTGTGTACATGTTTACGTAAATAAAGAAATCATTTCTTATCGTTTTTAATGATTTACTGAACCAACTCCCCGTAAAGTCAAGATAGGCTGTACAAATTTGACTAAAACAATAGATATTTTGTATACGTTTGAAAATAAAATATAAAGTAGATCCATTTCAAAGAGTTGCAGAAAAATATTAAAGAAAAAGAACTTTAAAGCCTTTCAGCATTATTTACCAATTTATTCGTCATGAGCTAAGAGGGCATGGTCCAATTTACAATTAAGCTATTATCACTCAATTGCAGCAAAATAATTCCCATTTTACTTATTAAATATAAAATGTAAATGATGTTTTAGTTCCAAGTTTTCTAAAAAAAAAAAACTGTTGTTTTACATTCGTGTCCCATTATCTAACTTTTGTGGCAGATGCAATTTCTAAATGAAATATCTACGTTTGTCCCAAGCCAATTTTTATGGATTGAGCTGAATTTGTTATAATAAATTGACGGATACTTTCAGTCAGGTTTTTTTAAAAATCGTAAAATTTTAAAATATTTGCCATGTAGATGACGCAGAGAAAGTGTTGCAAAAAATAACCCTTAACGTTTGTGATCTTTGTGCCTTTGAATGTATTTACAAAGGGATATTGGATTCTGACGTGATACGTGAATACTTTTCGCTCAAAACAATTTACCATCAGCATAAGATTCTATTCTACCTTTCTGCATGGATAGAAACGTTAATATTATAGTTAAATGAGTAATGATTACTCTGTAAATGACAAATAGAAAAGCAAACTTTTCAGAATTTACTTTTTATATTTATAAATATGCAAGAGTGCACTCTTGATTCTACAAGTTTAGTAAAATTATGGATCGCCAAAATACAGATTCCTAATTTGGAAATTAGTGAATTCATCTTTTTATACTGTATTTACCAACTTGACAATATAATAAATGAGAAAATTCTCATGATGACTAACTACTACTACGGTACAGGTTGAGTACTAATTCGATGGTAGACGGCTGATTGTTGTTAAATACTATGTGTATATGTTTGCGTTGAGAGGGATCAATGAATCGGATTTCAAAGTAAAATAAAAGGATATTTTCACAGAAATTCAACTTTTATCTTTTGACGTAAAAAGCAAACTTGTCAAAATAATAAAAGGAAGATTCAAAAACAATATATCTCAAAAGAGATTGGTTTGCCACACTATGAACTACTATTATTGTTATTGAAGTGGTACAATAAACGTTTATTTCTTTTATTTTAAAGTTTGACATCTCATTCTACTCGCAACCACAAACATCTTTAAGTTTTCGAAACGTTGGGATCTTAAATTACAAGATTTTAGCGAATAATATCTGCAAATTGTATTAACAAAGACATATTCGGTGAACACACATACACATTATGCACAGTCGGTGAATATACAGTGGATACCCACAACAGTTAAAATATAGGAATTTTGCGAACAAAGCTAAAGGAGTCAATATAAATTGTGTGAAATGGGACCTACAGGTGGCTCGACGGCTCGTACCATCTACGACGCATAGAGGTCCTTATTGTTTTCAGACTTCTATTGAAAGATGTCGATGTCCTCAGCCTTGATCCCGTGCTCAGTTTTCTTTTTCGACCCGACCGACCTGGTCTGGCCTCGTACACCTCAGTCTTAATACCCTAGTCCTCTGACGTCCGGGATGCTCATCCGGCATGCCAGCATGTAGAAAACACCTACGCCGTGGACATCCTAGTCCTCCGACGCATAGGCGGGGCGCTGCGGCCTGGCTATTGCTCCAGTGCTGAGTGCGCAGTCACGTCAGTCACCTCGACAAATTCGTCTTCATGGCCTCGGAAAAAGTAAATTTGTATTAGAAGTCTTTCTATATAATATACAACAATATACACGATACGTGAATTAGGATAAATGAATATTGTATTCAATGCTTCTCTTCTGTAGGTACAATTTATAATATGCGATATAATTTGTGATAAATAATCTGTTAATACTAGCTTCAAATGCAATATTCAGCCATCAGGATGAGAGTGTATTGCGATGCAGCTTTTAATGTTTATCAGCTGATTTACTGTCAAATTAGTAATTCGTATGTTGTTCTCGAATTAAATTGATAATATCATATTATAACATAAACATATACATCACAATATTCATTCATACTATTGTAGTATTATTTAAACATAATTACATTGATAGTATTCGTTTACACTGAATTGAATTGAACAGCCTGGATATTGAACGGATTAAGTTGAATCGCAATACGCCCCAAATAGGGAATTCGCATCTAACCGTTGTACCTACGTTTACTAAAACTCAAGAAAATAAAAGGAAACACTGCCCAAGCGACATACTTTCCCGCCATGTTATTGTCTAACTATCAAAATCCACCCAAATAATTGAAGACACCATTCATGAGTTAAAAGGGGATATCATTATAGTGTGAAGGAATATTTTAATGATGAATATTAATATTTTAGATTTGATGTTGCTAACCTCATTTTAGATGTATACATATTTTTACAATACGTAGATGATACGATTTAATTTTTAATTCCATGTATTAAAATCTCATAATCGTATTATAATTTAAAATAAAATAAAACTTCAGTAAATAAAATAACAATAAGATAAAAATAATTATCCAGCACGGTCGAAGTATACCTACGTCAACCGTAAAATAATCTTTATCTTGACTTTTGATTCGTCAAAATGCTAATAAATTATTATTGATATTTAGGCACATATTAATGATGAATTGATTAAACTGTAATTTAATAACCAATGAATTAACTATCTTTTGCATGTTATTGTCTGCTTGTTACATACCATGAGTTTTTAATTTAATATGAAAATATTTACTATCTACTAAAGGACACACTTGGTCCACGCGACACACCTGGTCGCTACATAAGGACACACTTGGTCCACGCGACACACCTGGCCGCTCCTTAAGGACACACATGGTCCACGCGACACACATGGCCGCTACTTAAGGACACACTTGGCCCTCGCGACACACTTGGCCGCTGCTTAAGGACACACTTGGCCCTCGCGACACACCTGGCCGCTGCTTAAGGACACACTTGGCCCACGCGACACACCTGGCCGCTATATCTACCTTGTAAAATTGGATCGGCACAGTGGCCTTAATTTCAAGTTGATTATTGAATCAAATACAACACACATTAAAATGAACTTGAATTGTATTAAAATTTAATTAAAATAATTATTTGGATGGAACTAGTAATATCTTTTAAAGCCTTCATTTTAAGTCATGCATGGAATTAAATTAAATTACTTAATTAAATTGAATCCAATTTAGAACTCACTATTGGTCATAACTCACGAACATAGTTTTTATAAGTCTTTTTCTACGACTACCAAATCAAAAATGGAGTGGTATATATTCAACTTTTGAAATAAGTTTTTTTTAAATATTTATTTATAAAAAACAGAATATTAGCCCTACAACAGTTGTATGTTAAAATATTTTTTTTTAAATTACTAAACACAGCTACAAGAAAATAACAATAATATTGAGTACCTATTTCGCTTTGTATTTTGTATTTGGATTGAGAAACGATCATAGTAGTTTATATTAAATTTGGCTTTTTAGTTGCACCAATTACATAAATCGCGCATTGTGTTTTCATAAGCCATTAGCAAAGAGTAGCCTTGCCCAAATGATTTAATGATAACACAGCACAACTACGTCATGTTAGCACAGGCTAGGTTCGTATCAAGAACAAACCCAGTGCTAGCTGGACAATTTTTATTACCTACTTAGATATCAAGTAAACTTGTGTATTCGTAACCACTGAACACTATCAAGGAGTTGCCTTGACCAAATGGTCAGTTGGAAACTTAACACGATTTAATCAGGATAGTAAGTGCTAAGCAAAATAGAATTCAATCCAAACACACTGCTCGATGTAAAGCAAAATCGTTACGTTATTGAAACTATTTTATAAGAAACATTTTATTGCTCTAATCATATGAATCAAAAATAGTACGTACCCTTTGTGAGCTGCAGGTTTCCACTTCTGACTTTTCATGAGTCAAACACCATCACAATTTTATAAAGTTCTTTATTCGATCACCACACTTATCTTTTATACAAATCATTATTTCTAACCATAATAATTATAACGGCACCTCAACATAGATTTATTTCCACAACCTTTCGTTTCGGCGGTTAGCACTAGACTGCCTCGCTTTTCGAGTGCGCCTCGCAAGTAAGAAAGTAGGAGGAGAAGGGGCAGCCTGTGTTGCCACTTTATAAACAACGATAACGGTATTTGGTAAAGTAACAATACTCATTTTTATACAAATATTAATAACGTTAACTGTTATTGCATTGAGTTAATATTACTACAGGTCTAACTGATTAAATCTAAATACAAAAATCATCACAGTCATAATACACTTTTTCAGCAAGGAAGCCACTGAGCACAGTTTTAATCTGGAATTATTAATCTGGAAAACTAAAATATAAATCCATGAAATATAATCTAAACAACTTCTTTAATGTAGCTCGCCGATTTTGTATGGGACACCTGAAATTTTACTAAGGATTTCGACCATGACCATAAAGTAAATATTGTTCATATTGATGGTCTCATTCACCTCCAAAAATTTGGAACCCCCTTGCGATGTCACCCTGTATCACGAAGACCAACTGCCATCTACGTTTGATGTTGGGTTTGCATGTAACCAGAAGGTAAGTACTCCGCCTCTTTTCGTATTCGCAGAAAATTAATAAATATAAATCTGTTAATTTGTACCGCTGCAAATAATCCAAGAAGCACTTCACCCGCATCAATATTTATTACAGCACAGACATATTCATTCTGAAAACACGGCGAACCTCATCATGTTGCGAGCCCACACGTCTACTTAAGAGCAAATATGTAATCTGGAGCTCGTAATTCTTAACGGAATTGCCGAGCGATTTCAAACTCAACGATCTGACAAAGTATTTATAAAACAAATTGTATTACAAGTACATGATGTGTTACGCGCGAGTGAGGACGACTCGCAAAAAACGAATCCATTGGAAATAGGGTGGTGGGTGAGGGGGGAGGGGGGGGGCAGGCGTAACGTATTTCCACCGGATATACACTGTACTTGGGCTCCACTGCCCACCGAATATATTTTGTTCGTTTTAAAGGTGCTCTATTTCAAATAAAAATGTTATATTTATGTGCAGAGAAACGCAAGCAGAATTATATTTTTAGGAAATTGGCAGTAAAGCTTTGTGTTTATGGGCAAATCTCAACAACCATGAATTTTTGTCTAATTTTGGTGGTAATTTTAGTTTATAACTTTTCGGCTAAATTTGTTTAATCATAAGCAAGAGTGTTGTCTACAGTTACATGAAACGTCAGTGAAATTAAAATAATAATAATAATTTCTGAAATATTTGAAACACCAAAATTGATCACCCACCAAAATTGTCACAGGCCACCAAAATTAGATAATCTGCCACCAAAATTTATCAACTGCACCAAAATTAGAAATCCATCAGATACGGTAATGCAACATTCTGTGTTTTTGGTTTTGAATGTTAATAATAAGTATCTTAGTGAGTGGTACACACGGTATCACATCGACCTACCTGATTTGTCATATTTTGTCGATTAATTTTTAATATTTCCATCCAAAACAAACACAGGAATCACCAAAATCATTTGCAACATTTCGACAGATTTGAGGAGAATGATGTGACACCGGTGCCGTGTGCCTACCACTGTACCGAGAACCTCGCTTTATACACACTAGTAGGTTTTAGCCAGTGAGTTGTTATTACTACTTAAAGAGAAGCTATATAGGTTATAAGTTGTTGGCCAGTGGCGTTAATTCATGAGGCACGATATTTGTTCGTGGTGTCAGTTCCTTGAGCTAGTAATAGTTGTTCAATGATAATAATCCAAAACCTCACAGGGTACAGGAGCTGGAGTCTTCTCGAATGACCTAAATATTAATATATCAACTACTCTTGACAAGCTAAATACAATCTTTCAAGCAGAATGTATCGGCATCACCAGAGCAGCACAGGCGGTTGCAGCCAGAGACGTAAAAGACCAACACATCAAAATCGTCTCGGACAGCGCATCGGTGCTCCAGGCCCTACAAAACAATAGCATCAAATCTGTCCTTATTTGGGAGTGCCATAAAGCACTCCAATCCATAGCAAGCACAAATGAGGTAACCTTGCAATGGATCAAAGGACACAGTAACTCACTAGGCAACGACGCTGCTGACGAACTAGCCAAGAGGGGCTCGGCGACAACAGTATATGGCCCGGAACCATTACTACTCATACCGCAGGCCCAAATAAGAACTTGGCTACGTGAAGAAACCGAAGCAGCATAGAGAAATGGTGAAGGTTGCAGGCAAACAAAGAACGCAATTCCGGAAGCTTCGAAAAGGCACAACAACTTCGGGCAAGCCCGCAACCTCATCGGGTAACCAAGAGACAAACTGCACATGGTTATAGGCACTATAGCTGGCCACAGTCTCTTAAACAAACATCTATTCACAATAGGTGTCACAGACAGTCCCCTATGCAGAGGTTGCATGGGGGCAGAAGAAACACCATAGCATGTGCTCATGGAGTGTATGGGTGTGATGGAACAACGGGCAAACTTTCTCAAATCCCCGGCAACATTCCCAGAGGTCTTTAGCAATCTAGGCAGTTTGCTAGCCTTCTGGGAGAGCCTGGGGTGGTTAGAATGAAAAAGGAGGGATATACGTACAATGGCCCAATCGTGAGGCTAAGTGCGGAAACATCCCAGCCAAACTAACTAACTAACTAAGTTGTTCAATGGTTTAAGCTCTCTGTGCCTCAGACAATCACCAGATGAAGTTGCGAGAAACCACGCTTAGTAATAAAACGCCATGATTAACCGCCGGTATTTTAGAAATCATCATCATCATCATTATCAGACAAAGGACGTCCATTGCTGAACATAGGCCTTCCACACGGCTTTCCACAGCGACCGGTTGTAAACGGTCTGCATCCAGTGCAATCCTGCGATCTTTACAAGGTCGTCTGTCCATTGTCGGTGGTCGTCCTACGCTGCGCTTTTGGTCTAAGGGTCTCCAATCTAGAACTTTTCTGCCCCATCGGCCATCAGTTATACGCGCTATGTGCCCTACCCCTGTTACTTGAGCTAACTGATTCGTAGGGCTATATCCGTTACTTTGGGTCTTCTACGTATCTCCTCGTTTCTGATTCGATCTCGTAGAGAAACACCGAGCATAGCCCTCTCCATCGCTCGTTGTGTGATTTTGAGCTTCTTTATGAGGCCCATAGTTACCATAGAGACGTTTCGGATCCGTATGTCATCACAGGTAACACACACTGGTTAAAGACTTTCATCTTCAGACACTGAGGTAGTTGAGACGAGAAGAAGCTCTTGCGCAGTTTCCCGAACGCTGCCCAGCCGAGTTGGATTCGTCGACTGACTTCTTTCTCAAAGTTGGACCTACCTAATTAGACCACTTGTCCAAGGTAGACGTACGCATCGACAACTTCAAGAGTTGTGTTCCCAACAGATACCGGAGTGGGTACAACACGGGAACTCGACATAATTTTCGTCTTTTCCATGTTCATTTTAAGACCCACTTGTTGGGATACTCGTTCAAGATCA
This sequence comes from Pyrausta aurata, assembly GCA_963584085.1. Classification (NCBI taxonomy): domain Eukaryota; kingdom Metazoa; phylum Arthropoda; class Insecta; order Lepidoptera; family Crambidae; genus Pyrausta; species Pyrausta aurata. Next base: position 5,353,290 of record OY757271.1, on the reverse strand, counting down.
TAATCATACAGCCAAGATCATAGATTAAGATCATAGTGCCAAGATCATCCAGCGTCTTTGCCACACGGACTATATCATCGACAAACCGGAGATGTATGATGTATTCGCCATTTACTTTGATGCTGAATCCTTCCTATTCCAGGAGCTTGAAGGCGTACCGACATGGTGGCGTTGTTATACAGACACTTTAACACTTCTATATACCTATAGTCTATGTGACACCACTGAAGAGACCGAAGCACCGCCCAAGTTTCAAACGAATCAAAGGTCTTCTCATAGTTCACAAACGCTAAACGTAGAGGCATATTATACTCCTCGGACTTCTGTATTATTTGCCTTAGCGTATGGATGTGGTCTATGGTACTGTAGCCTTTTCGAAATCTAGCTTGTTCGGGAGGCTGGAAGTCATCAAACCTACGTGCGAGGCGATTCGTGATGACTCTTGAGAACAGCTTGTAGACATGGATCAGGAGTGAGAAGGGTCTATAGTTCTTCAATAAGGTTATGTCTCCTTGTTTGAAGAACAACACCACCACACTCCTGTTCCATGCCTCAGGCATCATGCCCTCTAGCAGCACGGAATTAAAGAGTCTCTGAAGGTGTTCCACCCGCATTCAGAAGCTCTGATGTGATTCCGTCCTGACCAGGTGCCTTGTTGTTTTAAGCTGTTTCAGGGCCATCTTAATCTCGTAGAGGCTGATGTCTGGGATGTCTTTGGTGTAGTGACGGGTTAGGATAGCTCTTGGGTCTCTGACAGGGCTATCAACGGGTTTGGCAACTGAGGTGTACAACTGCCAATAGAACTTCTCGATCTCATCTAATTTTGGTGTTAGTTAAGCAATTTTGGTGTACCAAATTACCACCAAAACCACCAAAATTGCACCACCAAAATTGAAATTTTATATAAAAAAATACGTAAAATAAAAACTGTTTCGGATATTCTACCTAACTTTATATCACTTTAAAAGCACACCATGCGTTCATAAAACACTGCATTGCCACAACAAATTAATTACTAAAAAGTAATTTAAACAGGAACACCAAAATTGCAGATTTTTTGTCCGGAGGTAAAAAAATGGAATACTTTCATTTTTGGCGGAAAAACGCAACGAGATAGCGCACCTGTTTCTTCACTGCGCATGAGTGCCCGGCTGACTGGATTGAGAGTCGGGAACAATATTTTTTTTTGTTCGTTTATGCGGGTTAGGTTGTCTCTTTCATAAATGCCACCAAAATTGATAATTTCGCGCGGACAGACGATCTTGTCATGCTCTAGGGTTAGGTAACGCACCAAATATGAAAATATCACTTACAGCAGATGGGAAAATTAATCCGAATGTAAATAAAATAAATGAATTTGAAAAATTTCCTGTAATTTTCTTTAGACTGAGGGAAATATCTAGCAAAACGGATTGCGGACAAGCCACCAAACTTAGAATTGCGAGGTAATTTAATTTTTTTCAAGTAACTGAAATATTTTATACAATTTATATTTATGGCCAGGTATGGATACAAAAGTTTACTTTCAAGAAAAAAAATTACAAAAGTGTATCATTTTAGTACATGACGATTCTCAGCCCGGACGCAAAAAAATTACGCTTGGGATATTCACCCTTATAAACCCTGTATAGGTATTACAACTTTTTAAAGCCGTACACTTCACATAAATAAAGTTCACAAGGCTAGACCAACTAAACTTAATCACTTAGTACGGCTTCTAATTTTATAGTTCAGAACTCAAGCTCATTAGAAGCCCTTACTAAATGTTGTCCTCTATAGCACATAGCACAACGTTTACATACTCCTAATATGACACCACCTACAAGCAAAGTTGTACGCTCAGCTACAAGTATGTGTCGCTAAAATAATTTTCTCAAGCATTGGAGCGTTCGGCGTTAATTGAATACAAAAAGCTTTATCGACACCATTATGCAGCTAAAAAGCGAGCCTTTTAAACCGCTGAAACAATGCACAATGCACCCCGAGGGTTGTGTAGCGCACTGTTCAAAAATGTCACACGATTCACGGCTGAACTATGAGTAGAAACAACTGCGAAGGATGCACACACTTTTTGTTACAGCTCGCTACAGTTACTGAACAACCGTTGCTTGTTTTTGACTTTAGTTGCTTGAAAGCGAACCTTTTTATAGTGTACTAGCGGCCCGCCCGCGACTTCGTACGCGCGTGACAGCGCCCTTCGTAGCGTAGTACGATGACGAATATGACGACGTAACGATGACTGTTGTAGTATAAGAGGAGTTGATTATAGAGACTTGATCTGAAGACATCTCTTTATTTTTTCCTACCCCTTCTGTCACGCGTTTTAGTTTAACTCCGTTCCCATAGATCGTAGCGAAAATTTATAAGCCTATACGCATTAAACTATGGCCTTCCCTGATAAATTAGCTATCTATCATATTTTATAACCTTACCAATAGTTCCTGTGAGTAGCGCGTTTAAACAAACAAACGAAAACATCCAGTTTTAAAATATATACAAAGAAATGCGTACAGTCAATAAATGTTATACTTTATGTACACACAACATGTAGCCCGGTATAATGGTCAAACTTACACAGGGATATATTTTTTTTTTTACAACCTAATGGAAATACTTCGTACGCCCTATCTTCAATAGTATATTTATTTCAGGTACTACAATGACCAGCTACTCTCTGCGCTTACACAGCATCATGTCACATACAGGCTGTGAGAGAAGCAAATTCCCTCAAGTCTTCTCTCGCTACCTTAAGAGTTTGAATTTGAGCTTTGTTTATGGTTATTGGTTATAGCGAATACCTACTCTACTTGCTTGAATTCAAATCGTAAATTGAAAGGGACAATTATATGTAAAGATCTACGCCACCATCATCATCAACATCCAAAAGCCGTCCACTGCTAAACATAGGTCCCCCACGAAAAGTTTGCAGAAAAGTTACAGATTGGACACCTTTCGACCACAGGAGCAGCGTAGAATGTCCGCCGACAATATGAACATACGATCTGCAATCTACACTGGACACAGACCGATTGATACCTACGCTGTTTAAACACAATAAAACATTATTTACTATTCTAAGGAATAAAATCTCTTCTCAAGAGCAACATCAATAACAAACATGTGTCAAATATTCTGTCTCAGATTATGTCAAATGACTGTCAAAAATGAAATAAAAAATATTTTAATCGTAAGCACTAAAGAGTATTGACATCAAATTTGAAGCAAATCACCCCCATAATAACTTTGCACCCCTTTTTAACCCCCTTAAGAGATAAATTTCAATAAAATACAAAACAAGTCTTCCGACAATTTTGTAAAAGAATGTGTATGCAAAATTTGAAGTAGATTGGACCAAGGGATCTGGTTGTCCCATACAAACTTTGTACCCCTTTTTGACCCCCTTAGGGGTGGAATTTCTGAAAATCCTTTCTTATCGGATCCCTTCGTCACACAAAGAACACACCCTCCCAGTTTCAGGTTTCTACAATCAGCGGTTTAGGCTGTGCGTTGATCCATCAGTCAGTCAGTCAGTCATTCAGGACAAAGCATTTTATTGGTATAGATTATTACATATACCTAGTTTGGCCATAAATACTGTTACAATTAAAAATATATATAACATTTGAATTTGGAATCTGTCATTTTTATCTTGCCATAAATATTGTAACCAAGAAAAATTTTTTTTTTTAATTGCAATTAGCATTCATTACTTTTGTGTTTGCTAGTTTGCTTGTGGCAGACTTTGCCGCTCTCGCATTGGTTTATTTAGCCATGAAAAGAGTTGTTCTTCAAACGTTACACCATAAATCGTCTGAAATAGATGAAAAGGCCATTGATGATGATGAGTTTAATACATAAATATTTTAACAATTTAAAATATAAAAAACTTATTCTAAGTGGTCTTCATTGGCTGCAATACAATCCTTTCAACGTTGTGGCCAGTTATTAGAAGCACGCACTTTTTCCATGGGAATATTATTCACTGCCAATCTCATGGATAGTTTTAGGGAGTTTTAGGGATAGATAATAATAAAATAATAATAACTTTATTTCACTTTCAAAGGTACAAATTATGCCTCTTAATACTAAAATTACAGATAGCAAAAAGGTACATACTAAGAGGTATAAACGTTGGCAGCCGTACTAGTATAAACTGTGACACAGCTGCCAGTATTATACAGATATTATACATGTGAACTTGGTCCACCCGATCTTGAATTAAAAGTGATGTAAATAACACGACTTGATTTTTTATGTATAGTCTATATCACTGAACTACTATAATAACTCACTGCCTATATTATACTATTACTGCCTCGGTGGCGCAGCGGTTGGAGGGTCGCATTTTAATAAAGCGACGGCTGCGCCAGAGGTACCGGGTTCGATCCCCGGGTCGGGCCAAAAATATGTGCCTGGGTTTTTCTGTTCAGAAATTCTCAGGGAAGTCCGGAGTTTGTGTTGGTGTTTCACCCCCGTGCCTCGAAAAGCACGTAAATCCGTTGGTCCTGCGCCTGATCTCTCTCCGGTCGTGTCAGATTGCTGTCCCATCGGGTTATGAGAGTGAAAGGAATAGAGAGTGCACCTGTGTTTGCACACACACTTGTGCACTATAATATGTACCGCGCAGTCGGTTAGTCGTTGTGACTGGCCACCGTAGTCGATATCGGCTAGGGGGACAATTATTATTATAATTATTATATCAATGAACTACCATAACAACTTACTGTCTATATTATATTACTACTTATATTATATATTTTATATAACTAGCGGTCCCTCGCGATGGCGTCCGCGCGTTCGTGCGTTGTTCGCGCTCCCATCGTAGCCTGATGTTTAATAGCCGAAAGCATTCCCTGATAATGATGAATAAGCTACCCAAAAATTATTTTTTTTAAATCGGTTTAAGCGCGTTCAAACAAATAAACCATAAAACAAAATCTTCAGCTTCATTATATAAGTGCAGATTCTTTTCAATTGGGAATTGAAACCAAAAATGTTTGTCCTATTCTCTGTCATAAAATATAGGCACAACTAAAAAGCGGCTTCGTTTCATGTACCCCATTAAAACAATGCACCCTAGCTCTTAAGGTGAGCTATTATAGCCTGTACAGCACCATTCGTTGTATAAAATACTCCAACACAGTTTGCGTTGCGTTTGGAAACAACTTTACAATATTACGAACAGATCGAAGATTTTTAAGAGCTACCAACATAAATAGAATATGGTCTAGAGTGTTAAGAAACTGTTTTTCGGTCAAATCATACAAGATTGCTATTACCTAATACTACTGTTTATATTTTTTGCTAATACTTTGTAAACTCTGAAGTTGGCTAGCTCATTCTGTAATGAGCTTAGATATCGTTCAGTTAAATATTCGTTTGGATAAATATTTTCTGAATAGTAACAGTTTTATTTCCGCATTATATTATTAAAACTTACTTCACAGTATAAAAGCAATCCATTCAGTGAATTACACAAAAATCCGCTCGCCACAGCCGAAACAATCTTACAAACTAAAAGATTTCCTCACTTTATGACTAAGTTTTATGAACGAGTTTGTTCTAGGCTTTTGAAGTAAAGTTTTCCTACCACAGAATACTTAGATGAGCGTAGAAAGTGGAAAGCGAAGTTCAACTCAAAAACTTTTTACCAGCGAATGGTTTATACTTTTTACTTACTTTCTACATTTGATTCTCATTAAAAGCAACCAGGCAGAGTAAAAAAACGTTATCTCTTGTCTGTTAATTACTTAAGTGCGTAAGAGCGGAGAGAGAAGCAATTGACATGTTACCGAAATAAATAATAGTCCCCCCAGCCGATTTCGACTTCGGTGGCCAGTCACAACGACTAACCGACTGCGCAGGACATATTATAGTGCACAAGTGTGTGCGCAAACACAGGTGCACTCTCTATTCCTTTTACTCTCATAGCCCGATGGAACAGCAATCTGACACGACCGGAGAGAGATCAGGCGCAGGACCAACGGCTTTACGTGCTTTCCGAGGCACGGGGGTGAAACACCGCCAACTTCCAAACTCCGGGCTACCCTGAGAATCTCTGAACAGAAAAACCCAGGTACATATTTTTGGCCCGACCCGGGAATCGAACCCGGGACCTCTGGCGCAGCCGTCGCTTTTAAATGCGACCCTCTAACCGCTGCGCCACCGAGGCAGTTCTCACCGAAATAAATAAAATATTAATCAATTCTCATTCCGAGAACCTTTCACCAGCTTTCTAAAGTAGGAATCAATTAGGAAAGCCTCTCAAATAAAATTTGTTAGAAGCCGACTTCAAAAGGCAATAAATAAGTCAAATGAAATGATCCGAACAATCCCCTAATCCCACATTCATCTATAGATCCTGCTTAATATTCTCGATTTCATCAACAAAGCTCCCGGTAATGTGTTGCGAATGGTGCTGGTTGATAAGGAAAAACGGGTAAATAAGGAATCCTGAGAGGAGCAGGGTCCGGAAGGGTCAGGTAGGGGGTGAATATGGGGTACACCCACCCAGTTTCCTCCGGATACACAGTGGCGTGTGTACAGGGCCCCTATTCTCAGGCCAGTCGAAATTTTTCCGTGTAGTTGTACTAATATCACCGTTCTACTAAGAAGATCATATCTATAGACGTGCTCGTCGTTCGCGTAGTCTTTGAATGTGAGTGGCGGTCGTTTTTGGATGAACTCCGACCATAAGTGCTTGCATCACGAGTATCTGCGAACTCCTGAATTCACGTTAAGCTGTTGACCCTGGCTTATATTGGTAGATATTAGTCGTTTATAAGCCTAATCAGAAGACCCATAGGACGGCTTGATAACATCTGACAGCAAGGATCGCTTGCCTTGCAAATACCTCTCCACCAATCCATCCGCATTGAACCCGCGTAGTAAAGTATAGCTCATGAACACCACCACATACTTAATCAAATGATACATCCACACTTAGACGGAGGAGGTTGATTGCATTGAAATCAGGATAAAGCAAAAATTACTGTTTTTTAAAGAAAATTGGATTGGTGAACTTTTTACAAACGGAAAATGCATGAGAATCGGGGCCAAAGCCTAAGGCACACTGTTGTCGGACATCAAAATCGTCGGCATTAAAAGCATTTGTCAAGCGGTGGCATTAAGGTAAAGCCTGGTCATCACGTCATCGTTTAGCCGCGGCTTAACGACGGTGTTTAGCGAGGATATGAACAGGCAATTGTTTTACCAGCCATTATCACGGTATTATGTATGTGTGTGACTGTCAAATCATTTTCTGAAATCGTTCAGACTAGTCTCAAAACAGACGAGCTACTTACATGATAATAGAATAACTTAGACTAAAAATATCTAAATTCGAACGTCGAACCAAAAAATAATAAAAGTTAGGTACATATTACAAATATAAGAAACAACTACCCATGTGATGTTATCAGTCAGACTTTCATGTTAGAAAAGCTACCAACGATTTGTTAAAATATAAAAAAAAATTCGTCTAAGAAAAATATATATATAAATACGAATAACTTTAGCTAAGCCAAAGTTTCATAAACGTAAAGAGAAACTTTACTAACTTCACTTTATTACCTCTCCAGTATAAAATAGCGGGAAACAAGCACATAATTAGAGTTCGATAAGTTCTCGCAACAACACTTGAACTTGGTCGGCCCCACAATACAAAGAATGAGTGTTTCGAACCATACATGTGCTCCAAATGTTCGATTAGAAGCTTAGAAGCCAATTATTCGCAACATCATACCTTTATAAAATAAATGCATGTCAATTGGCTCTGCAACTATAAAGATGTGCTTAGAAATCTTACACTTATTTTTCAATAAAATAGTGTCTCTATCCGAATTTCATGACGTAATGCCCAGAGACACAGTACTTAAAATGCAAATAAGTCTGAAATACATAACAAAATAAAGGTCCTGACCAAATTGCACTAACTGAATGATTTTATTTTAGTAATTCGCTTAGGGAAAAACAGATATACCCACAGCAGCGCGGGAAATCGAACTGGCGAAATCTCCAGAGGTAGTGCTCTCAAAACAAGTTTGATTTCCCCGCCTCGCGGTCAAAGGAGCTTACCGGGCTAAAGAAAAAGCTTGCGGGGGAAAAAAGGAAGAAATAAAAAATGCACAGCAACACGGAGGTCGGAGTTTTTCCTGTCACCGGCCACAAACAATGCCTCTATTGTAAAGGTCCCCCCCGCGCCCCGCATCGGTACAGCCGAGGAAACGAGCATCTTTTGTTTTCCCCCCTCTCCCCGCTGCTAGCGGGAGCTTTGAACTCGCGAAAAAGGAAATTAAAATCAGCCAGCAACTTCTTTTTTTAGGGTTCCGTAGCCGAATGGCAAAAACGGAACCCTTATAGTTTCGTCAAGTCTGTCTGTCTGTCTGTCTGTCTGTGCGTCCGTATGTCACAGCCACTTTATTCTGAAACTATAAGCGTTACATAGCTGAAACTTGGTAGGTAGGTGTATTTTGTTCACCGCTTTCCGATTCAGATACAAAATTTAAGAAAAAAATATATTTAAGGGGGGGCTCCCATACATGAAACTAAAACCTAAAAATTTTTTTTCACTCAAACCTATGCGTGTGGGGTGTCTATGGATAGGTATTTTGAAATGATGTTGAGGTTTCTAAAACCATTTTTTCTAAAAGTCTAAGGTTTGAGATATAGACGCTTCCAAAGTGGTAAAATGGGCGTCCCCCCCCATCTAACTTTTGAACTAAGAAAGTGAAAATTTTGGAAAAAATATATGATGTAGATCTCAACAAAAACTTGCAACGAAAATTAGTTTGAAGGAGATCGAACCAGTAGTTTTTGAGATATTGCACATTTTTATCAACCGCAAATATAACTTTGTCTTTCATACAAACACTATGAAAAACAAAGTTATTTTTGCTGTCGCAATATATTGTGATGTTTTCGTTAAGTGAAAGTAAGTGGACCCTGAATTCCGTTAAGGGTGGCACGGAACCCTCAGTGCGCGGGTCCGACACGCACTTAACCGGTTTTTTTTCTCTTAACATTTTCAGCCAGCATTTTTTTTTGCTTTTGAATGTACATACAGTCAGTAAGTAGGTTAATTGAATTAAATGAAATCACGTAGCGCCGTTTCGAGTGTCAACAAACGAAGCATTTACAATCGCTTTCGAAATGTGTGTGCATTCTCGCGTTGTTATAGGATTACCACTTCATCCTCTTTGATGGAATCAGTTTAAATGGATATTTAATTAGAATTTAGAGCCTTTGTTAATTCAATGCTGTGACATTTTCGATTCCACTCGGAACAAGCATTTATAAATTGTACCTACAAAAATGATATATTCCAATACATCATTCACGTACAAGAATACAGTCAACTTTCAACCTAATTCATTTACTTTATTCAATCTGTGCTTTGTTATTTTGAAGATTCTATCTTAGTTTGAAGGGTTTTAAATTGTATCAAGAGAAAACGCTTTATTGCACATCACATAATAGTAAATGATACAAGAAATTGGGTTTCTTATTGCTTATAGCAATTTCTTTTGATTCAATACATCTTACTATTTTTTTTTATCGATCGATTATGAACTCACATTTACTACTTATCTGTTTTACAATGACCTAATAAGTTCTGGTTAACGTAACCTAGCCAATAGGTACTTCAAACGAAATGACTTTCCATATTTGAATTATTCTTTGGTTATTGCTTACTTGTCAATGGTGTAAACTAGTACCTGGCTGATTTCCCCAAACTACGTCTCCGGTCATCTGTTTACATCGCGCCCACTGGAAAAAAGACATCCGATTGTTCTCGGACGATTATGCACAGTGGTCCATGCCCCATTGTGCTCGACCCACTCGAAGTAATAGGCTTGCGGATTGTCTTCTTAGATCTACCTCCCCCATTGGCATCTATTGGCGGTAGATTAGTGCCATTATGGTTGAAGTACATCGTGATTTTTGTCATGTTTGACTGCCTCGGTGGCGCAGCGGTTAGAGGGTCGCATTTTAAAGCGGCAGCTGCGCCAGAGGTCCCGGTTTCGATTCCCGGGTCGGGCCAAAAATATGTACATGGGGTTTTCTGTTCAGAAATTTTCGGGGAAGCCCGGAGTTTGGAAGTTGGCGGTGTTTCACCCCCGTGCCTCGGAAAGCACGTAAAGCCGTTGGTCTTGCGCCTGATCTCTCTCCAGTTGTGTCAGATTGCTGCCCCATCGGGCTATGAGAGTGAAAGGAATAGAGAGTGCACCTGTGTTTGCGCACACACTTGTGATGTACCACGCAATCGGTTAGTCGTTGTGACTGGCCACTGTAGTCGAAATCGGCTAGGGGGACTGTTACTTCCTGTTACATCATGATTTTTGTATTTACTGTTCTGTACTTAGGTCGCTGCGTGTTTATTAAGGAGATGATGAGTGGGAATAAGATCAAACTCAAAGAAAAGAAACGTAGTCACCAAATTAGCTAAAATTCATTGTTTATTATAATGTTTTATTGAACAACTTCTCGTATGTAAGACAAACTTAACATTTCTATCCTTATAAACATTGAACTTAATATAGAGTGTTATTTTCTAAGCTGTAACTACAAACTACTGAAATAAACGATAAAATGTTATTGCTTCGACGGTTTTGTGATAAGTGATATTTCGAAATGGCCTACTTCAAGAAAAGTACTCCACCTAGACCTCGGAAGTTTCCACAAATGAGTTACGGGTGTAAGGGTGATGAAGAGAGCTGGTATGGTCGGTTTTGTGAGGCGTAAAGGCCGGTGGGCCGGTCGTTTCGCGTAATGTGCTTTGACATCCGCTGCGGGTTCATTTCGACACACTGTGCACTCGCGACTATGAAAACATTTTTTATTGAACTATATACTGGTCATAGCGGATGTTACTATACGATACCCTTTTTCATATTTCACAATAGTTTCCTCTTTTCTATAAGTAATAAGAATAGGATTTCCACTAAGGAAAAATCTCAATTTTGGTAGTTTCTTCATTATATGATTGTTTTAAAGATAACCAAAAACCTAATTCATTTATCAATAAAAATAAAGAATTGTCAATATTTTTTTAATTAAAGTCCACAATACGCATATGGTCACATGATTAAGGCGTGATTTCTCGTCAAGCAGACTTTCGACTTAAAATAAATGAATGCTTTACTCCGCGACCCAAGTGCAAATAGCAGGTATTTCTTCCTACCAATACTTATGATGTTGGCAATGACAGCAAGTATAACACAAAATAAAATAAAATAATTTGACAAAGCATCAGCTTTAAAAAAATTATGCAATTTTCTTTATAAAGAAAATTGCATATTTTTTATTGATATTGTTTAAAGTGGTCGGAAATATCTTAGCATGTATGAATGCTTACAAATCATAATTGGTATTTTTATGGGAAAGTTATTCCAAATTAAGATTATTTCCAACCTCATTACAAAGAACGACTCTGCGCCGTAATAATTCTGAGTAAAAGGTACCTGTCTGGGGCTCCTTATAACAAATTGTATTTTTTTCTCAACCGACTCATTTAGATATGAAGAAAATATTACGTCGGCATACCCAGGCCAGTCTCACGACAACCGCCGACAAATTTTATTCAGGTAAAGTATTTGGGTTCATTGAAGTCAGATGAAAAATTTCTTTGAGCACATGTGCTTAAAAATCTAGTAGGTAATTTTTGGCGTAAGAAATTAAACACCGTTATTTATGACTGATTTTGGCATGACACTTTAAAGCACTTGTTTATTGTAAGCAGTTTACTACATATACATTCATTCTTTATTTTATTTTATTTTATTTTTATTTGGGACAAAAAACAATTGTACAATCTTCTTAATAAATAATATATCTTAATAAAGATGTTTAACATTATTGCACAACCAACAACTTTATCCACATATTGTGTGATTGAAAAGACAATCTAGTGTATTTCTTAATATAGTGCGACTCTGCAGCGCGCCCGCGGTACCGTGAATGCTTGGTAGGTGCTTTTGCCAATTCGGGCCGAGCGCAGCACGTTAGGTGTTAATCAAAACAATTGCCAGTGCTAGTAGGTACACTCAGCATTCACCACACGCAACCGCACGGACAGTTACATATAAAATAATATAAAACAATAATTTATTTAAATTAAACGTAGGAGTAGTAGATAGTTAGTAATCTTATTCTACCCAAGCAAGAAGATATATTTTAATGACAGAAAATCAAGAGCAAAGAACAACAATAGCTACTTTAGAGAAAGAACTAGGGTGACATGCTTTTTGTACAAAGTCGATGAAAGACCAAAAATATCAATACCGTTAAGGTCGGTATTGTATTGCTTCATTACCCTGTACAGCGGTGCTCGCTTCCCAGCATTAGTGTTACAATTTGGGAGTGAGAATAAATCGTGGTGGTAATTGTTACGAATCCTTATGGATTTACTTGGTATATTAAAATAAATACTATTTATTAATTGAATACAGTCAAAAGAATTATGACATAGGTTATATAAAAATGTTGAGCTTAGGAGCGACCTTCTAATCTGTAAAGATTGTAGTGAGAATTTTTCAAGTGATTTGTCGTATGACATTTTAGAACGATAGCATTTAAAATTGACATATTTAAGAAACTTACGCTGAACAGACTCAAGCTGATTGTGATATTTATCGTAAAAAGGATTCCAGACAACAACGCCGTATTCAAGTTGAGATCTTATTAAAGATTTGTAAAGATGTAAATATGTACTTGGACGTTTAAAAGATGGACAGGATCTTGCTACAAAACCATAGAGCTTATAGGCTTTGCTAATAATATTATCTATATGTGCATCTAGATGTAGCTTGGAGTCCAAGAGGATCCCCAAGTCGCGAATACTTGAGACATTTTCCAACGGTGTATCATTTAGGTAGTATATATTATTTATGACATTTCGCTTTTTGGTAAAGGTTATCGATTTGCACTTCGGTAAACTAAGGAATAACTTGTTTTCATTACAATAAAGTGACAAGCGGTCTAAGTCTTGTTGAAGCTTAAAACAATCATCTTTACATTCAATGGTGCGGTATACCTTTAAATCATCGGCATAGAGGAGGAAATTACTGTGCTTAAAGCAATCAGAAATGTCATTAATGAATAAAATGAAGAGCAACGGTCCTAAAATCGAGCCCTGGGCGACACCAGACGTTACATGAATTGTAGAAGAAGCAAAACCATTGATAACTACTTTCTGAGTCCTATTTACTATGTAAGATTGAAACCAACGAAAGAGGTTGCCGCGTATTCCGTTATAAGCGATTTTACGCAGTAACAAAGTATGATCGACCTTATCGAAAGCCTTGCAGAAGTCTGTGTACACTGAATCAACCTGTTTGCGAACGTCCATACACTGAAACAAAAAATTTGAATATGATACCAGATTAGTCACTGTGGAGCGTTTCTTTACAAAACCGTGCTGTTCTTGTATGATTTTCAAATGAAGACTAGAATAAATTGCATTGTGTACAAGTCTCTCCAAGACCTTCGATAACGCCGACAGCAGAGAGATGGGTCGATAGTTTTCCACATCATGTTTGCTACCGCTTTTATGTATGGGAACTATGTTAGCAGTTTTCCAGGCAGATGGCACATAACCATTACGGATGCTAAGGTTAAAGAGTATGAAGAGGGGTACACTTATAGTATCTACAGTTGCTTTTAAGAAAAGAGGTGGAATGCCATCAGGACCTGCTCCTTTTGCCACATCAAGTTGCTTAATAGTGGTTGTTATTGTATCGACTGAGAATTGTATGTCAGATATCGTATTATCATCGCTAGGATGTTCAAAAGATGTTACGTTACTGTGGCAATTTAGATTAGATGGTTCATAAACAGATGCAAAAAATTTGGAGAATAATTCACAAGCTTCGCCTGGATCATCAGTTTCGGAATTTATGTATTTAATTTCGGTAGGTATGCCACTCTTAGATTTACGACTGTTAACATATGACCAAAATACACGAATATCGGCACGAATCCTATCCTCAATCTTATTAAGGTAGGTATCTAAACACTTCTTACACAATGTTTTAAATCTTTGACGATACAAAGAAAACGTCTCATAGTCCGAGATATTGTTCGACTTTTTCCACCTAATCCACGCTTTATTTTTGTTTTTAAATATATGAATAAGTGGTTTAGAGAACCAAATAGGAAAGTCACTATTTTTACAGGGGCGTGCTGGCACCCGCTCCTTTATTATTTTATAAATATTCTCGTAGAAAAAGTTAACAGCTTCGTCAATCGATAAATTATTGAAAGCTATGTGCCAGTCAATATGGGCAATGTCTTTATTAATTAGCTTGTATTCAGCCTCAGCGAACCTGTATCGCGGCACCGAGTTCCGTATCATTGGTTTGAAGTTAAAATTAAGAGAAGTGGTAATAATAAATGGCGGATGAATGGGGTCAGGTGGGACCAAGTTACCAATCGGAGCATTAAGACTGCATGAAGATGATCCAGTAATGAATAAGTCGAGTATGCGATTTTTATTATTTCTTATAAAATTTAATTGATGTGCATTTAGATAACTAAGAAAATTAAAAATATATTTGTCGATGCAACCGCTTTTCTTTGTTAGGCAGGGAGTTAAAATGCCACTGGTGTGATCAGGACACCAATCTAACGTTGGTATATTAAAGTCACCTAAAATAAAAAAGCTTTCAACATTTTGCGAAATAAACATGCTCTGTATTATGTTAAGAAAAGATTTATAGGTATTATAAGCCTGGTCCGGTGGTATATACAAAGCACATAGTGTATGGCGCTTAGAATTATGCACAGAAATATCGATTATTACATAATCAATTATAGGATCAACCACGCATTCGTTATCAGCGCCTGTGGAATGTGCAACAGAGTGCGCGGGCGCAGGCGCGGGGCTCGGGAGGCGGCGGCGCGTCGCACTAAGGCCCACTCGCACCGCCACCAAAACTCCGCCGCCATCCTGTTTACCTGTCGCTTTGCGATCTCGGTCACACCTAAACACTGTATAACGGCGGTCGATAAACAAATTGTCTTGGATGTCTGGTTCCAACCAGGTTTCTGTAAGAACTATTATGTCATAGCACTCAGATAGTATGTTCATGTAAATAGTGTTTAGCTTAGTTTTCATGCCGCGGCAGTTTTGGTAATATAATGTGATCTTTTTATCCATCCCTAAAAACAAATAAGTTAATTATATGTATTTCTAAAAATCTATAAGGACGACTATAATCAACAGTTGAGCCGGTGAAAACAAGTTCAACACTACAACCAAGATACAAATTCATAATTAGTTTGGCAATAAAGATTAAAAGACACGCGATGCAAAAAATAACAAATCGAATAGAAGTAAAGTATATACGTAATGTCACTCCTATATTCGCAATTGTAAGTAATATTTTGTATGTGTGATTGACAGTAAAAAAATATAAAGTTTTCATTGGTATCACGTATTTATAATTAAAACATGAGCCAATAGTATTCATATCTTTAAGAAATTTATGCTGCAGATTTGTGTAAGATTTAACATAGCGGGTAAGCATGAAGTAAAGATCGAGCGGCGAGCAGTTTAGCTGTACAGAGTAATGCACAAGACAGAGACTTACGTGGCAAGGCACCCAGTGTTGTGAAAAAGCAATTATGTCTACTAGAGAAAAGCAATGTACGGTAATAAACAGACCGTTACGAGCGAAAATAATGTAAAAAGTAATTCCACACACAACACGAAACAACCGATCACGCAGGTCGAGCTTTAAGCTTGGCGATGTCGTCCTCACTCCGAACCGCGAAGATTGGACTTGACTCTGTAGCACGAAGTAGAATGGTTCCATGTTTAATCCAGACAAACTTGAGTCCCCTCTGCTTGGCGATTTCACGTGTCTCACGAAACAATTGTTTATTCTTCAAGGTAAGGTGCTCGTTAACATATACTTTTTGAGGTGGCCCAGAAATATGTAGTTGATCACTCGTAATGGACTTAGCAACACGTGCCGCAGTGATAAAATTGTCACGCAAAATCCGACTGGAGAACTTGACCACAACATTCTTGGGTCGCGAGCTCTTAGAATTGGCGTGTGGAACGCGATGAACAGATAAAATGTCCTGAGATGTGATTGGCTGCTTGATGATACTACCAATAGATATAATTATCTTTGTTAAATCCTCATTTCTTTTATCTGGTAAGTTGTTGATTTCGACATTATTTTGTCGGGCCTGTTGCTCCATAACGTCAAGTTTGTGCTCCAACTGCGATAGGTGAAGTTTATGTTGTTCGACATGGCCAAGTCTGTCTTCGAAAGAGGACATCTGCTTACCCATCATCTCGGTTTTTTTATTCAAATCCTCGTATTGCTTATTTATAAACACAATAGAAGTCTTGATACTTTCAAACTCATCCAATAAATGACTGAATTTCTCATCCTGTTTAGTAAACCATTTCTCTAGCATTGAGTGGGTAGACTGCTGAAATGCTCTGAATTCAGTAAGTAAGCATTGCTCATAGTTGCCAGAGATCTCTGTGGCTTTCTTACGCACGGTTATGTTTTCAGGCGACGTTTGCCTCGGCTGGTCGGTCTCACTCTCCTGTGAGGTCATACTGACGTCCACAAAATGTTCCTCTCCTTTGGTTGCAGTGTGAATAAAAGTATCGTTCATGCTGGATAGGTGTAGTCTCTGAACTTGGTATTGGTCTGTACCACACGCTCCGATATCACTCGCGTATTGTGTAGGTAGGAACGATCGACGCGCGGCACGGGCTAGCAGCGCGGGCAGGCACGGACACAACCGGTTAACAGCAGAGCGCACGACGGAATGATTGATGTGAATGAATGAATGATTCTACCATGTAAGTAAAGATACATCGTGCCTAAGGAGTAATTAGTTAAGTAACACCAACGTATTCGTATGCGGCAGCCAAGTGGCTGACCGACAAAGATGCAAATATCAAATCTAGCTATGATTAGAGCAAAATGTTTAGTTTAGTTTTAAGTGTTACTTAAAGGAAAAAATTTGTAAAAATATTTTGGTGCTGAATAAACGTTTTTTCTTTCTTCTTTCTTTCTTTCTATGTTAAAGCGAGACATAGGATTTGCGATATTCACATGCCGCATGCAAATGCGTTGATCAACTAACGGCATAAATTAGTTTTAGATAAATCAGTAGTAATTTCCAAAAATAAATATCTTTATCTCGAAAGAAAAAGCACCCAGGGCTTTTAAAAGAAGACCCTGTCAAACCTCTTCGCATAATATGAAGCCATAACTTTGGGCTATACGACCTCTCGCTATGTTCACCGGTATGATGAGGTCGGGACCGGGTTAAAACGACGCGAATATTCACTGCAACTTGTTCTTTTATTGCGCTTCCAAATTGGATTCGTAGCGCCATACACTCGCGGACTGAATCCTAGTTTATATTTTTTCCAATTTTCTTTTACGTAAGCCACATGAAAAGACACGACAGAATTTCAAGCGCCGACGCATGTTTTGAACGAGATCAAAGCCTAATTGCCTTCAGGGAAAAACCTGTCATTACATAATTGTGACATCGTTCTTTTGAATGTGTGTTGGAAGGTAAAATTCACATTATAATGTGTTACCACAAGTTGCGGTAAAAGTCAAAAATAAACCTATACTTGTAAGTAGGTGACTATGTTACCGAATTCATATAAATTTTACAATTTATTGTAAAAAAAATGACTGCAGACTTCACTTCAGGAGCCACATGAAACGGGCGTATTCGATGCTTTGCATGCGACGTCGGAGCAGTGCAGCACAGTTGTTCACTTATAAATCAGAAATGCCACACAAATGATGATACAACGCACCGTATGGCATGTTGTTCTTAAATATATGTAGAATAAAATAAATTTGCGAACCACTAGGGAGTGGAATCCGGTGCCGGCTGAAGTGTTTCCTGGTACTACAATTCGGACGTTTTCAAGAAGACAGTGAATAGACTATTACTAGACGGACATGGTGCATCTATAAACGAAGTCGCAGCGTCAACGCAACGCCTCAGCAACGCTCGTGTGGCTTCGCTCGTTTGATAATTTAATCGGAGCCTAATAACCATTCCACAGAAAAACAACAGAAAATTGGTATCAGCGTACTAAATCACACTTCAGAAAATACTTATTGGCAAAGGGACGATAAAACTCAAGGGCACTTGGCAGATCAAAACAAGCGTCAAACGCTCAACCAATTAGGAAACGAGGGATAAACACCCGAAGTGAAAAAAGTTTGTGACCCGCTGTGAGCTATCAACTGCTTCATGTTTTTCTCTTCAAAGTTTGGTTATGATTACAAGAATTTTAAGGTGACTTATTTATTCCACTGAGGTGCTATCGCCAAATGTCTTTAGTTATACATTGGATTGAAATCAAGAAGACGTTTACTATTAAAGGGGACAATGCAATGTGAATTTATGGCTTGTGATGGAAATCTCACAAAACTAAAAAGAACATTGCTGATGCAGCTAACATTGGTTCTATTCTAGTGGTAGCTAGATCAAACTCTATACCTACTACATGCCACAAAAAAGGTATTATAAGGGCATTTCGCACCGAAAAGTTCACAATAAAGGTATTATTAGGGCGTTTCGCACCGAAAAGTTTTCGGACCGCGGTGCGAATCACCCAAGTATAGCACTTGGGCGATTCGCACCGTGTGGTCCGGAATGGGGTCATCATAGTGATTTAGCGGTACAAATCGCCCAAGGTATCTTTGATATCGACCCATTTCATCGACAACTGCGGTGCGAATAGCCCTATTCTGAAACACTTGGGCAATTTGCTTCGCGGTCCGAAAACCTCGAGGTGCGAACCGCCCTAATACCCACAAAAAATATATAAAGACGGACACAATACAAATCCCTTAGCACTCCATCAGAAAATATCCTCCGAGACCACGACCCAGGTGGCAGCCTCTTACAATAAAAGATAATGAAGATATTCAGGGAGCAAGGCGATCGTAAAAACCAATTCACTAAAGATAAACCTCAGGCCGCAATTTCCAACTTTTTATGGAGTGCTGAATTTTACGGTAACGCTGAAATTCTGTTCGGAACAAGTATCTGTAATTAGAATCGACGATCGCGGTTTTAATTTAACAAGTCCCGGCTTTCTACGTGGCATGGATTCCGCTCGAGTAGAAATCTTTTGTTGCCAGTCAGTTCTTGATAGAAAATATGTGACATTATTATCACTTGGTTCAAAATAATCATCGTTCCATCTAATATTGTTTTTTAGGAGAACTGTTTCAATAGAATTTCTCAATACTTATAATTTCCATTTTTTTACATTTACTTACTTTCGAATAAAGTGTAAGTTTAAGTAAAAATAAAGTGATGTATAACAGACTATTTCAAGCAAGAAATATTTCTAAAATAAAAGGCAGAAAGCTCCTTTCGGCGCTTGCGCTAATGGTCTGATGAGCATACAAAGACACCTGTATTATGACGCGTTGTGCTTCCTACCTCCGCCTGCTATCCGTATCAAACTTAATTATGTCAATAAAACTTTATGCCAGCAATTACTGGTTGGTATCAAAATCTAACAGCCTCCACGCCAATGCGATTTGGTATTTCATTTGATAGCAAAAGCGATATCAGCAGCAAAATATGAAGTCCCTTACCACTCACCAGCCTTTACTAAACAGTTATTATCTTTCCATTAAGAGCCGGCTGCGAAGCCGCCTTCAACTTAAATGGGATGGATGACTGTACAGCGCTTTACACGAACATAAATCTTACACTGGATATGTCAAAAAATTTAGTGCGGTTTTGTTGATAAAATGACGCCGTGAATATTGAGTAGATGTAGAACATGATAAGACGCTCATTGTAATGTAGTTAAAAAGTAGTTAACAATTTTCCTAAATTATTCTTAGGTTTCTAGGTGAGAGAGGCTGGTGCCTGAGATAGGTTATTTTTAAAACTGGTGTAACATGTACCTGGCGAAGTGGTGACCTGTATCACGGTTTTTCACTCAACTAGGTAGATACAGAAGAGAAAGGTAAGATTATAAATGTGTAACTAGGGAGCAATATGAAAAAATAGAAACGGTGGTAAATTAATCTACCTGACCTTACTTTGTGTGCGTGTGTGTGTGGTTTGCATTTTTTGGTACAAAATAAAATACTGGGAGAATGAATTCCATAGTGTATGCTTTAATAATTAATGTAGAGCTACGCTACTGATATGTGTGTATTTACACTTCCCGCTAAAACAGAATTGCTATACCCATAAAAAGGAAGTGTTGAAAACCTTCCTAGTGAAGACCGAAGGGCAAGATTACAGGGTACTGTCATAGACACAAATTAACACTTTTTTGGAGACGCTATAATCTACTTCACAGAGTATCAAAAAATGTGTTGCCCCGGATGTTCCTGAAAAAGGAACCTTTACAGACCAGTGTCGGTTCTAATTGCTTTATCTCAGTGAAAGGCTTCGTCGGAAATTTTATCTCGATACAACTGGAGGGCGCAATTGTTTTAGGAAGTCTCATAAAAGAGTATCGGCTCGAGCCCGGGACCTTTGTGAGGAATAACTTAATAACATTAATGCTCTGCTAAATCTCATACTCATTACGACCTCCTAGCAGCCTGTTTCTCAACACCAATGGTTATTAAAATAGCCATTCTGACATAGGGTAAAAAATGTATCCGAAACAAGCACAATCGTAAAAAATACCGCTGATATAAGGGCTTAACACGTTCCGGGACACTACTCCAGACACAATAGATGTTGTATTGTTTTCACGCCTGTAGGCGTTCACTGTCCCGGAACGTGTTCAGTTTTTAATCATTAACGTTATGACATCGTGCACCGATTCTAAAAGAATTTGTTTATCTTAGATAGAAGACAAACGCGTTATTTGAAATTTTTAAGGCGGTTTAATATTTTATACTCATTGTATGTTCGTTCCACTTTTTAAAGCTTACATAAGCCGAGGCTCGATAAATTTTTTATTTACTCTCGTTTTTATTTTGCCAGCAGTAAATCTGTCTATCAGGTGTCGAGTCCGGAGTGGGGTCAACCGGTGACAAAGTATCCTCGAGTCTTACCTGCAGAAAATTAATAGCCAGCTTAATTAGACGGACTGCACACAGACAGCTTTCGCATAATTATGCGAAGTACGGTTACCTATGTCGACGAGTAATTAAACGACGGATAGGGTCTGTTGAAAAGTTTTTCCAAATGTCAAGCGGCTTGACAAAAGGGATTGCGAAACCCCTTCTAACATTATACCTTCTAGTAAATTTAAAAATGTTCCTTTGGGTTTGTTACCTTTTTATACCTAACAAAAGCGATTTCGAAGGATTGGGTATGAGAGACTTTGAAGAAGGATACTGGTTAATTTTTGTCGTTTGGGTCCATAGGGATGCATGTTGTAGGTATTGTATGGAGTATACAACACCATGGTACCGATGGAGATAAGAACAAAACATATAATTAATAATGTTGCCTCTTTTGTAGCTGGTAAAGGTGGCTTTTTACAGAAAAAAAAATAGAGGTTAGGGCAAAATGTATGCCTATATGTCATCGAGGTCACCACCGCCTTAATAGCAAAACTTGAATCACTAGAAATTGACTTTTGTTTGCAATGACGCCCGTTTTTTTATCGTGTCGTGTGTGCAAGCGATTTTCGTTTAAAGTGGTTATGCGCCAAAGACCTCAAGACTAAGTAAGTAGCCTGCCAAAGTTCCAGAGTTTAGCTAAATCTATTTAGATCAAAACCTGTAGTCTAAAATGAGTATCAATTAACGAAATTAACTCGAACCAACACAGTTGCAGGGCCGGCAAGTTCGGGATAACTTTATTGATTAGCTTTCCCAATGTTTCAAAATAACGATGAGTTGACGCGCTGCTGCCGACTAGTTTATTAATAAACTAGCGGTCCCAGCGAACTTCGTTTCGCCCCCAGCTCCGTCCCGCCCCGGCCCCGTTTTATGGGAATTTTCTTTGCTATAAACCTCACGGAGCCCGAGACCTTTCCAGCGAATGCAAAACCGTGGAAATCGGTTTGTGCGTTCTGGAGTTATAGCGTCAGGAAGGAAAACCCGACTTATTTTTATATAGTAGATTTAACTTTTGTTTTAGTTCACAGGCTAATTTAAGGACAAATTTGTTAGTCTGTGTCACAAGCGTGACCCGAAATAGATGTTCCGCAATTGCACTTCAGCTTTACTTCAGATTTAATGCGAACTATTAAACTACGAACGCGAACTAGTAAACGGAAATGTTTATAATCAATTTACTACTTTCAAATGAATACATGCTAAGCTCATATAAAACATACCATCATAATTTAATCTACTCAATACCTTCGCCCTAGTTGTTAAAACCAGAGTGTAGAATGAACAGAGCACACTCCCAGCCCCAATGGCCTGTATTACTATGGACAAATAGGCACTTACCAAATAATAATTCAAATATGGAACATCATTTCGTATGAAGTATTGGACAGATTACGCTAACCAGATCTTATTGGGACATTGTGAAACAGGCCGTTTATCATCAAAGTCACTGTCCTTACAAAATACGTAAAGACCGACTACTAGTTCAAAAAGCAAGATTTCCCATTAAAATCGCACCTCGTACCCGACCTAGCCAATAATAATTTCTCCACGTCCGAAACGGGAAGCTCCGTCAAAGCGCCCAAAATAGATGAACACGAAACTGCGAGACTGCAACCACCATAGAGTAAAAATGTTAGTAGAGGATGTAAAGTCCGTTTTTATTTACATGACGAATATTTTTAACGAAATAATTAACATTTTAAAACAAGATTTAAACACTAAATTCGTAACCATAGGTAAAAAGTTAGCTGGACACTAAGATATTTTTAAATCGAATAGTAAATTAGTTTACCTGCGTATCCATTGAGTGAGCGGCTCTAGATTCAGTTAAAAGTATATTTATCATTTAGTTACAAGTTTAAAACAATTGTAGAAACAAGATTCTCTTTTTGTAATACGATTGAATGAAAAACATTTCGTTAAACGTGTGCTCACTCAGTCCTCACAAACGGTCAGTCATATCTTTATAATGAAATAAGTTTGCCAATTCATTCACTGTTCTTTATTTTGTCGAAACTCTCTTTAATTAGACCCTGTAATTTCAGATCTTCAAGTATCGTATTTAAAATTTTACTATAAATTCCTTGTGCTCACTCAATCCACACGCTATTGAATTTCTATGAACCAACTATAGATTCGCATTCCATTGTATACATTGTTTGAATTGGCTAGAAACAAGATTATTCAGCATAAAAACAAACCACTTTCATTGAGCGTTATTGAGTAAAATAGATCCCTAGTGCTCACTCCGTTCGCCAACGCTAAATGCTTGAATAACTTTTTCAAAGTTAACTCAAAAGAAATAGTGAACATATCATTTTTTTGTACAAAAATACCATAAAAAATTCGGCAGTACACAGTTCAATATTTCTATTTACTTTTAGACTTAAACAAAGTTTCATATTTTGTATGAAAGACGTGGAATAGGGTGTCTACACGTGACAAAATAGTAGGACTTAACTGACTTAACTACACGCGATCAAGCAGTTATCATCCTCGCTTACTTGCCTTAAGGAAATGGTTTTGTTTAATAGGTAGATCTATTTTAGTTTAAAGTTTTGGGGTTCTGTAGCCGAATGGTGAATAACAGTACCTTTATATATAAAATATTTTTATTTAAATGGAAAAGACCCACGAAATCTCTTTTTCATTACAATATAACAGGCGAGTTAAAACTATCAGCAACACCAGCTCGCCTACTCGTAGCTTACTAGCTACGGCGTAGTATTTCGTAGATACGAGTGAGCTACGCGTGAGGGTGCGACTTGCCCCATTTATTTAGATTTTTTTTAAAAAAGCTGTGAAAAGGTTTCCTCATATAAAACTTGCATATAATTTATGAATGAATGAATGATTTATTTATTTATCACACAAGAGGTGCTATTATAAAAATAGCAAAGACAATAACAAAAACAAAAGATATCAAAATAAAATTAAAAAAAATATAAATTGGACGGAACAAAAACATAGAACCTTAAGGTGTCCCAAAAAGGTCCCCGCTCAGTATAAGTCGTGACAGCTGATGGTAAGCATGCCACGACACTGATTTTCAGCGGGAACCTTGCTAGGTGCTGGGTGTAAACACACACTTGAGGGAATAAAATAAACAATAAAAATTAACAATTACATAAATAATAAATAATAATAATACTAATTAAATTTAAAAATATAAATATTCTTTAGAATAAGCATAACTCATATTATCATCCCTGATTCGCTCGTAGCTGACCAAAACACCACCCTGAATAATACTATCCTAAAAAAATTGTGCTTTGAGTTATTAATAATACAGATGCAAATCCGCAGACGCAAAAATGATCATAAGTGCCATAGTCGTTGTATGGTACTCGTGACACAAGGAAGAAAATTCCTTTGTACGAAACCAAGATACTTGGTGTGTTGTCTGGCGTATAGGTACTTAAATTTATTTATTGAATGTGACAATTAAACCTTCTCAATTTATCCAGTCTTATTTAATGTCCTCTTATTATTGTCACGTGGAGACACCCTATTATTATGTAATTTAAACTAAAAGTAAAGTTTCGTATATCTCCAAAAGTTAATAGAAATATCAAACTGTGTACTGCCGAATTTTTTATGGTATTTTTGTACAAAAAAATTATAAGTTCACTATTTCTTTTGAGTTAAATTAGAAAAAGTTATTCAAGCATTTAGCGTTGGCGAACGGAGTGAGCACTAGGGATCCATTTTACTCAAGAACGCACTATAAAAGTGGTTTGTTTTTATGCTGAATAATCCAGTTTCAAGCCAATTCAAACAATGTATACAATGGAATGCGAATCTATAGTTGGTTCATAGAAATTCAATAGCGTGTGGATTGAGTGAGCCAAGGAATTTATAGTAAAATTTTAAATACGATACTTGACGATCTGAAATTACAGGGTCTAATTAAAGAGAGTTTCGACAAAATAAAGAACAGTGAATGAATTGGCAAACTTATTTCATTATAAAGATATGACTAACCGTTTGTGAGGACTGAGTGAGCACACGTTTAACGAAATGTTTTTCATTCAATCGTATTACAAAAAGATAATCTTGTTTCTACAATTGTTTTAAACTTGTAACTAAATGATAAATATACTTTTAACTGAATCTAGAGCCGCTCACTCAATGGATACGCACGTAATTAGTTTTATTCACTGATGTTATTATAAAAGTTTTTAAAACATTGTTTACAGTATTTGCTAAGTAAAGGAAAACCGACTTTAAGTGTAGATATGTACTTCGCGTGTCAAAAAACGAACTAAAAAAGAAGTGCATTGCACAGCGTCTTGCGACTTTAACGGCGCTTTATTTAGCTAACGCTTCAAAATCACTGCCAACTAATTTAAATCTTTGTTTTTGAATATTTTTGTTAGTCACAGAGTCACTATTAATTATACTCTTCTACCGATTTCCAATAATTGCAGCCCCTTTTAACTCGTCAAGTATGTGTGAACGAGACACAATAGAAATTCCATTATGATGCGACTCCCGGGAGTTTGATACCTGACTGATTAACAGAGATAAACCAGATAAACTGAAGATATTTTATAGTTCCCAAATGTGTGCGCAATACACAAGTCCGACATGACCTATGAGAGGTTAGGCGCAGGACCAATGTCTTAACGTGCTTTCCGAGGCACCGGGGTGTCATCACCACCAACTTCCTGACTCCGAGCTGTTTCCAAGTATTTTCAATATAAGAAAACCCAAAAGCTAATTTCACCCCGACCCGGGTTTTTTTTATAGAATCTAGGTAGACATTTGGCCACAATCTCACCTGATTGATGGTAAGTGATGATGTGGCCTAGGATTGATCATGCCTGATCGAACCCGGGACCTCTCGGGTAGCAACCAGCAAGCTAACCGCTACACCGACGAAGCAGTCACTATATCGCTCTCATGATAGCGATAAAAAATCATACAATTGCAGGGACTTGCGTTGTCTACAATATGTTAGGTCTGTGATAGATGAACACGAAACTGCGGGACTGTGACCACCATTTTCCAGAAACAGAAAACTAGCGAGGACATAATTTGTCATCGGCCGCAAAAGTGACCCAGTTTCGCTTAACTTATCCTGTCCGAGGAAAGACGGATTGTCCGGGAAAAAGAGTATTGTGACGCACATTTGTCTGTTGCAGTTTAGTAGTGCATAGCTTGAATAATAATTTCATAATATAAAAGCTTTAGCGAGTAGATAATGTGAAACACAATTTCTTTACAAATTGTTTGAACTACCTAGTTAAGTGTGTGATTATAAAAGACAGGCTAATTTTACATAAAGTAGAAGAATAAATTATAGTTGCTCCATAGTTTTATCCATAATACCATAGTAGAGATATATTTGGGTCAAGTAATTAACCAGTAATAATGCTGCAGTTTCCAACTGTTTTTGGTTTAAAAAATCTGGACCTGGGCCTCAATTTTCGTGCAGTTCATGTACGAAAAAAGTTCAGAAATAAATATTACAAGTTTTTGTAAAAAAAAAGGTTACACTCGCTTTCGAATGACCACAATAGGATAATAAGGCTTCAGCTCACATAGTAAATTCTATGAAAAATAAATAAGAAAGTCAGTAAACCAGATATCTTACTAAGAACAACATCACACTCGTAACTCGCAAGACTCCACTCGTCTGCTGTTGACCTCTCTGATTAATTACATCCCTGTTCGGGGCAAGACGTATCCACGCGATCATCCTTCCGCACAAAGGAAATTCAACCTTATTTGTTAAACAATAAAGCACACAGCACAGCTCTGGTGACGGAGTTAAACGATCAGCGGCGACAAATTGCCACTCCAAGCAGCGTTTTATATTAATTGTGTACAATGAAACTGTTTATCTCTACCGTGAACTATTATTATGTTATTACGGCTGCTTTGTTCGAGCGCTGAATATCTCTTATTTATGGCTCGTTTAGGAGCAGTGGTTGCGGCGGAATGATTCTATTACCCAAATTATAACGTATGTTTGAATAGTTTAGTACGGTAGTAGTAGTTTGTACAAACAATTTTATTAGGCCCACTTGCGCACGGTGATTTAACTCAGGATTTCGCCAACCCAGGATTAAATCATCATTCTGTCTCTGTCAGTTTATATGACGTTGACAGAGACAGAATGTTCATCCTGGGTTAAATCATCGTGCACAAGTCCCACTTACTGCAAAATTAGATGACACCTTTTTTTAAATAAAAATTAATATCATATCATAACTAATTGCATCTGCAGTTAAAAGATATCATATCATTCATAAAGAAACTTGTTTAAATTATAGGTAAACATAGACATACGAGTTACCGCTCGCAAAGGTTTATTGGCAGTAACAGTGTTAGGCGGCAATAAAGTTTAACCTTAGATACGGTTGAAAGCTCTCCGAAGCAACTTTTACTTCCTGAAAAGCACTCTCTTCAGGAAGTAAAAGTTTTTGTAGAAAGCATCACTAAACACCACAACTTTTAACATCAATCCGTCTGCCTTATCTGTCCTAAACGAACCTCGCCACGCCAAACCGTCTATGATGGTACTTTTTCAATGAAACTTAAAAAAATGGCTTCCTAATATTCACATCACGGCAAAACCATAATTGGTATGCGTCAGATTCTACTTACACAAAGGAGTAGTTAAGCTATGATTGACCTCAATCCTAGTCAAAACAGCAAAACCATCACCTTTACATTAAAATCCACACATCCACGAAAGTAAAGTAAAAAAAGTAAAGTTAGCCTGTAAGTATCCCACTGCTGGGCAAAGGCCTTAAGTATGAGGTAGTATGAGCCATACTCCAACACGCGGGCTCAGTGCGGATTGGTGGAGGGGTGTTTGCAAGGCAAGCGACCAACCTTGCTGTCAGATTTTATCAAGCCGCCCATAGGGCCTCTGACTAGGCTTGACGACTAATATCATCCGATATTAGCCGGGACCAACTGTTTGAAAGAAAGAAAGAAAGAAAACATGTTTATTCAGTATCACAAAAAGAGGGTACTTATATTTAAATACACATAAATAAGATACTGAAAGGGTGGGCCACTCAGCATGTGTCGCAGCATTTTAGGAATGCCACGACGCTGGTCTTCCGTGGACACCCAGACAGAGAGCACTACTTCGCGCAACAATTACCTACTTAATCAATATAGGAACTTTAACATCATCATATATGTTTAACGTGCCACGAAAATTTTCAAGTATTTACAAATTGCGCTTGTATTTTCTTTACGACTAAATTTCATAAAGGTAGCAAAATATAAAGCTTTGAGATGAGAGTGCTGCAAAGGACCCTATTTTCGACTAAACAAGGTATCTATCAACCTTGTTAGATGTATTTGTATCAAAATTCTCTCGGCAGTATCCAATCCCCAAAGGATCCAATCGAGGACCTAGAAAAACTGGTAGATTTTTCTATTATCACAGCTCTTGTTTTATTCATTTCCGTTATCCGCTACAATATTGTTTTTTCCTAAAAAGTAAACTCTCCTCAGTTTGCCGACTGGTCTATTTTCTATTCATGTTACTAGAGAACCGCTGAATTTTTTACGTCATGTGGCATTTCTGTTCTCGCAAGAATTCCACCGTTACGACCGTAATTTCGGGCTTCGACGTTGAAATAACAGAGAAGAAAAATATCCGGGGATTTTTAAAAACGCCAGTGTACGTTATTGAAATAATAATTAAAATTTCTCGAGCTATACAAATTGACCTTTCTCTTGGTCTGGCAGGATGGGGCGGGAGTTTTGGCCTTTGTTTCCGTCCCGCTGGTATGTAGATAACAATGGCACTGCCTACTTCGTGTCTTTGTTTTACCTGCAAATGATGCTTTGTCGCAGATCTTGATCCGTTACTCGACGATCACTATACTTTAGTGTTTTGGGTGTAAGAATGGTTGCAAAAGTGTGTGACGGCTACGTCTGGTTTTTAATTATCTATAGAATATGTTTTAACAAAGCACAATCTAGCAGAATATGTTTTAACAAAGATACGATTCGGCTACATTTTAACTACCATGTCCACCAACTTTAGGTTCTACGTTTATAAGTAGTTTTTTTTATCGTAGGAAACGATATACATAAGTTATGCATACGTTTTTGTTAGAAAAAGTAACTTTATGTATGGCATCACAATTACTTGGTAGTTCTTTTATTGACGATGGCAACTCTTGCCTATGAACTGTCATTCTCTTTATTCGGCGAATCTCGTCTCCTCTTCTCGTTAACATCATGTAACTAATTTTAAGTGTATTTTTCACTCGACGATTGTATTGTCATCAACAATAATGATTATAGTTTGAAGGCAATCTCATCCAGTTGTTTCTGTTCTAATATCCCTGCCGCACACACTGCAAGATCTACTGCACAGCATCGACCACGAGTCTCAATATAATTATCAGGTTATGGCCCCTGGATACCAGCGAGGAATCCGCATTCATCGTGTGCTTGCATGTGTTGTGCGGCGGGATTTGACGCCCGGTGTGATCGGCTGACATGGCTCCGCCTAACAACGCGGATATTGCGGCGGCGGGAGCGCAGGTACTGTTATCACATGGTTCTGCTGCCTCAACTATTATGTTCGGCGGCTCGGCAGGCGCTTTGGAGAAACTGGATGGTGCTGGAATTGATCTGAACTGGATATTCCAGATAACAATGCTGTAAAACTTGAAGGTCTGTGGGATCTGGTGGAGAGGATTGACGATGGTGAGCTCTTGGCTGCTGATGCCGCGCGCGATCAACGTGCGCTGGCTCGCGTCTGTTTGAGCATATAAACGGGACTGTTCCAATATGTACGGGAGGCGAAATCGGCCAAGAAGCGTGGCAGAAGCTCGGCGAAGTCTTCCAAGACAAAGGCCTCTATAGACGTGTATTTTTACTTCGTCAGCTTCATCGCATCAAATACAAAGATTTCAGCAGTATGATATAGAAAAAGTTATGTCACTTGTACATCAACTGTCTGATATTGTGAAAGTGAAATAGCCGAAATCCTTTTGAGTGGACTGTCTCAAGAGTATGACATGCTGGTTTCTAACCTTGAAACTTTATGTATCTCATCAAAGCTTCAAAGTGAGCTTGTGCGGACCAGACTACTACAAGAAGCTCATAGAAAAGATGAAACTTCTTCTACTACAGCGTTCATCGGCAAGAAGCAGTTGGTATGTAAATATTGCAACAAGAATGGCCACATGAAACCAAAGTGCTTCAAATTCAAGCGAGATAAACAGCACAAAAAGAAGAAGGATGAAAATGAGCCTGTCACCGCCTTTTTAGCTCACAAATCTTCGGAGATTTACATAGACAGTGGATTGTCGTGTCATATGGTGAAAAACAAAGAACTTTTGTCCAATAAAAGAGAAACTAGTACTCAAATAGTCTCCTGTGCCAATGATGAACAATTGAAAAATGTAATGTTTGTCCCTAATTTGTCAGTCAATCTCTTATCAGTTTCTAAATTAGTTATAGATGGTTTTCAGGTTTTATTTACTAAAGATGGCTGTTTTGCCTTTCATGAAGAGTGTAAAATTTCTGGCAATTATGTATTTAAAGCTACTTGCACTAATGGCATTTATAAAGTGGATGGGTATGTGTGTGAGGATAACTCGCTCCATGGGATGCATTCTATGCTCCTGCATGATAGGCAGGAGACCATGAGTGCTGCAGCTACTGCCTCTGCCTCATCTAATATGGAACTTTGGCATCATCGACTTGGCCACTTACATTCAGCAGGTATGTGTAGGTTAAGAAAGCATGCATGTGGTGCGTTGTTTCAGGATGAAGCACTGAAGAAGTGTGAGGTTTGCCTGAAGGGGAAGCTAGCAGCTGAACCTTTCCCTGAGGCAAGTTCCAGCCGTACAACGCAGCCGCTGCAGCTCATACACAGCGACGTTTGTGGACCAATCCTGGAGGCCAGTTATGGGGGAGCCAGATATCTGCTCACATTCACAGATGACTTTACAAGGAAAAGTTTTGGATACCTAATGAAGAATAAACATCAGGTATTTGATTATTTTATTCAATTTAAAGCCTTAGTTGAAAAACAGCTTAATTTGCCTATCAAATGCCTGCGAACTGATAATGGTGATGAATTTTGTAATTCGAAACTTACTTGCTATCTGCAGCGAGAAGGTATTATTCACCAGCACAAAATGGCGTCGCTGAGCGTCTAAATAGGACTCTCTTTGATAAGGTGCGTTGTATGTTGCAACATAGTGGCCTCTGTAAGCGCTTTTGGGGCGAATGCGTTATGGTGGCGCTTTACTTAAAGAATAGATCGCCCACAGCTGCTTTATCAGGGCAAATTCCAGAGGAAGTTTGGTCAAGGTCAAAGGTTGACCTCAGTCACCTCAGGGTTTTTGGTTGCACTGCCTATTTATTGTCACCTAAACATAAATGCGATAAGCTTGATGCTAAGGGGAAGGAATTCTTTTTTGTGGGGTATAGTGAAACTCAAAAGGGTTTTCGCTTAGCTGATCCATTGAACCCTACTAAGGTCATTGTTTCGCGTAATGTGGCATTTATTGAAAATAAATTTTACACAAGTACTAACCATCTTAATAAGCCTGTTAGTTCGCATGAAGAGGAGATAATTTTTTTTTAAAGTTTTGACTGTGATAGTAAAAATACAAACTGTGATACCAGTCAAAATAATATTAATAATAATAATATTGCATGTAATGAGAATTCTTTTAATAACAGTGGTTCTTTTTCTAATATTTCAGGTGAGGGATTCTGTACGGGTAGTGAAGACGACTCCAGTTCCACTGAACTGTCTGCAGGAGATGCGACGAGTCCGGTGACTGTTGCTTCGTAGACTGGTCGTCCTATTCGATCTACACGTAATGTACAACCTTCGAGGTATTTAGACTTTGATATGAGTTATTTGGTACATGAGAATCCTCTCATTGATGAACCACTTACCTACGAGGAAGCCATGAACTCTCTATGCAGTGAACAATGGCGAGACGCTATGAAAAGTGAGTATAACGCACTAGTAGAGAATGATGTATGGGAGTTAGTTGAAAGACCAGTTGATGTAAATATTGTCAAGTGCAAGTGGGTTTTTAAAGTGAAATATGACGCATCAGGAAAGTTTGATCGTTTCAAAGCTCGACTTGTTGCTGGAGGTTTTACTCAACAATTAGGTATAGATTATAATGAAACTTTTTCTCCCGTAGTGCGTCACTCCACAATGCGAATTCTATTTTTCGATGGCTAATCAGTTTGATTTAAATATAGATCATCTGAATGTTGCCACAGCATTCTTAAATGGCGATCTCAATGAGACTATCTATATGGATCAGCCAGTAGGCTTTTTGTAGTGAAGATCCTAATAAAGTTTGTCTATTAAAGAAAAGCATATATGGCCTAAAACAGGCAAGCAGAATGTGGAACTGTAAAATACATAGTCTACTAAGTAAGCATGAGTTTGTTCAGTCAAAGTGTGAACCCTGTGTTTATTTTAAATGTTCTAATAATAATATTGTTATAATGCATTGTATGTAGACGATTTCTATATATATTTTACAGTCGCAACAGCTCTATTAAAACTAATTTGGTTTCAGTTCTAGAGAACGAATTTAATGTAAAGAACTTAGGAACACTTAAGAGCTGTCTAGGTATAAATGTCACTAGGGATAGAGTTAAAGGTATTTTAAAACTCGACCAAAGTGAATATATAAGAAAACTGCTTGTAAGATTTGCAATGGAAAATTGTAAGGCCGTGTCTACCCATGGAGGTTAACTGTAAACTGCTTAAGTCACAAGAATCCAGTTTACAGGATGATGTTTACAACTATCGTCAGCTACTTGGTTGCTTGATGGATCTGTTCGTATGTACACGCCCAGATATATCATATGCATGTAGTCAGCTCAGTCAGTTTAACAACTGCTTCGATAGGACTCATTGGTTAGCTGCTAAGCGAATTATGCGTTATTTGGCAGGTACAATTCATTACTCTCTATGTTTTCATAAAAGTAAGGATTGGGTTCTCAGTGCCTATACAGATGCAGATTGGGCTAACGATGTCACAGACAGGAAGTCCTATACTGGTTTTATTATCAAGTTAGTAAATGATACAGTTAACTGGGAATCACGCAAACAAAGATGTGTAGCATTATCGAGCACTGAAGCAGAATATTTAGCGATAAGTGACGTGTGTAAAGATATTTCTTTTATTAGAAATTTGCTTTCAGAGATCATACCTAGGCATTTGTGTGATATGAATTGTATTGTATTAATGACAATCAGAGTGCGCAAAAATTATTACAAGCTAAGGAGTACTGTCATAAACGTAGATCTTAGATATCATTATGTAAAGGATCTTGTAAACAAAAATATACTAAATGTTATGTACTTACCTACTGATAAAATGCTTGCAGATGTTTTGACAAAACCTTTAGGTAGAATCAAGCATGAATACTCTGTAAAGGCTATGAATGTGAATTAGTCTATGTGTTGAGTTGAATATTTTGTAATATGATTTGGTATGTGATATTATGTCTTATGTTATGTATGTGCATGTACATTTTATTGGTAATGTGTTTACTTGTTGACATGCACTGATAAATTTTTCTTATTTACTTCTATAAATTTATAAAGTATAGAATGCTTATTTTAGGAAAAATAGACACATTTATTTTGAAATGTAGAGTCACATATTCTAAAATGTAGAGACACTTGTTTTGAAATGTAGAGTCATATATTTTGGAATGTAGAGTCATATTATTTTAAATGTAGAGTCATTTTGTTTCATTATTTCAAAAATTGATTCTGTACATTGTGAGCCATAAGGGGAAGTGTTAGAAAAAGTAACTTTATGTATGGCATCACAATTACTTGGTAGTTCTTTTATTGACGATGGCAACTCTTGCCTATGAAATGTCATTCTCTTTATTCGGCGAATCTCGTCTCCTCTTCTCGTTAACATCATGTAACTAATTTTAAGTGTATTTTTCACTCGACGATTGTATTGTCATCAACAATAATGATTATACTTAAAAGATGAAAATATGAAACCAAAAATAGCGCACGGGCGGGATTCGAACCAGCATCTTTCTGGCTATCCGGGCCAACTGCTCTTCCAATTGAGCTACCGTGCCGTCGGTCCGACCGCGCGAAATTCTTGGTCCCATTGATACGTCATTGCGTGACGTTAGCGCCATCTACCCGTCTGTTTATGCAACAGCGGGCCAAGTAGTTATTCTTTACAGAATAAATTCAACTTGGAAATGATAACGCTTCGCTACTCAATGGTTTTACAATATTTTAACACTCACAGTGTCATATTTTATTCTTAAAAGAAGTTGGCCCGGATAGCCAGAAAGATGCTGGTTCGAATCCCGCCCGTGCGCAATTTTTGGTTTCATATTTTCATCTTTTAAGAATAAAATATGACACTGTGAGTGTTAAAAATATTGTAAAACCAATAATGATTATAGTTTGAAGGCAATCTCATCCAGTTGTTTCTGTTCTAATATCCCTGCCGCACACACTGCAAGATCTACTGCACAGCATCGACCACGAGTCTCAATATAATTATCAGTTTTTAGATATAAACATATCCAGGCAAATATATAAATGATAACATATAAGCTGTTATAAAACGTAGTTGAATCTACGATATTATTAGAATCGAATTAGATGTGAGAACTATAAAGTTTCTTCTCATCTAGGAAATAAAAATATTCCTAGAAACTCTTTCAAGCCTTAATCAAATGAGATTCCATCGCTTGATCGTCTAAATCTAAAAAAATCCTCCGTCTGGAATTAAATCCTGCGATGGAATCGGAACGGAGGCGGCGCCCGAGGTGTTTGCTCGGTCCTCGTTAGCTACCGC
The DNA here is from genome assembly GCA_963584085.1 of Pyrausta aurata. Lineage (NCBI taxonomy): Eukaryota > Metazoa > Arthropoda > Insecta > Lepidoptera > Crambidae > Pyrausta > Pyrausta aurata. The sequence goes on along the minus strand of OY757271.1, from coordinate 5,318,405 downwards.
CTCCGAAGGCCTAGAGGCAATACAAACAAATAAGTGTTTGGTACATATTTACCGGTATCAGCGAGATTAGCAGTTCCCAATATAGTCCTTATTATACATGAAGTAAAGGGGGTAATAAATGCCCAAATTCGTGGGGACTGGAAAAACGGTAGGGCCTTTGCTCTGCAGTGGGACACTATAGGCTCTTTATGATAATAATAATAAAAGGGGTGGCACCATACTACTATTACAATTACTTTTAACTGTTTACCAAAATGCTATCTTGGCATAATTAGCAGCCGCCGTGTGACAAGCAACAGCCAATTCTTGAAACCAACCAGACTCTGGTTACCAGATGATTGGTTTGATCATTTGTTTTTTTTTAATGACTTACTTTAGTTAGATAAGGCAACAAATCATTACTGAAATCCATTTATCAATCCAAACGATTTTAAAGCTATATTTCTAGTAGAAACTACATGATGTCCACAATCCGTTCAAATATTTTATCGACCAGACATGGGATAAAAGCAATGATTAAATAAAAGAGACCAAAACGAATCGGTCCATTGTACCTATTTACGGAACTAGGGACGTGCATTGAATTAGGGAGAGCCAAATCTAATGTAATCAACTGTTACTTTTTACCGCACACAAAAGCTACTGAAAAGATGGCGTTCCATTTCTAAGCGAGCTGATTCGGTCGGAGCCTAAATAGAGATGTGTGGTTGGTATAGCGAAGTTTTACCTTTATACTTATTGGCCATACATAGTAGTTCTAATATTTAAGTATCCATGCTTAGTTACAAAACATATATTTTTGATCACAATAAAAAGATATTTAATGGACTACGTGGATTAAGACAATTAATTTGTGTCTTTAGAAATTAGATAAGTAAAAAGTATTTATTATAATTTTATTCTTGTTCTTATAGTATTAAATCTTCATTATATTTGAGCAAGAGATTATATACATATAGGTTCTTTGTGTTTAAATAGTTCATGATACTTTTTCCTCCAACAAAGCGTTGTTTCCAATGAAAGTTAGTACTCGTACGTATATACCTTAATTCCGCACAAGTCTAGCGATGTTGCGAAAAAGTATCTTGAATTCTAGCTGCACCAAGGAAAATAAATGTAAACGGACAAATTGCTTCTAAGCCAAGAAGTTTTTCTGTCATTAAGTAAAACGATTTTGTAGGAAATTGTATAAAAAAGTAATATTTTTCTATCAAACAATCGCATATCGCGTCTAGCTCAGGTAAGTTAATCAAAAATAGCTTCAGCAAACGAAGCATTAATACCTTTCCTTTCTTTTTGCGAAAACGTGCAGGACGAAAATTCTTCTAGCAAAATTATACTCACATCTTTTTGAAACAAAATCTTGTTATTTAAAATGCATAGTCTTTTTCAGAATAGAATAAAATATAATTGTTATTTATTTGACACACATAAAAAAATAAAAATAAAAAACAAAAATATCAAAATACAAAATTTTAAATTTAAAAAATTGGACGGAATAAAAAACACAAAGGCTCATAGTGTGCAAAAAAGGACCCCGCTCAGTATAAGTCGTGACAGCAGATTTCAGGTTTTATTATTGACGTTTTGCTTTGTGAGAATTCGTTTTTCATGACTCCATACCGTATAAGAAATAGAGTAGACGGTGTGATTTTACTATTTCGATTTTAAAATTAAAGCAACTAAGCATATTCAACACCTATTTCGATATGACCATTGATCCGAGTGCTCATAAACGATATTGCTGATAATTTCTAACAGTGAAGCAATAATAAAGTTTTCGAAGAGAAGCAGAGGTAGTCCCAAGTAGGCAAGGTAACCTAATTATAGGCAGGCAAGCAAGATAGCCTATTTTACAATGTCCTATTAAGTAACCAGTAATTTTATCTGTCCATGATATATACGTTCCATATTTGAATTATTCGTTGGTTTGTGCTTATTTGTCGATGGTGAAACAGGCACTTAGAGTAACAGTATAATTTCTCGATCAATATACATTAACAAAATTAGTGATATGAGATCTCATTATCACGTAGGCGGGGGCAGGAATAATTGGCCGCTCTGAGGCGCCTCTGTCATCGGCAGACACGCTTCGTACAAATAATTCTTTTATTGCGAACATTTTCTTCTTTGCGATCACTAATGAACGTCGATAATAGCTATTAGGAAATAAATACTTCGTGGAGTAAGTAAAGATTCTGTTACATGTACGATTTTATTGGATATTTCCAATAAAATCATTACAAACGCTTATTTCCACTCAAGGTTTTTACACCATGTCATAAAATCTATTTATAATATTTTCTATGAATATTGCAATTGTCTAATGATTATAAGAATATAAGTGTGTCTGAATCTGTAATTAACTTCGTGTTAACTATCATTTTTGAAAAAGTATGTTTTAAGGTATTTTTTTAAGTTTCATTCATGCATGTTTTAGTTTTAACATTTACTTTGGTTGACTACTTGTTTTATTTGTATTTAACGATAAATTCGTAAGTACTAGAGCTAAAGTATACTTAATTTGACAGTAATAACTCGTAAGAAAAGTCTGAAGAAGAAGAAACATTATGTATTTCTGTACAAATGCAGTTAAGTCGCATCGAACCAGCATAGCATAGCACCAACTCGATACAACCCTAATTCATATTTTCCGAGTCTCTTCGCTAAAACACGTGATATATTTTATTGTACACACCGGTACGTAATTAAAGGAGCGTGTATTACTAAATTATACGCAAGAACAGGCAGGAACAGGGTGGCGTGAATCGAAACGACGACACTCACCTAATATCACCAGGAACACGACTGTCACCATTTTGACGGCATCTGAAAATAATATTGACGTATTATTTCTATGAATTAATAATTCAGTAACAATGTTAAAGTTAGGTACTAGAAAACATATTTATCGGTTTGTTTATCATTAGCTTTTTTAAATGCATAATTTGGTTAAATTTGTCGCATAAACGCACTGTGCGTACATCTAACCTTAAAGAATACTGCGAACCTTCGCAATCTTTGGCTACCAAAAAAAATATCCTAAATAAAATACCTCATTTACTGCAATCTGAAACTACAAGCTAGGTCAGTTAAAAATAATTGGCGAGGAACTTAAAACTAACTTCATTTTAACTGGCCCGTTTACCTATGCGGCAACTTGTCTTCAGAGACCTTACGAGTATAGAAATAGGATTCAAATCGGCTTGGCTAGGTAGAGTAGTGGCAGTTTTCATATTGTGTACTTAGTATCGTAAGGTCCCCGAGTCAGCTTGGTGAAGGTAAGTGGTAGTTTCAACAAAGTGGTATGTCGTATGCTGTTTGCAGATCTGGAGTCTTGACCGAATGGAATGTTTGTCCTGCGTCTAGATAGGAGATGTGCAGGTCATAGATTTTTCTCGGAATAAACCTTATTACAATTGTGTACACTACTATCAAAAAGTGTCGTCTCACTTTACTTCAACCATTTTCTCGTTGATTTCATATAGATATTTCACAATCTTGGCATACTTGAATGCCGGTAACTTATCAAATCAAATAAAATGTTGCATAAAATTCCATAAATGATGACATAATCCTACTTGTTCATTACCTGGGCGGGGCACTAAATGTTTTTCATAAAAGGTTAATATCAAACGCTACAAAGTCAAGAGTTAATCCATAAAGATTAAATACCACTTTGTTTGCAAAATATCCGCTAACCCTTCGTCAAAAGATTGAGAATTCGCTATCGAGACCCGGTCTTATTGCATTGGTGCTTATTCCAATCCTTAATTACTCTGGAACTTTCTGATTTTATTACTATCGTTAAATAAACATTTGGACTCGATTATTTCAGACTTAATTAAAACTGTCCAATGTTGGAAATTCCAGTTTTGTGCAACTGTGGAAGTTTCAGGAGCTCTGGCCATCTCTTGCACTTTTAATGGAGTGAATGAAGAACTTTGTATTTAACCACTAGCGCTCGAAAACTTTATATTTCGATAACAATTCTTCTAAAAGTTTGCTATGTAAATATAAAAACAATTAAAGATTGGTTTAGGGAATATTTTGTTACATCCAATGTATAAGTACTTAATTTGGGCAAAAAATCTCTGTTGCCTGATTAGTTCGCAAGTACAGAGGAGTTCTGGGTTCGATTTGTAAAAAAACATTGTTTTGTTAGATACTTTGTTACGACGTTACTAATAGATGGAAAAGAGTCACTATAAAAATGCCCTAAAAGTCATACAAGAATGAACCATTGAAAAAGGTTAGAGCTGCCTGCCTGACACAAAATAACACACACACTTAGTGAAGAAAATCGAGCATCTGTAATATTCATATACCCAGTAGATATGTAGAAATTACAGAATGAAGGAAAAAGGCGTATAATGATGATAAAATATAACGGAACCCGGCGAAAGTATATAATTGTAATAAAAACTCCGAGCTGGGCTCATTAGAATACATTCGCGGAGTCCATTTCCGATATTGAATATTTTCCCATAATATAAGTCGTTAAATTTAATATTAAGGAAGGGTATCGCCAGGGAATGATTCATTTGCCCCGAACGGTAGTTATGATGGAATTTATTTTGGGTTCCTTACGTCTAACGTGTTATGTAAATAGCTGATAGTCGTTATGGATAGTTTACTATTTTTTGGGCAAACATTTGGGAGTACTTACATAAATATCATTCACAAATTATACTTTGTTGGGCTATGGTTCTAAAAACAGATAACGCATAACATTTATTAAAAAAACTTATAGATGTAAATTAAGTGACATATAAAAATAAATAAATAAAAAATTATATGTCACTTAAGTGTAAATTAAGTAACATATAAAAATTCACCGCACTGTCGAACTTTTAAAAAGCAGTAGTTTAATTAGCCCCGGGGAAATATTATAACAGTGTTCAATTCAAATCCGTTTTATGATTTGAGGAATATTTCAAGTGAAAGGTGTAGGTATTTTTAGACTTAAAATGTACGTTCGCAATAGCAATAATTTGTTTTGTTAGCTATTCTTTAGTCACTACGATTAAATAGTGACTACGTGTAGTTCTGGCTTGTGCACTACCGTCGCTTGTAAACTGGCGCGCTCTAGTTGAGAGATTAGAGGTATCGCAGCGATTGTGCGGCAACTACATTCAATTATGCTAAGCAGGCAGCCAATAAGCCGGCGATATAGCGTGACTACATGCGGGTCACACTATAGGATATTGAAAAAACACTTACGGTAAAATATTAGTGTTTTTGACGTAACATTTTTAATTGAAATTTCAAGTTTATACGACCTATTCGCATCAATAATGAGCTAGTTTTGCTTATCGATGCAAAAATCAACAAAAAACTTTATCTGTTATTTATTTACGAATATACCTATCTTATGTTTATAAAATTTACCTACTTACTTTGTCGCACCGCCCACAATCATTTCTGCTTACCCCAAAGGTATGACTGGTAGAGAATGCCATATGGCGTTAAGTCCACCTTTTGTACAAACTCTAGTTGTGCAATAAAGTATAAAGAAATAAATGTTTTAGAAGTTTTAACGGATAAACTCAAGTGATAACGGGCAGGGCATATGGCACGAAGAACTGATGAATAGATTGGAGACCCTACAATTATATCTTCTGCGACCATAAAATCAAAAGCGCATCGTAGAACGTCTTCCGTAAAAAAAGCAGATGACCTTATAAAGAAAGAACGAGGTGGTTCGATCCTACCACACTGGATACATACCGCTTGTAACCGCTCGCTATGGTATAACATGAGATAAACCACTGTCTAATGAACATATTCAGCAGTGGATCCTGCAGCTGAATGAATATTTATTCAAAGTTTATCTAATTATTACACATTTTATTTATAAAATACTTGAAATTAATATCCAGCCATTGAATACTATATTAAAGTTGCCTTTTTTAACCCCTCGCGAATGTATATTTTTTTTGTGTGCGCGGCCGCCGGCGACCCATTGAGACATGAGGTATTGTCAGACGGATATTGCCTACAAGTCATCACCCATTATAACATTATTAATTTGTTGCAGTTAACCATTCACCTGTCTCGCCCGACTGCTCTCATTGTAACCCCGTCAGCACAAGCGGAGGTCTAGCAGGAGACAGGGACTTTATTTGTTGTCGGATTATACGAACTCGGACAATACGATGCATTATTTTAATACACCGTGCACCACGCATGCAGCAAGACTCGTGATGAATTGTTCCTAGCGTGGTTAGGAATCTAAATACTATTAACATTTAAATTAGCCCGTGATATGACGTAACTCGCTTGTGGAAATCTATAAACGTGGCCAGATTTTATTTGCGGTGAATTGATTTACATCAAAGTATTAGGTATGTATAACCAGCTGTTTTCTGCGGCTTCACCCAAGTAAACTTCAGATCTCGAAATATATCACAATGAATTAGCCTTTATAAGCTATTCCGATGTATGAATATTATTGTAAAGATTCATAAAAATTAATCTAGTACCTAGTTACTTTTTGCGTGGAGGAATAACAAACATACATCCATCCTCACAAACTTTCGCATTTATAATAATAGTAGGATTTATTACTCGTGTGAAAACAAAGTTATTTTAAATTGTATTCGTTGTGTCAGTTTATCTGTTTTCTCTCTTAAATATTATTTCTGGCAATAATCATACAGATACGAGTATACCGCCTACCTGCAGAATAAAGCGATAATCTTATGGAAGGTGAACTAATTGCTTTATATAGATAACTTTTCACTATATTTCACATATAACAAATCATTTATACTTTACTAGCTTTTGCCCGCGACTTCGTCCGCGTGGAATAGTGACTTCTTTCTCCCGTTTTTTACACATTTACCACTATATCTTTGCACCTATTGGTCGTAGCGTGATGTTATATAGCCTATAGCCTTCCTCGATAACTGGACTATCCAACACAAAAAAAAATATTCAATTCGAACCAGTAGTTTCGGAGATTAGCGTGTTCAAACAAACAAACAAACAAACAAACAAATAAACTCTTCAGCTTTATAATATTATAGTATAGATATAAATTAAACTTCAATCACTTTAATAAAACCTTTAAATCTTACTAATTTAAAATGACACAAAACCCGTTCTACATTACAATGTCACAGGTTTCATATAACAACTCGACAACAATAATTTATCATTTGGAATTCATACGAAGTCTTGTTAAAATTGAAACATAAACGCCCCAAAGAGCCGAAATAAGCATGTTGGTGTAGGTCAGCGTCAGCTACAGACATTTCATTTGTTCGAGCCCTAATTTAACTGTCAGGCGAAAATTGCGTCCGGGGCAAATAAATTGCTCCAATATATCGTTTCACCCTGAAGAGGAAATATTATCTGAATAGCGGCAGTCTTCAGTATACCGTTTTATTTCGGTAACAATCAATAGAGGCGGCTCGTAGCATTTCGTAGCTATTCTGGTGCTACGAACTACGAGCCGCCGGTGCCGTAGTCTACTACGATCGGGTGGTTAAATAGTATCATTTACCGTGGAAGATTTTCCACTTATTTTCACGTTAACTCTTTCGAGGTTAAAAAAAAGTTTATTTAATTTATAAAAACGGTTCAAACTTTTTGTTTTTCAATAAGAACAAAAAATTCAAAAGTTCGTACCGTGGATTCTCATTATATGATCTAAAAATAATATTATTCCTAAATCCTAGATCTTTAAATTAACATGTCTGAAAACTTAATTGTAATAATTCTACCCAAAGGTTTTCAACTTTCAAAGTTATTCAAAATTATTCCTAATTTTGCCTGGATAGACCTCTCAAAAAAAAAGTTTTTGTAACAGAAATAACAGTTTTGATTGTTGGCGAAGGCAACAAAAAAAAACCTTATTTTTTTGTAAAGGACTAATTTTATCCCTTACTCAAAGTTGCTCTGCTCAATTGTATTTCGCATAAAACATCATAAGGTTTGTCTTTGTTCTTGTTTTTAATACTTTTATGTTATAAACATTAATTATTAGAAACAAAGCAACTTTTACAAAGTTTCAAACACTTACCGAGTTATTTAAACTTCCAAACTCAACACTTCCAAGTGCAATCAAAGTTCGGCTCATCACACAGACACTTGTTCCTCATAGTTTTACTGTTGTTATCAATTTTCAATATTTATTAAGTACCATTCGTAGTTTTCGGGGTGCATCGCGGCGAAGGCTCGTCGGCACCTCCACCCGCCCCAGAGGTTCGCGCGCGACTGACTGAAACCAGCTGCCGCGCTCTTCCATCTATTTTATATAAACGCCTTTATATACCGATTTATATATTTACCCGCACTCATACATATTTAACTTTTTTCCCATTTCACGTCGTTTATTCGCCGTATGTGAGGCTGTGAGCGCGGGCAGTGTGTGTGTGCTCTCACCATTCGAACCGAACGCCCCGCGCCTCTATTTACGTGTTTTTAGAAAGGGTAAAGCTTTTATACCTCTCCTTTCTACTATTTCGCTGTAGTTGAACTCGACGCTGAATGCCGCACCGCGAAATATTTCGCTTCGATTTATGAGTTTCGTTTTTGCGAGTAATATTTTTTCGGTTGGAAGTTTTATCAATTTCGGTGAATCGCCATGGCGGTCGAGTGGGCACTGAGAAGCAAACTGGCTCTTTATATTGGCTTAACGAATGGAAGGCCAGCGAACTTTTATTTATTTAAGTGCTCCCTTTCGACCATTTATAAACCTCTCTACATCACATCAAAATACTGATTTGCTCATAATCGTACCTACATAACTTTTGGAGCACCAATCATGGCGATAACGGCCAAGTATTTTGATTTTATACAAATAACTTTATTTGTTTCAACTTTTATGACACAGGTATAATATATAACCATACATAACCATCATAATTGATTGCGGTATCCATCATGGCGCTAGATCCCGTTCACTGCAATGAACTACGTATGCCTTTTAACCGCAAAGCTAATTAAATAACATTAAAGCCTCTGCAGCTGAGAAATTTGGTGAACGAATCCATAAGTGGAAGTTTCTTTTATTCTGATGATATATCATTCATTCATTTACAGGAATAACATAAGCGCAATTGAGGAGTAACAAGTTTTATATTTCTTTCTACAGTGGCAATAGAAAAATGAATGAGATTCATTAAAGTAGAGAAAAATCGCGAGCTCTAAAATAACAAGAAATCTCAACTTCAGAAGTTACAGGGAAAAATATCAGCAGGAAAAGCGTGAAGTTTTGAAATGTATTGAATAAGTAAAAGTCTGTTTTAAGAGTAATCTCGAGATACGTCTTCATCCATCTTCGCGGGACAGGAAATATAATAGTTAACACATTACATTCTAGCTTAGGCCCTGAGCACACTGGCGGTTTACAAACGAGTGCATGCCATAGAGAAAGAAAAAATCTTCGCTTTAAAAAGAGCGTGCTACTTAGTGAAATTCTATAGGATTTGACAGCGAAAGACCTTATGACAGCGTGACCGTTTTCTGAGAAATAATGGATTTAGTGGATACGTCAAGTTTCCGTCGCTGGAATTTTTGAAAAATTATAAATGGATATAATTATAATTTAAGTTTTGTATAACAATTTCAGATAAAATGACTTGTGCTTTCAGCAACTGTGAAGTGCGCCGAGGATACAATCCCGAAAATCATACTTTCTACCTGTAAATATGAATCATTTATAAAAAATTAAATTCCAAATTTTATAAAATTTGTGAGTGAAATCGACTCCGATGACAAATTGTACAGTAAATTTAGGACTTCCTTTGTGATTTGCAGCCATATATCAAAGTTTCCAATAGATTAATTCAGGTATTTTCAGTAAAATAAGAAACCGTTTCTTTACACTAGGGCTTGACTAAATGATGACGTCATCAGTATCGATAAATTTTTTGACTGTTTTTTTAGGTTACCGTAATTCTTGCACAGCTTCTTCTCAGCACTGGCCCACACAACTGGCCCGAAGCTGTGCTGTGGTAAGGTCTATGTTGGAACGTGTATAAGTGCTTCTAGCTAGTCTTTATACATAAATAAATAAATATGTAATTTAACAAAAATGCGGTTGTCTTGTTTATCAAATAAAAAGTATTATGTAATTAAAAGTGCATTAATTTAATTATTTTTGTTTCAATTTACATGATTTATCGTAACCTCGTCGATAAAACTTGGACCACCATAAGATACACATCACTATTGAACGCACACATGTAAAGTTACTTTTTGGTTACGCTGAAAATCCGCGTTTGTCATTCTATACTATACTACTTTCTATGGTGCATGCCGAGCTTTGTCTCATTTGCTATGTGAACGAGTGAAGTAACGCCCTAAGTATATTGTATGTATAGAAGCATAATGACCACATAGCTCCTTTAAATAGTAATTATAGGAAGCTCGAAAAGTTGATAAAATAACAAATAATCTTTGTGTACTAAGAATAAGTTTACAAGCATATCAGTGAAGACAAAGATACTCAAACTAGTAACAAGAAAAGAAACGACCGCAAACATACAAAAGTTAAAATAAAGTTAGGTAGTGCAGTTTTTCAAATGTTTGAAGCAACAAAAGGATGTGCTCAAAGAAAATTCCGCATTCCGTCTTCATTCATCTCCTCCAGGTAAGTATTTTCGATGCAACAGTACAAACGAGGGGTTCTCAAAGTGTTAACTGAAGTAGTCTGTTTTTTTGTTTCGTGGTGAAAGAGCACAACAATAAATTAATAATGCTAACCAAGTTATGATACTACATATGCCAAGAACTATTGCATTATTATTTTAATTATATTACTTGTTAACTTACCACCTCTCCAACGGATTCCCGCTAGACTAGATAAATAGTCGTAAGAAACTACTTTTACATTGTCACTTACTGTCAGTAAATATTACGGCCAAATGAGGCATTTAAGGATTAGAACAACTGTGCTGCGGGCTTTTAGGCTATGTTGCGCGTCAAAGCGCTGCTCTAGTTGAAGCAAAGGCGATGCAAAGCGACTCTTAAAAACAAATTGAAAAGTTTGAAGACCACAACATCGAGTTACACGTGCCTTGTGTGGGCGCTAATGCCCAGTCCACAAGCTCTTTGAGGGACTCTGCAAGGAACCACCCTGCGCCCGCTCCGTTTGCTACGAGATTTTTTTGTCTGCGCGTTCCGTTCCGTTTTGTTTGTAGTAATTACTCCGCTTTCAAACGCCTTACAACTTTACCTTTTTGCTAACTCAAACTAGAACTACCATCAATTACTTTACGAAAACTAATCTTGGAATGTTGAAAGTATTAAGAACTACCTCTGAAGCACAACATTTTACTCTCCAAATATTGAATTTATATTTAATGCACAGCAAAAAGGGCGACTTAATAATCTTATGAAAATATTCCAGTACTACCAAAGGTTTGTTATTACAAATTGTTTTAGTTTTGCAACAAATATTATTGAACATTTTGCAATAATACGAGCACGGACACTTATGTATTCCAGAGGCTTATTTTATGAATTTAAGGACCTTTTTATTTTATGTTATCAATTTTAATGTTAGTACATAGTCAATACACAGGTAACAAGACCTATCATATTATGTAGTTAGTAATACGTTCTAAACCATAAATTGTCCTAATATAACTGTTCCAAAGACAACGTGAGACAAATGCGTATGCGAACAAATGGGGCCTGAAGGAGCTGGCTCAAAGGGAAATTATGTACGGCCGTATCCCTTGTAAAATACTACGGAGACCCTCACAATCCCTACTTACTAGCAGGGAAATCATTGATTTCGGTAAGACATTGCCTGTCTTGTACCTACATTGATACCTTTGATGAACGATACCTACATCCTTAGGTCAGAGACCGTCTTGATCGGGTTGTCGGAAAGTAATATTTGGGCGAGCGTTTTTAACGCAAAAAAAGAAAGGTATTATAAGTTAAACGTGTCTGCCTGTGTATCTGTCTGTGGTCTCGTAGCTCCTAAACGGATGCATCGATTTTCGTTTAGTTTTTTTGGTCATAGATAATTTTATCCCGAGTGTTTCTAACTATGTTTCATGAAAATCTGTTCAGCCGTTTTTAATTAATTGCGACGAGTTTTTTTTATTTTAGTTTTGCCGTAACGTATGTGCATTGCGTTACATAAAATTACGATTTCGCCGTCTCCGGCTTAAGGCATCCATTCCCAATTCGGAAGGGATCGTTTTTGATTTCCACGCTGAAAAATCCTTTATAATAAATAACTGACCTACATCAGAGAGTAAAGCCGTTCACAATACCAATTTACATGTTTTTCTACTATACGTGAGCTTCTTTCAGTGCAAAGGCTAAGCTGCCCTAATGAGTTGCTAAAGAGGTACACAGCAAAACGCAAATAAATAGCTTCGGAATAATCTGCGACCCCTGTCTTATTAGCCAGAAGAAAAATCGGAATATCGTTTTCCTTCTCGCAAACCTTGCAAAAAGTTGCCATTTAAGCTTACAGGGCTTTGCATAAGTATCTTTGAATATTAAAGTTGCTATTAGTACATTAAGTGACCTTATTTTTAAAGCATTACACTAACTTGTTGAAATGAGGAATCAACGAGTGAATTTAATCTTTTGGCTATAATAAGCATTTATTCCAATCTCTGTTCCTATGCTTTAGGAAATCATTTATATTCAGACTAGTTACAAAAAAGTTCAATACAGCGTGCTCAATACTCCAAGGCAATTCGTATACGAAAAAAAGTAATTGATCGAATACTCTTTGTAGAAGAAAAAATATTTTTTTTTTCTTTCGATAGTTATTTTAAGTGCGGCTATATTACTTGATTTTTAAGATAAAACGGTTAAACTCGCTATCTAATTACTACTCGAAAAAAGTTCGATTGATGCGAGAATCGCCAGCATTCGTATTCGAACGTGTATGTAAGGGTGGCATGCATGTACGAGCGTCGCATCGATCACTCTTTATTACGCGTGTCTCCTACCGGCCCCGGTATCGATTCTCGATTTGATTTTATTAATTTGCGAGATGATTTGATGCGATCGTACCGGTACTTTAATTTGCTATTGCCGGGGGATGTGTTACGTTACGATTGGAAAAGGTAATGTGGGTTTATAAAACTGTGTAACGAGAAATCTAAACACGTGATTTTCTGGTTACACGGTACCTTTTCACTGCACCCGTTGCCATCTTTTATGCATAACCTAAAAGTTTGACTGGAAGAGAATGTGTTTAGCATTAAATTTGTCTTTACACACCTTAGTGCACCAAGGACTTCACTGAGGACGACAAGAACGAGTGTGGCGCCTTACAATCTATGCAACACTTAATGTCCTGCCCTACCTCTCCTGCCACCTGCACGCAAGAGGACCTTTACAGCGCCAACCAGAAGGCCATTGATGTTGTCACTTTTTGGGCGCAGAAAGTTTAATTGCCATTGACTCGAAAAGAAGAAGATGAAGTGCACTAATATCTTGAAATAACATAAATCAATGTAAATCTACGTTCAATATGTAAATGTCTAGCTTACCATAAGATAATCCAAACACATCTAAAACTAAAAATATGATAGTAACCCAGGGTGGTGTTTCTAGACAAGAACAAAAATGTGGATATTACTAACCCAATCCATCTTCCAGATAAGCAGAGCATCACGCAACAGAGACAGCCGATCTCGCGCCATCGAGTCTGAATAACAAATGCGGGTTATAAATAACAGCCCTCCGACAAATGTATCTTATTACTCGCTCATCAAGATAGCCAAATTGAATCTTTTATGTCTCATCCACCTGAAATTCCTTTTGTTACTGCTGTCATGAATAATGCTCCTTTGTACAAGTTTTCTTTCGATTACTCTTTGTGTATCTAATCATTATGTCAAAGACGTCTGCGACATTGAATAAGCACAAAGCAATGCATGGACTTATTGTTCAAGATAATAACATATTGCTATCAAAACTTAGATCGCTTTTAGTGTTCCGTAGACATGTATTATATACCCAAAGTTCTTTTTTCTATTTATGAAATGATTAATGGTTAAAATTTTTTGATGAAAACCAAAAACGTTGTGTAGTTCAATACACAGCCTTCTATGTTATTACAGTAGACCATTTATAATGGGCTTGCCCATTTCAATCACCCAACAACATACATTTCATCACCATCCACAGGTGCTCACGACTCGAATGTTCGCAAAGTTGCGTGTCAGGAACTAATCACAAGGTGTGAGAAGTAAGACCGGCCCACATCTCAGCCGTCGAATCGATTCTTCTGACGTTTTGCCGAAAGCCTTCGACGATTTTCTGTAAGCCGCAGAGATCAGGACCGCGAATGCTGAGAACACAAGCGAGCTGGATGTAGTAGGCTTGGTTGGTTACGAGTACGTTTATTCAACACTGATCAATTGATTCGACATTTGTTATCAACTGTAATTTTTTTTTAATTATGATTAGTTTATTAATAACAAACAAGAAAAAATTAAAACTAAGACATGCAACATAAAAAATAAGACTACCCTATTCAAAAACGAAACCATTTCCTTGTGGCAAGGAGGCTATAATGCTGGCTGCGTTGCCGCGTTGGATAGCTATGCTATAACTGTTATTGTTCCTATGATCATTTAAATTGCCGTTCTGTCAATTGATCATGACGTTATACTTTGTTCAAAACATAAACAGTCGTAATTATCCAACAGCTGGTATAATTTTTTAACCATAAGTTGAATTAACTATCGATTAAGAATTTCAAGAAACCGGCCCTGTGTAAGGCATTACAAAAGTAATAGTTACTGATGTGATTGCATTATTTTTGTGTTCCTAAAACTAAATACGTAAGCTTACATACTAAGGAATCTATGAGTGTTAGTATACACAGATGGCCAGACATGTAAGCTATAAATGTTATCTCTGTAGGTTTTCTATGTAGAGGTAGTTATAACTAGAAGTACATTCGTTTCACGAACAAAATACGCAATAAGATTTGCACGAAATTCATCTTCTTTTAAATGTAATCAGTCATCTATTTATTTATTTATACTTTATTGCACAACCACAGTTTGTACAAAAGGTGGACTTAACGCCATATGGCATTCTCTACCAGTCATACCTTTGAGCTAAGCAGAAATGATTCATCATCAATGATTCATCAGTCATCGGGTCCTACTTGCAAATCTCTCTGTACTGACCAGTTAATTTTAGACGTAACACGAAGTATAATAATTTAAAGCAAAAAACCTTTATCCTAAAAGGCGCTCTGATTTCATCTTCATTTCAATCTGATCGAAATCTAATCATCGGTGCTACCTGCAAATCAGCTCTATTGTGGACGCGAAGGAAACTTCCATTTTTTCTATTCACTTTGTTCGAAAATACAGGAGCGATGACCTCGAACTCGTGATTTTGTTGGGAGCACACTTTGCGTCAAATTGAAACCATTAGGGGAAAACGTGTTTTTCGGAAGGGATAAGAAGCTCTCGATTGATGGTGTGAAACACTTCGATTTGACGTTGCCATTATTCACAATGATTTCTGACTTTTATTTCGGAATTTTTATTTTAGCCGGAAATAATAATGTAAACAAAGTTCACCTAAAAGCATACATAAGATAGTTAACAACTAGTTAATTTAGTCCATTAAATTAATATGATATAGTTTTTTTTTCAGTATTCTGATAAAACTTAAAATTTTATAACTAGATTGGCTATACAAGAGCACGGTACAAGTATAAAAAATACAATCTTGTAACATCCTACGTGAATCGTCAATACTTCTGAGAATCCTACAAACTTTGAGAATAAGAAACTATCTATCTGCCCAAAATTATTTGATGTTTCCCTGTAAATACTATTGAGGAAATTCTTGGAATGGTTTGGCTGAGGCGGATCGGAATCAGTCATTCGTAGTACGCCGTAGCAGCCAGTAGCGTTTGAATTGTTCCGTAGTCGTCTCGTAGCAGATTTGTAGCGGCAAAGGAGTTTTATCGAAAATTCCCTAGCTAGGACATACTCCTAGTTGTAACTCCTAAATTATCTGTCAATGAGAATAAATAAATAAATATGCGCCAGACAACACACCAATTGTCTGGTTTCGTGGTAAGGAATTTTCTTCCTTGTGTTACGAAGTACCAGACAACGATTATAACGGGGGCGTCTCCCATAAATACTTAAAGACATATAACATCCATGACTTAGGTACAGATATTCGTGCTCATCACACAAACATTTGCCCCTAGCGTGATTCGAACCCACAACGGCCGGCTTAATAGTCTGGAGCGCTAACCAATACACCAAACGCGTCGTCGCAAATTGTATAAATAAGAGGTAGGTGGATCCAAATAAGATAATGAAAATAGTAGTTTATAATGAAAATAGCATTATGTTGACTGAACCAGACTTATTGAAGTTTTCCTAGCTAGGGCATCATTTGTAACTCTTGAATTGTCTGACAATAAGAGGTAGGCAGCTATAAGTGATAGCCGTCTAATAATTGGTATATTTCTTTATGATGAAAAAAAATCTT
This sequence comes from Pyrausta aurata, assembly GCA_963584085.1. Lineage (NCBI taxonomy): Eukaryota > Metazoa > Arthropoda > Insecta > Lepidoptera > Crambidae > Pyrausta > Pyrausta aurata. Next base: position 5,301,938 of record OY757271.1, on the reverse strand, counting down.
ACAACTTTAAGTTTACTGATAACGAAAAGAGAAAAACTTTTTTTGTGTCGCGCCTGACTAAATGGCCTGCTAAGACTACCGATTAGTAGTATATTTTCTGAGTTCTTTTAAAGCCTCATTAGGGACCTAATGATTTCTATGTTGCAATTTAAAAAAACATACACAAGCTAATATTTTTCACCCTTTCTGAAACGATAACACTTCACGGAAATTCCGATGTCACCATTCGTTCAAAAATATTTCAACTGGAAGTTTTCAGAGAACCTTTTGCAGTAAAAGGTGTTTCTGAATCGAACAATTTTTTTCTTAGAGATGAAGCAATCAAGCAAATCAAGTGTGTGGATTCCGAAACTTTTCAGTATTTTCATCGGCTTAGGAAAGAGTTTCAAGTCATAGTTTGACTTAATGGGTTTAAGTAAAGTTAAGACACTTTTTTTGTATCCAGGAACTCCATTGAATAAATTTTCTAGTGATAATATTAAGTAAGTATTCGTAAGTGCGGTCCGTCAAACCTTCTGTAGAGATACATTTCATTTCAAATGGAAAAACCTACAACAATAACAGACAATGAATACATCCCAACTTTGTCCGAAAAGAATAGGTAAAACAAATTGGACACAACTTTTCTTTTGAGATGGAAAGAAAAACAACAAATGTTGTTTCTACGTTGCGTAGCTAATGTTGTGAAATATTGATATGTTATGATTGATTTTCCTGCCTTGAGCCGTATTTTGTTAAGAGTATAACATATGTAGGTACTCGTAGAAACTGGAAATTAACTGGATTTTTTTTTTGTAGGAAAGTACTTAGGTACTTATTTTGTAAGTCTTAAGCTACTTAGGTACTAACCATGATTATTTTTCATGGTTCAAACGCTGGATGAATTTAAGATGAAAATTAATTGCAATATCAGAAATTATAGATAGGTGCACTAAACCAATGGTTATGATTTTCATTCATGCGCCCTTAATAAATACAGCCACACTTGGATATAACTCAAACAAGAAAAAAAATCTCCGTATGCACCGCAATTTCATTTCAAAACATTGCCCATGTATCTAAAAATTTCATAAAAAGCTTTCACCAAACAATTTTCACTGGCCATAAAAACTTCTTTATGTTCAAACAGAGAACAAAATATTCAATTTGCATTATTTAATATACCACACATTACCGCTAAGCCCCGTGAAGCACATTTTACTTTCCGCTAACATGATTTTAAATCTTTCTAGAACAAGTCTAAGTTCTTTTTAGAAGCCAAACTTGGCTGTTTGAAACTGTTTCATTTTTTACAACTTGTTCTGTGAATAGCAAACATTTTCTTTTCGAAGCACTTTTCCCGGAAATCTGCTATCCGACTAAAGATTCTACGGTTAAGTGGCCACGTTTTTATACGGAAATAATAAAAGTTTTCAACATACATTAGTTACAGAAAAACCGGACAACTTTACTTTAACTATAAAAACATTTGACATAGAAAACTAAACGCGTAGTCTACACTATCTACACTAATATTATAAAGAGGAAAACTTTGTTTGTTTGTTTGTTTGTTTGTTTGTTTGTTTGTTTGATTGTAATGAATAGGCTCATAAACTACTAGACCGATTTTAAAAATTCTTTCACCATTCGAAAGCTACATTATCCACGAGTAATATAGGCTATATTTAATTTTGAACAAAAGTAGGGTTCCTCGGATATTAGGGTTTTTCGGACACAAGGTGTAAAAAATCAACCAAAAAAGTTACTTATTTTGCGTACCCTGCCTAACGGCTGAACCGATTTAGCTGAAAATTGGCAGGGAGGTAGCTTAGAGCCAGGAGAATGACATAGGATTTTATCCCGTTCAACGGGGCCGGGGCTGGGGCGGGACGGGGCCGGGGCGAAACAAAGTTCGCTGGGACCGCTAGTTATTTATATTCAAAACAAGGTTATTCATGGCGTGGCCTTAATTTACAATCTTCTTCTTCAACTTAAGACCTGCGCTCTTGTCGGTGGAATAATCGCCATTCTTTTTTTTTTAAACCTTCTATTCTTCTTCTGACCTCCTAGTACGACGTGACACTGACTTTTTCCTTCACTTTGTCAAAATAACTTTTCCTAGGCCTTCCTCTTCCTCTCCTTCCTTCTACCTTTTCTTCTATGATATAATCTAAGACTCTGTCATGTCGTATCAGGTGTCCTATCATATCTCCCCGTCTATTTTTATATAAGTAATTTACAATACATACAACAATAATAACTGAACTACAAGTTTTAAAACAGTAAAGCATTACCTTAAAGTTGGCACCAAGAAACCTTGTATTCTAATACGCTCGTGGGCAGGATTAGTAGGAAACGTATAACCTGTAGAACGCTAGATTTATCTGCGCGCTGCGGGCAGCGGTTACTGCGGATATTTATTAACCCGCACGCCGGGAACTCAACTTTATCACTGCACTATAAACTGAACCAAGAAAAAGGAGCTCCTTTATAACCCAGACTTTCCTCGCGTGGAATGCTAAAATAGGGTTCTAGTTTGCGCTGCCCGCTCACGCGCTGAAATTCAATAACTCTAATAGTAACGCAAAATATGTAATACACACAAAAAAATTAAGACAGAAGCTCGTTTTTAACATGTAGTAAAATACATGTTTGTGTAAAGTAGAGTTATTTTAGGCCATTATCAACCAGGGAGTAGTTACTACTTCGTATAGAGAAGCTATGCCAAGCAAAAAATGTGTCAAAAATGTTTGTGACGTTTTCTTTGAAAATTTGAATTTCGATTTAGAATGTGTACTACGAGTTGATGACCGTGTCATAAATTCATGGAGCACAAAATTTGTTCGTGATGTCAGTTCCATACGCTAGTAATAGTAGTTCAATGTCAAAAGCCATTCTGAAACCTAATCAATTTTGAAATCGTGTCAAGGAAACCGAACTTGCAAGAAAAAATTCCACTTGACTAGTCACACAAGAATTTATGATGCTACAATAAATGAAAAGTGTTCACTTAAATATCCAACCTTGTAAAGTAAAACATATATTTAAGTGCGAATAAAAAGTCAGGCTACTCTCGACAAGTCGGCAACTTTGTAGCTACGAGTAAGCAGCGCGCAACTTCACAAATTAGATAGCTGGTACGAGCTGTTTCAAAACCCGTCCAACATTTGTTTACACATCTCCTCTCTAGTATATGGGTATGGGAAGTGCAGTGCGCAAACAGGAGTAAAAAGTCGTGGGCAGAATGTACCAGGCCTCGGTGACAGAGATAAATTGCTTGCTCCAACTGTTATGGATCGTCATTTGTTTATTATAAAATGATTCATCACTGAAAAGTATTGGGCACTGTGAAAGAGGAGCACATTCACGTTTAGGCAATATAGATTATACCCGTAGAATCAACAAATTGAATCTCATTTAATAAAACACAATTTACGGATAAACTTTCGTTCGCGTAAACTTCAGAAATAAGTAAATTGAATCTTGTTAATCGATTCGCAATGAGATTAAACTGATTGATAGTGTGGCGCTGCACATGTCAACTCAACTCAGCTCCGGAACGGCTAGATGGCGTTGATAGCCTAACTCTATACAACATCGATACAATCCTGAACCACGATATGTTAGTTTTCTATCTGACTAACTTTATATAGAACACCCAGACAATTTTTAAATAGTTTGCCAATCTATCAATGTTTTTGTCTCGTTATAGAATAACTGTTCGCTGAAAAGTCCATGTCGTACGCCTTATTAAAGCTGTATTGGAAAATAAGTAAGTAAACAATTTTCTCAGACTGTTCATTAATTTTACATCTCAAAGCTTCGGTTTAACCGCTGTCCGGTAAATTCCATAGATTCATTCCATCAACTCCATCCGGATTCAATATCGTCAGTTGTGAAACAATGCCACGAAAACGGTTAAATGCGAGCCTTTCCCAGAAATGAGGCACTTGTCATTTTCCGCGTCGCTTCCCTCAAATCACTTAATTCATTACGATTTTAATCTAGAGCCCTTTAAAAGGTTCACGATTATAGCCTTTGGTTTTGCGGTCCCTTATTAAATCTGTTTCATTCGAATATTGCCGGGGATATGTTGCCCAACTTAATTAAAATAACCGACTTTTATCCACACGATTTCAATCGTAAAACGCTATACCAAATCACATCCAAACCATTACCTGTATAGTGACGTGACCTATGAATGGTCGACCAATATTTTGAAATCATCTTAACAAAGATTACAAGTTTAGATACCATATTGTCTACCTAATTATCACTTGCAAATAAAATTTCTGATTTCTCAAAAGCAGTCTCTATTTCATCACTCTCACTGTCCAATAAGATGACAGTGTTGGCATTAGGTACTTTTAACCCTTTCAAAATTGTGTTTTTTCAATGTAACTTTTCAACTAAGTCTCAAAATAATCCCTACTTCCTTTCCTTTACAATTTCTAAACAATACCAAGCACGGACAAAAGACGTTAGTTTTACAGATGTGTTTCTTCGTAAATTACTATTACGGTTGGTTATTTTGTGGAACTTAGCCGGGAACAAACAGGCTCATAAGTCGTGGGTCGAAAGCATTTTTCCCCGGTTACCGCCCACCACTAAAACACTTAAGAGTGGGTTTAGTGATGTTCAGTAAGTTAATCGTATTATCGATAATGATGTTCGTAATCGATATTTTGAAAAGCACAGCCATATAGTAATCCAGCTCATAGACTGTTATTGTTATATTATCAATCTGTAATATTATCAGAAAATAGACAAGATTTGTCCGTTAAATTAGTTTGAAATTCATTTTATTTCGTTTTTCGTGATAGTTCTTTTGAAGGATTTTGATTTGTGCTTGTTAAAAAAAAAGAAATTGACCAAAGCCGGACCCAGATTGTGTCTTTGTAGTTTCTATTTCAAAATCCTGTTTTGAATTATAATTGCACTAGTATTTTTGAAATAATCCACGAGGGGTGTTTAAAGTAACACTTATATAGTTTAGGTGACTTTTGATAGGTGCATTAACTCTGCGATCACAAAACATAACCTCAAAATGCCTAATCTGCTATTGAATTCCTCGTTAACCCCTATTTATTTTTCAAAAATATTTTTTTGTAAGTTCTTTCAAATATTAAAAATAATATTCGAACATTTTGTAAAGACGCATGCTGACGCAAAAGTGGGTCCAGTTTCTATACAGTTTTGATCAAGATCCTTTCGCCTTCTTATTCAACATCGACGAAAAAAAAACTGATTTTCTAACAGGGAGATATTGTCAATCCATTTATTTCCTCTGATCACATCACTACTTAGCTCGCGTCTAAAGCAAAACTAAATCTGACCGCGCGATATCACACAATTCTGTTTACCCTGTCCCTGAGGAGGGGTGCGATTTCTTCCAGTTGACTTATTGAATTTGAGAGTAGAGGCTTTATAAGCGATAACAAAAGAATGGGAAAGGGGCCGAGTTCGAACACAAGTAACTCGTTATTGGTTTAAGAAATGGACCTGATATTTATATTTCTTTAAAATTAGAAATTCTTTAGTAATGTTTTAAATTGCATGTAAAATGTATCTAATACAGAGAAACATTCGCTATTTCAAAATGCCAAAAAAGTTGTTAGTACTAAACAACTGTACTATATTTTGCACAAAAGAAGTTGTTTGAAACAAATGAAGCCTGGCGTTGTTGAAAAATAATTGCTTTAAGACTGCGCTGTGGTCGCTTTTTACACGAAATATTTCGTACAATGGAAAAAGTGCAATAGACTTTTTAAATGCAGCAATTCTGAAAAGCGCAAAATAATGTGTGATGAACTTAAGCTAAGTACCTACTCACAATAGGTTTAAAGATATTTATTCCCATTAAGAATTTACATAATTCACTTATATGAGAATACAAAATTTAAGATAACAAACAAGTTAACATAGTAAGAATAAAAGTATGCGTCGAAGCGTGTAATCAACGAACACAATAGTCATTGCGTTCGGGCACAGATGTTTTACAATAAGTCAAGAAAAGTAGATTGCAAGCTAGTTCGCTCTTATGCTGTAACCTTAAGATTCATGTTTGCGGTTAAACACGTTTTAACGGAAGAACAAGTCGTTCAACTTGCTTGCTTCTCGCTGGCACGGATATAAAGCCGACCTACGCTCGCGCTCGGACTGGAAGTGCCAAGGTAAGAATTAAAGTATTATTAGTTTTTTTTTATTAATTATTAATTCTAAACGTAACTTTTAATTTATCTTTATCTTAATCTCTTTTTTTTAAGTTATATTTATGTATTTACTTTTCATTTATTTAAAGTTTTAGCTAAGTACCTTCTCACAATCGTCATGGATGCTTTAGGTAGGTAATTTAATTTATGTATCTTCTTCTAACTTAACTAACAATCTAACTTCTTGAAAATTGTCTAGCTACTACCGATTTATTTTCTTCCAAAAATTTGCAATGTTTTTTTATTACAGCGAGTACAAGCGAGTACATATTGGATTGTAATAATCACGCTCGCAAGGCACGGAACAAGTTTTATGGCCCCAAGAGCCTGTTTTTATCACCACCGAGCCTGGCTACTTATCACTTTCACTTAATTTGTCTAGATGTTACGACCTACGGCTTAGCCCGTCAGCAACACAGGCGGAAAACAATCTCCACAGTATCATAATATTTCCGAAAAATATTTTTAAATGGACCTTCAGTACCTTTATAATAATAATGCGCAATAAACTTCACACTTTAACGGGATTTTATGCAACTTTCACTTGTTTAAAATGTAAAAATGTGAAAGGTAAACAAGTGAAAGTTGCATAAAATCCCGTTAAAGTGTGAAGTTTAGTTTAAAAATGCAACAAAGTTTAAAATTTTAATAATGCGCAATGCTGTTACAAATATTGAGTTGAAGGTGATGTAGAATTTATGGCTACAGCTAAGACCGTTTTAATCTTCTTCTGTATAGGAATTAATAAAGGAGAAAATAATACCAAGCAGTTGACAGATTAAATACTCGTTTATTCTGTTAGATAGATTTAAGATTCTTTGCCAACCGTACTGCTTCCTCTAGGCTAAGTAAAGGTTCTTGTTTTAAGGAGCCCACGACTTTTATTATGTCTCTCTCACTCTCTAGCTGGTCCCTACAAGAATTGAATGGTCACGCTCATATACTATAGTATAGAGAATTACTTGTCCGTAACTTGTATTATTCCTTAGCAAAGACGTATCATTTCATGGTATATTGACTTTGACTACACCTTACAGACTTATCAATAAGTTAGGTAGAAGTATCGGTCAGATACTTCTAGATAATTATTAAGATCTATATCAGCCCCCCGATTCAGAACCATTCGGTTACGGATTGGGTTACGATTCGATAACTTTCAACTATTGTATTTTGTTATTTTATTTGTTACCGAAATATCAACATCCTTTCAAACTACGACATTAATTTAAAAACTAAAAGAAAATCTTGCTGAAACCCAAGCCGAATGGCTTATCGAACGTTCTGAATTGCGCTGCAGGTATACTTATATCTATATTTGTGGTTTTATAGTGTATCGTCCAACAAGCTCAATATCGGGATTAACCTCAATTATAATCATAGAAAACCACTACCACCTACAATCCGAACGAAACTACGGTTATCTCTCAGGATAGCGACAATCTGCGTATTTAATTTAAAAGCTGGCATAGTTCAGTCGAATCTCATTGCGAATAGTTACTTTGAGTGCTCAGAATCTCAGCTCGAACTACAATAAAGTGAGACAGTGGCACATAAAAGTGATAGTGCTACATAAAACGACGCTTCCAATAATGTGGCTATTGAAACACTTTAACAGTTACGCTCTTAATCATTTAATGATATTCTTTTTCTCGGATGCCTGCACATAACAAAACTTACGTAAGTATTTATTCATGCTAAGCTACAAAAAATATCACGAGGAAAATTGCCACACATATAACATATGACTAATTCCACTTGGGCTGTATTTTATGGATTGGAAAATGGCAGACCACTACCCCATAAAAATCCGTATTAAGTATCGCCATCGTGTTTCTTTTTACATTTAGGTATAAAGACCACTCGCTCATAACTCTTAGCCAGGCATGATGTAATGAGGCACCAGTACACTTACGAATATGAAAATGGGCTATAAAATTCTGGATGGAGTCAACCAACATTTTTATGAGAGTCGCCTTCTGACATACTCAATTAGTTGAATATCTAATCTGGAAGATTCTGACTGGCAGGGCATTATGCATTCAAAATCAAACTAGGCTAGCCAAGGGCATTGAACTACTATTACTAGCATGGAACTGACAACACGATCAAATCTCGTGCCACATGAACTGACGCCACTTGTCATCAACTCATACAAACGGTTTCATTTTGCGAAATTCAAATTTCAAGGAATACGTCACAATCTTGTCGTCGTATTTGCGACACATTTTTTGCTTGGCATAGCTTCTCTATACCACAGATAATATACTACTATACGTAGTAATAACAACTCACTGGCCAACGATTAGCATTTTGACTCGTTGTTCATTTACTAGTTTTTCAAATAGATATGTCTCTACAATGTGTCGTTCGGCAAACGAAATAGCTCGCTACCGAAATTCACACGTCACCAACGAATTGAACGCAAAACCAAAAAACCGCTAACGAATGACATTCGAATGAAAAGAGCAAACGCGTTTCTGAGTGTCCGTCATTCGCACGGGGTCGTTGACCTTAATTACGTGGTTTATGGGAAAATTCATTGAAAAACAAGCACTTAATAGGGTGGTCTCCACATGATGCCTATTTGAGGATTTTAAATTCTCGCGAGGGGTTGTAAATTCATTCACAAGTTTCCTTTCAATAAGACCAGCTCTTATTTATTACAAGCAGACAGGCAAGATTATTAATGTTGCATTTTATGATATAAGCAATGTAATACATACTATGTATTTATCAACAAATATATTTTAGTAGAAGTTATTTAAACGATTCCTTGAAACTGACTTAAAAACAAAGTAGGTTATAATTTCGACCTCTATTTATGTTACTCGTATGTGAAATTGTTTGAAATTAGATAACATTTGAGGTAGTTGGCAGCCTATGTTCAGCTGTAAACATCCTGCGGCTATTGACTTACATAAAAACGAGAACAAATCAGCCGTTAATGAAGCGCACCGCTCAGTCCCGCAAAAACTGAAGACATGGCGTCATTAGTTGTTGCTCACAATCTGTTTCTATACGCGACTTAGTAAAAAACCACGGAGCAAGAGCTCGTTCGCAGGGTTTTTATAATGCATTCTTTCAGTTTTAATTAAACCCCAGACTCGGTTTTCTGTGAGCGCGAGTTAACGCTGATTTCATTTCCCATTTCAATTGAATTGAATAAACTGTTTATCGGTACTGGATGAATTTCATTTTCTGATTAATTTCTCAATATTTGCTTATTTTAGCTATTAAACAGGTAGAATAGTTCCAGCAAAGACTAAGCCACAGTTCAACGCTCCGATACTTTTGCCTTTGAAAGCATTAAATACAATGTACTTACCAATTTGTGTTTTCAATCTCATTTACGTATGGATACACCAGTGAGTTGTTACTACTACGTATAGAGAAGCTATGCCAAGCAAAAAATGTGTCGCAAAAAACGACGACAAGATTGTGACGTTTTCTTTGAAAATTTGAATTTCGAATCATGATTTGTACTACGAGTTGATGACCAGACCATCAATTTAGGGAGCACAAAATTTGTTCGTGATGTCAGTTCCATACGCTAGTAGTAGTAGTTCAATGGGATACACACACGGTTCCATATCTGTCGAATTAACAGGCAATGTCCCCGGTAGTATCATTATTTCTACTTAGTCATGAAAAAATTCGGAGCCACATTGCATCGTGCTATAGGCTAAAATTATGGATCCATCGCTTTGCACGGATAACCTGCCGTCAGTAAGTAGGAGTCATGAGCTTCCATTCCTGATAATACCAATTATTTTGTGCGTGAAACTGGGTCATATTACCATCAAATAGAGTTCATAATAAGGAACTGGATTGCCAGTAAAACAGGTTACAGCCTTTCAGATTAAAGTTCAATGTATTTGATCCCTATTGGCAAGCGTTAAGGTCGAAAGTTAAGCAAGTCTTTGTAATTATCGGATAGTTTCCGTGCGATCCGGGTAAGCTTGTTTAATCAACCGGCCAGTGCGACAAAACAATGGATTTGCGCCAGTGTAGCTTCAAAAGTTGTCAGTGGAATGGAATTAAAAAAATTATAGAAAAATGTTATGTGCTATTTGTTAGGGCTGAGCTGAAGGCTACTAGCGGAGTCACAGGTGGTGGATAGCGAACGGCCACCAGATATGGTGATTAGCTGCGAATGTGTTGAAGAAGTAGTCCCCGACCAAACAGCAGCAGGATTACCAGAATGTAGTGGATAGATAGTGAGCTGAGCTTGAGCTTGAGCTTTTCTATTAAAAGGTGCAATATTCAATGACGATCATGTGCTATGGCGAGTAAACGCAGCCATCAAATAAGCGTACCCTTGGTGTTGAATAGCCGCAACATCAGTACTGGCGGAAGGGTGAAGACATAGTTATCAGGTAAGGCTTTTGATTGAGTATAACAAGGCGGGAAACCCCTGGTTCTTAAGCTGCGGTGTGGAAGGCAAGAGGGAAACCAACACACTACTTACTTCCTTTTGGAAAAAACTCCACTGACAACAGCCTGGCTCTTAAAGTTGATCATCATCTTTAACCAAGAACACCTGAGATACCTCTATAATTACTCGTATCTATGACACAAAAAAAACTAAACAAAATCGTTTTTTCCATTTGGGAGCTACTATAACACAGCCAGATACAGTTAAAAAACAATCACAATTGAGGCGAAACTGCTCTTACTGATTGTTTGTTTCTTATGTTGTGATTAGCTCTCTAATCACTCGTGAAGCCGCGATGCTGCTGTGCCAAGGGCAAGGGCTGACAACACGAAGATAATAAACAAGATTGAAAACCTATTGCCCATAATCAACTGTTGGCAGTTGGTAATGAAATAAATTTAAAATAAAATAGTCCGACTGGACACCACGTTCCACTTTCTACTAACTTCTTGTCGACAGCTTTACTATGCACTCACTGAAATCATTTTTGTTATTATTTATTAGTAAAACCACAATTAAAATAAAATTTAAACTAAAATATACTTCTTCTTCTTCTTCTTCTTCAGCACGTGTTTGCCCACTGCAGGGCATATGCCTCTCCAAACTTCCTCCACGCCGCTCTGTCTTGTGCTTTTCCAAACCAGGTTGTGCCGGCTTGGTTCTTTATGTCGTCAGACCATCTGGCTGGAGGTCTCCCAACACTCCTCTTCCCGACTCTGGGTCTCCACTCGAACGCTGATTTGCTCCATCTGTTGTCACCTCTTCGACAGAGATGTCCAGCCCACGCTCACTTCAGTTTGGCTATACGGTAACCCACATCAACAACTTTTGTGTTTTCTCTTATGGCGGTGTTGCGTACTCGGATACGGATATAGCCCAACGAATCAGTAAGCTCAAATGGCAGTGGGTGGGCACATAGCGCGTAGAACTGATGGCCGATGGGGCAGAAAAGTTCTAGATCTAAACCAACTGCAGTTAAACTTTGGTCTATTGTTGTGTAATCGGTACAAAACTGTAAACTCCGATCTTGTTCTGTGAGCGTAATGACAGTTGATTACCGCGCGCTAATCACCTGCGTATCCATTGAGTGAGCGGCTCTAGATTCCGTTAAAAGTATATTTATCATTTAGTTACAAGTTAAAAACAATTGTAGAAACAAGATTCTCTTTTTGTAATACGATTGAATGAAAAACATTTCGTTCAATGTGTGCTCACTCAGTCCTCACAAACGGTCAGCCATATCTTTATAATGAAACAAGTTTGCCAATTCATTCAGTGTTGTTTGTTTTGTCGAAACTCTCTTTAATTAGAGCCTGCAATTTCAGATCGTCAAGTATCGTATTTAAAATTTTACTATTAATTCCTTGTGCTCACTCCATCCACACGCTATTCAATTTCTATGAACCAACTATAGATTCGCATTCCATTATATACATTGTTTGAATTGGCTAGGAACAGGATTATTCAGCATAAAAACAAACCACTTTTATAGTGCGTTCTTGAGTAAAATAGATCCCTAGTGCTCACTCCGTTCGCCAACGATAAATGCTTGAATATATTTTTCTAAGTTAACTTAAAAGAAATAGTGAACATATATTTTTTTTGTATAAAAATACCATAAAAAATTTGGCAGTACACAGTCCGATATTTCTATTTACTTTTAGACTTAAACAATGTTTCATATTTTGTATGAAAGACGTGGAATAGGGTGTCTACACGTGACAAAATAGTAGGACTTAACTGACTTAACTTCACGCGATCAAGCAGTTATCATCCTCGCCTACCTGCCTAAAGGAAACGGTTTTGTTTAATAGGTAGGTCTGTTTTTAGTTTAAAGTTTTGGGGTTCTGTAGACGAGTGGTGAATAACAGAACCTTTATTGACTGGTCAAGTTTATTTTTCTGTATGTCTGTCTCTCCGCCTGTCCGTCGGTATATCAAAGATACTTTATTTTGGAACTATGTAGATTACATGGTTGAAACTTTGTAAGTAAGTGTAACCACTTTACATAACCTGTAAATAACTTTACACGCTATCTGAACGGCAAAGTTCAATTAAATGTCATGTAATGTTGACGTAAAGTGCCTCATCTCGGTTCACGGGCCGTAATATAGTAAAATCCATTACTCTATAGTCAGTAATGTGCACATTTCGCGTGCACCTTCATCCAGCGAAGAGGAGATAGTTCGAACATCGACGCCACCACGCGCCGGTACCAGAAAAAAATATTTGTACAATAATATTTGAAATGACTTTTTAAAAGCAAGGATGGGCAGCTTATTTCAGTTGATGTCTACATTTTTTTTGTAGTGATTTAATACAGCGCAGCATGGCGCACCAGTGCATACATTCGACTTATTAGTTAACATCATTTTATTTGCCTCACAGAGAGCGTGTAAAGCAGTATTCACCTCGGGGATAAAAGTGTCTTCGGCCCAGGCGAACTTAAATCTCTCGCTACACTCAGGATTTTCTATTACCTCCCTCGCTAATGCTCGGGCGTAAAATCGTTAGTGCCCTTGCTTCGCTCGGGCCTCAAATCTACAATACTTACGCTTCGTTCGTGATTCAAGGTGGCGCCCGCGCCGTAAGACACTATTTATCCCCATGTTGAATAATCTACCATTAAATGAGACTCACTTGATCCTACAGACAAACTGTGTAAATAGTTTTGTAGGAGATTTGTTTAAAAAAATGTACCATTTTGTTTCATATTAATTTTAAAAAAAATGGAAAAAATCTAATTTTTTTCTAATTGAATTTAACCTATGCCCTGCCAAAAAAAGACTACGTCTTTTAAAAATTTTGGAAGTTATGAAATCACTTTTCTAAAACTCAAATATTTGAAAAGTAGACGCTTCCAAAGTTGTAAAATGTGCGTCTCCCCTAACTTTTAGACTTAGACAGTAAAAATAGAAATATACAAAATACGACTCAGGGGTGGTTGTACAAACGATACTGACGTCAAAACAGTTATTTAAAAAATATTTTTCTTTATATGGAAAAGACCCACAATTCTATTTTTCATTACGACATAGCAGGCGAGTCAAAACTATCAACACCAGGTCGCCTACTCGTAGCTTACTAGCTACGGCGTAGTATTTCGTAGATACGTGCGAGCTACGCGTGAGGGTGCGAGTTTCCCCATTTATTTTGATTTTTTAGAAGGTTGTGAAGAAGTTTCCTCGTATAAAACTTGCATATAATTTAAAAATATATAATTCTTTAGAATAAGCATAACTCATATTATCATCCCTGAGTCGCTCGTCACTGACCAAAACACCACCCTGTAAAATTAGTGCTTTGAGCTATTAATAATAACAGATGCAATTCCGCAGACGCAAAAATGATCATAAGTGCCATAGTCGTTGTCTGGTACTCGTGATACAAGCAAGAAAATTCCTTTGTACGAAACCAAGACACTTGGTGTGTTGTCTGGCGTATTGGTACTTATATTTATTTATTGAATGTGATAATTAAACCTTCTCAATTTATCCAGTCTTATTTAATGTCCTCTTATTATTGTTACGTGGAGACACCCTATTATATGTCATTTAAACTAAAAGTTAAGTTTCGTATATCTCTGAAAGTTAATAGAAATATCCAACGGTGAACTGCCAAATATTTTATGGTATTTTTATACAAAAAAGTTATATGTTCACTATTTCTTTTAAGTTAACTTAGAAAAATATATTCAAGCATTTAGCGTTGGCGAACGGAGTGAGCACTAGGGATCCATTTTACTCAAGAACGCGCTATAAAAGTGGTTTGTTTTTATGCTGAATAATCCAGTTTCTAGCCAATTCAAACAATGTATACAATGGAATGCGAATCTATAGTTGGTTCATAGAAATTCAATAGCGTGTGGATGGAGTGAGCACAAGGAATTAATGGTAAAATTTTAAATACGATACTTGACGATCTGAAATTACAGGCTGTAATTAAAGAGAGTTTCGACAAAATTAAGAACCTTGAATGAATTGGCAAACTTATTTCATTATAAAGATATGGCTGACCGTTTGTGAGGACTGAGTGAGCACACATGTAACGAAATATCTTTCATTCAATCGTATTACAAAAAGAGAATCTTGTTTCTACAATTGTTTTAAACTTGTAACTAAATGCTAAATATACTTTAAACCGAATCTAGAGCCGCTCACTCGATGGATAAGCACGTGCGCTAATCACACGCGTAACCGACGGGACGTCCCGCATGCGAGCACAATAGCTTGGCGAAGTCCACAGGGTTGCCTACGCCATGTACAAATAAATAAAAACACTAGAGCTAATATCCTAGTGCCTCTAATGAGGCTGATGATGATATAGAACACACATAATTTTAATGCAAAATGTTCACACCGTGTGTAAACAGTTCAAGAACTAAAATCAATTATTTTGTTCATTATTTTTACTGGATTTATCTGTTGTCTATCATTTTTGATCACATGATAAACAGTCAAAGTGCGTCTTTGTCTGACTTATTTATAACTGTAGAATTTAAAAACTTAGACATCACTTTATGATCTATTTTTATGAAAGATCAGTTGCGAGATCAATACTTACTTATGGTTAGCAGAAAACACACCAATATGTAGAGGAATTTTCTTCCTTTTGCTAGTTTAACTTTTTTAATTTGATAAGGTATATTCATACAATGCTGTTCACCCCTGCATGTGCATGTCCCCATGCATGCATGCATCCTTTTTGAAGCAATTGTCTTGCACGGCCGACCGTCCGCCGCTGCGTGCAATCTGCAAATGAATCTGACATTGTTCCAGCGTGTTACTATCATTGACTGCGATATGAGTGGGAAATGCTGTCATAAGCACTTGCACGCAGAACTTACTTTGTAGGTACTAATATACAGTGCGACAAGGATCTTCTGGCTAACAGATGACATTGACAGGCGCTAGCATTCAATAAGGTAGCCAGAGCAAGAAAATGACCCTTGATTTAGGGAGTCTATTATTTATTAGGGTCTTTTTTACCCATCCATGATAAAGTCAGTGCTTAGAATGTTGCTGTCCGTTATGAATGACATCATGCACCGACTTCAAATTAATTACGTCTCAGATTTAACTTAAATACTAGTTCAAACCTGCATACTTCATGTAAAAAATACTTTTCTAAAAGCCGCTTTTCTTTCTTCTTCTTCTTTCTTCTTCATACATGCATACAAATATACAGGTCACTCTGAGAACCTTCTTTGGTTGAATTCGGTTAAAAATATTACGTACTGCAGGCGTATCCATACTTTGATCGTTACATTCGACTTCACCTCATCACTCTTCATTGTTTTTCCTTTGCGCTCGACTTTTTGACTCCTCAAAATCTAAATCACCTAAAAGGTACATTTCTGTAAAAAAAAAATACAACTCCATATACCGGTTCTCATACACAAAAATATATTATTTGTAATGATTTATATGGAGTTCGTTGTTCATTTTATGATCAATGATCAATGAAAATTTTCCAAATTTTACACACATGTGTGCAACCTTTCATTTTTCATTTCAATCAAACTCCGTTTTATAGAGCCATTTCGCTCATGAAATATCTTAATAAGTTTCTGTTCTGACTTATAAGCTGAGGTTACACACGAGATCAACGAACATATTGCTTAAATAATAAAGTTGCTAATCACAAATATTGTCCGTTAAAGAAAGCGCTTGCAAAATTCAACAGGCTTGTTATTGTAACGGTGGCCGAGTGGTATAGGCATACGCTTGGATAGCGTAAGACACGGGGTTCGATTCCTCGTCCGTCACAGAGTCACATTTGCTTTTTACAAGTGCAATTTATAGTACAGACTTAACTGAGCCCTCTCAACGTATCAATATGTAAATTACATGCTGGCTCGTCATTAAAATTAAATCCTAAGTCTACCTTCTTAGAACTTTGAGTGGTACCGTTGGGATTATGTATCCTGGTTTTAGATAGTTTTAGAGTTAGACAAATAAGAAGCATGGGGACATTACAATATTAATATAGGGCTGAGCTATAGACTACGAGTGGGATCAAGGGTGGCGACTAGTAAACGGCCACCAGTTAAGATTAAGATGGTTTGCTGCTAATATGTTGAATAAGCAGTCCCCAAACAAACAGCGGCAGGATTACTAGAATAAATTGGGGAAGGCAAGAGGGAATCTGAAACCCTCACCGACTAGGGCATGCTCTCAAATGTAATGATGATAATGGGGTGATAATTAAGTAGCGTTTATAGATAACTTGTCTTGTAAAAGACATCGTGTGCCTCCAGCTTTACCACCGTGGAGTTTATTGGTTTCGTACGGTCAAGTCCTTACATTTTTTGTAGGCTTTTGCTCGGTCACTACACACACAAGTTGTGTGGGCACGATTAAAGGAATCCGAGAGGCTTTTTGCAGGCTTTCATCCAATCGGCCAAGTGAAATTTCGGAGAGTTTTTCTGTGAGTGCCTAATTAACTGTTAGTTGGATTTTGTAGTTAATTGGTATATTGGTGTTCGTGATTGTGATTGGGGTAGATTTGAGGACTTCTTTTTCTCATGTCGATGTTAATACTTTCAAATCCATAGGGTGTAAAATGACTGAATAGTACGTGACACGTGATGGAAAATTACAAAGAATGCATAACAAATAGCGAATCCTGAAAGACTAGAATCAATTTATATTATGCTAATGCTCGGAAGATACGAGTCCGTGACAGATGGACGTACGTGAGACGAATGGAGAACGTCAATAAAATATACAAGGGTTTGAATAGACCCCACGCCATAGATTTTTCTCGGAATCCGTCTGAGGGAATTAAAACACACAGCAGTTTAATTCGCATTAGATAAACATTTGAATAGAACTGAGCGACTGTACATCTTGTCTATACTTCATAATCTATGTATGTTATATTTGAGTTTGTTAGTTGATTTACGAAAATCTTAGGAAGTTTTTATGTTAGATAGCTTATTTATGGGGAAAGGCTAAAATACATCACGCTACGACGTGATGTGAGGGAGTCAAATCTGAAATCAAAACGCGCAGACAAAGTCGCGGGGGACCACTAGTATTTAATAAGCATACAAGACATAGCTGTTCAAACAAAGGCTCGTCTACTCCCATTAAGTATTAGGTACATTCATTAAGAAACTATCATTCGTAAAATTAAAGTAGGTAAAATGAAACCGAAGGGTGGCAGTCTTTCACCAATTAGTCTATATCGATGTTGAGTGATTCGGACGGGATTATTTACCAAGCGAATTTAATTGGCTGCCATTTTGCCATTCAAATCTTTACGATCCAACTCTCATAATCCTGAAAGCATAAAATAAAACGAAAAGAATCCTGCTTACCATATTTCGGAATTCTCGATACATTATGTAATCTGTGAGCATTTGAATATGTCCCAGGGCCTGACGAAGTGCCAGGAATATGTACGGTTGAGGTCTCTCGTGTCTAACCACTTTTTAGCGAAAATTGCTGACATACACTACAGTAAAACAGACGTCATATCAAACAAAAAACGACGCAAGGTGCAAGCAATTTTGGCGCTTAAGGTGACGCATTGTTAAACTTGATATTCTAAAAATCAGTTTCAGTTTCAGCATCCCCGCAAGGGGAGCCCCGCATGAAACTTTTTTATGATCCCTTTCTACAAAATTACAAGGCAGAATTACCCATATAGTGAAGAGTGTTGGGAACAAAATTTAATGGTTAGACGGTGAGCTCAATAGTACACACTATGGTTTAGCTCAACGTTTTAGGAAGGAAGAAATTGAACAAGTTCTAAATTTGTGGCCCAAACAAAAATCGTAAATTGCTTTGCGGAACAACGGACCAACAATCGGCAATTTTATTCCTTTAACGTAGTTCTCGTTTTACGACTTATGTACTTAGTTGGCAGGATGTCGATAAAAATGGAAGTTGTAAATCCTTTTTGATTTTTCTTTTGCAAAAAATGCGGGCCGACATCACATTTCTTATTATTTTGCGTGAGTGGAAAAGTACGGTATAGTATTGTAAACTAAGTCAAAAAGGTATATGACAAACAGACTTAAATTAAGCACCTTAGATCATTTACTGGTGCATTCCATATTAGTTCTGCTGAAATTTAGAAAATATCACTAGCTAAGATGTACCTCGTAGTTGTCCTGTATAAATTACTCACTGCGCTACATTGCAATACGACTCTGAAAATCGGCAAAGCTTCTCTGAAATGTAAAACAGACCTTAAAAGTTGCGAATAGAAAGTATCTGCGTCGCTTCGAATGTAAGCGACAGATTGGCTTTGTGCGGTCCTTAGACTAATAATATCCGATCTGGAGCACTTCTCTGTCAGATTCTGTATTTTCGAATATAGTCATCCTTATTACTAGCTAGGTCATGCTAGCATGAGCAAAAGAGACTACCAGAGTCGTGAATGCGAACTAAATTCATTTTAACTCACCTTATGATTAATAGTCGTAACCAGCGATTGAATTTTTGCGACTAAAAATGTTTTGAACACTAGATGGCAATTTAATGACCATTGATGAAGGTATTTTTGTTCAATAACGACTTTTAACCATATTTTAAATTAACTATTGATGACGCAACCGGCGCTAAACTGACTCGATACATTGTGACCAGACCATGGCATATGAGACCTGTTTTGTGCGTTGATGCTCTATGTTTCTCACGGGTATCAGCTCATCATACAAAGTGACAGACACTTAAGTCGATTTTTTCAATATGATATAAATAACCACACTAAACTTTTACTGTAATTACATAGTACAGATCAATAAGACGATTATAACTGACGCAGTTACGTTTAAGAACAGTGAACGTACTGAACTGTGCGTGGTCTACATGGTGGTGGAGCTATTAGTTCCAATAACAAACTCTTTAACTATTACTACAGACAGAGCTATAAAACTTGTTACCTAATTACAAATAAAATAAACTCTTCCTACTTGCTGAATGTTAGAGTGAAGCCGACGGATAGGTTTCGCGCATTCTATATACATGTACTAATATCCGCCCCAGACCCATTTCCATCCGCAGGTGTGAGTCGAGACCGCATGATTTAATGTCCGATACATTTTCAAGAGATTTACAACGGTATGTTATTTGCTGCACCGTTAAATTCCAATCGTTTCTACGGAACAACCTAAACGAGACAAGTTTACGAACATACACTAATACCTATACTGATTTAGTTCTTGATTTACGCCTTGGGGGCCACCTACTCAGGAAAACGCATGGCGCTTTTAACTCTTTAAATCACTGAAATTATAGGATTTATAGGAAAAACATAATAAACTGAGATATTTTCGAAAAAATACCATATCCAAACAATAATCTGAACATTTGCTGTGACATCGCCTATACGAGTATGTCAATTAGGACTAAAAGGGTCACCAGATTAATTGCAGTCAGGTCCAACCGTTGCGTTCACGTCACGCCCCGCAGACTTCAATACAAGACGAGTACACTCTGTGGCGTAAACAAAAACAAAATTATGTACCTACATATCGCTCCGGCCCAAGATTTATTCACGCTTAGAAACTCATTTGCCGCGCACCACGAAATAAAAAGCAACTCAACAGCTTGAAAAATATTATTTCAGTAAGCGTGGGAGAGGGGCCGGGCGTATCGCGTAATGTCCCCTAATGTGCGCGCATAAAAAACCCCCACTCGCCGGCCGCGAATTCTCCTCGAATGGACTAAATTTTATGTAAATTTCCTTTATGATCTTTCGGCATTTGTCGCAAATTATCGCTGCGGCGTCCCCGTCCCCTCATACATATTTTTCATTTTGTAATATTTCACCGCGTGACGTACGTGCGCGCCTATCGAGTTTCGTATAAATCACGTTCTATACGAACTCCGAACAATTTATCTAACAATATGGACAACTTTTGAGTAAACTTTTGACATACGAAAATATTCTTCTTGATATGGAGGACTATTAAACTTCATCTTGCTATAGAGGACTACAAACATTACTTTGATGTCTCTATAACTATTTAAGAAAAATACTCGTAGTCCTCTAGTCAGAACTACTTTTCTTACTACTTCAGAACTATTTACTTAAAGATATTAGAGACACCAAGAGGAAAGTTTATAGAACATCAAGTTGTTTTGTTTGTATATCATTGTCACGTAGAATAATGAAGCCATCTTCCACATGTCATTGAAAAGGGCATACCCAATGTAAGTATTTCAAAATAGTGCTTTTGTAATAAGTATGAGCAAAGAAAACAACATCTCGAAGCCACGCGGATGGAATTCATTTAAAAACTCATTTCTCAGAGTCACGTAAGTAATGTTATAAGCTGTCGATCGCGCACTGTCTAGTTCGATGCTTCGTGAAACATAAATAACATGGGAATTGATCTTGTTACTACAAACAAGGTGGCAGCGATAGCTTGATACCATTTTCATAACTCAAAGGCGCTGGCGCTGACATGTGTGGCGCCAATAAGCAGATAATTGGCAGTTAATATTTCTAATTTATAAGCTAACTTTTCAGTCCGCTTGTGTGGATTACATAAAACATTGGCAAAAATTGTACGGACTGATAAAAACACCAAAAAGAGCTAATCCACATTACGTTGCGTTGCGTCGGTCTATTACACAGGTGACATTGCAAGAGGGTGCCAAATTTTTGGAGGTGAATGAGACCATCAACATGAACAACGTTTACTATGGGATCATGGTCGAAATAAAAAAAAAACAGCCAGTTAGATTGACGGTCATATATGATAGATAACATATATGTATTAAATATGAGTCAGAATGTCATGAGTGCCCATACACACAGACAACACAAATTCACTGCATCCCGCGAAATTGAGGTTGAAGTACTTACCAAATACGAGTCACCGGAACAAGCTCCGACGACTCTCAAACCTCGGTTTAAGTACCAACGATACTAACATACGAGTACATGTACCGACTGAACCACCGCACGCCAGTTTTCAATCACAAGCATCCAAATTGATCATGCGGAGGAAGTCTCGACTAGTTTTACCTGTCGGACGCCCTGATGGCGCTCGGTAAACGATGCAAAAAAAATCGTGATTCGAGCTTTTATTGATTGACGCTACATGTATATCTTTTAAAGGTTTTAAATTCCTTGGTCCTGTCTACCGCGCAGAAGAAATACGGAAATCGTTTGCACAGACGACACAAAATCGGGCGTCACTTAAAAAAAAGACGATGCGAGGTGAAAGTGATTTTGGCTTTTAAGGTGGTTAAGCGCGAGAGATCGCGACGGTACATAAGTTGGTTAAAAGCTTAAAATGATGTTTAATGCAGCAGAAAATCAGAATAACATAGAGTTGTCACAAACTTATCGAGGCGAAATATCAAATTTTACAGCTTCAGACTACATCCGCTGAAAAGGTTTCTTATTGTTTCCTGCCTTTTTCAGTCCATGGCTCTTCTCCGATCGAAAAAATCTAATAAATGAACGAATCGTGAATGCACTCCGAGTACGTATTGTTCACTAATGTCAATTGGATATCACGACACGAAAGAAAAGATACTGGAATACGAGCCATTGTTGTACGGTTCCATTTTTCGTTTTCCATTTCTCTAAACAAATCCGGCAGGTACCTATCCCTACTACTGGCGAGGGTTATATAATCCCTTTCGCATACAAGTATAGAAAAGTTAAGCTGTTATGAAGTATTAATTTAGCTTTTCTCTATAAATTGGTTTTCAGGGTAATAAGGTAATTTTTATGGTCTGACATCATATTGTGAAGCCTTTATTTTGATCACGTCAAGTTAAATCTGTGTTTGTATTTCACTTACCTATAATAAATGTTATAATTCACTGAACGTACAGCTAGTTGGGCGCTAATAAGCTTATGACACGATATCAATCGTTATGCTTGCCAGACATGACATATTTCATACGAGAACGCCCAGGCATCAAGGATCTAACTCAGACTGAGTGGGCTCCATAGCTCCCTACAATATATTCCCAATATCCGAAGATCCGCGGTATACTCGGTGCAGTAATAAAATATACTACTTACGACACCGAGCCGTGAAACAAATAAACTCAGCTTCTGCTAGAAACCTTCTACGGAGACAGCGTGCCGCCTTAAGACCGAGAAAATGTGGTAGTTGCTTTTTCTTCTCGAAGGCTGCAAAATAAGTCGTAAGGGACACGCTAATAAGAGGAAAGTCAGTAGGAATTTCCTAGGTAAATTAATTATCATTTAAAATGTATTAATTGCAGTAGGTGCAAGGTATAGGTAAAAAAAAACATCTAGCTGCCACAGCGTCCTAAACGCGATAGGCGACAGTGGGGTTTGTCCACTGATCGGACATATGATACGTAGGAGACAAGATCAGTTTATAAAATCAATTACTAACATAATCATTAACTCGTCAAGTATGTGTAAACGAGACACAATATAAATTCCATTGTTATGCGACTCCCGGGTGTCGTTTGATACCAGACTGATTAAGCTATTTTTCTGCTTACACTTTACGGATCAGAGTTATATCCGAAATTATTAACAATTTTTTTTATAAATCTCAACATGAAACACTTTCAGGGTAGCACAATGTAATTTTTTCTTGATAGGTAACCAAAACAAAGAAATTACTAGTAAGGAAGTAAATAATCGTAAAGGTACAATTACATCCATTCAAGATTATTGCAAAAATAAGAAAACACATTATTTTTTACTCTATTTATACCTACTCGTCGAAACAAGTGGAAAGCACTAGATCGCCGTTCGTTCGGCGTTGACGTGCCAACCAATTTGTCGCTTATCGATATACAGCTATGAGCAAGAACGAACTCTCCAATCATGAACTTTATATCAATGGCATTAAGGCAAAGCTCCGTTTCTATGACTTTTCAAACCGTTCGTACCTCCCAGAGCATATGTAGGGGGTGTTACCACCTTCGTACACCCTTACAAATCTTATTTGTGCCCGTTTCGAGAGGAATTCGTCTCGCGTCTGTATCGGAATTTTTATTACCTGCGCATCCATTATTGTGTGATGGCGGCGCTGTAAATCACCAAGACTTACGATTTCTTCTGTTGCTGTGGAATTTTCCTGCTTTTGGACTGAATAAGACCTGGTTTATAAGTTAGCTTATGTACTTACGTACAGGTTGTAAAAGAAACGTGGTAAATACGAAAGAAGATTCTGTTGTTCGAGTAACAATACTGGCGGGACTAAACTTTTGTTTTAACTTAGGTAGGTACGAGTATACATACATACAACAATGATCATGATCAACAAACAAAGCATCTAATAGTTCCACTACTGAAATAAAATTCTGACATACCAAACCGTTCGTCCTAAACAATAATTTGCCTTCGGGATTTTTACCAAATCACGGCGGATCGGTGGCTGTGCGCAAGGTTAGCCCCGGAATACAAATACGAACTGCAACGACCAAACTAGATAGACCCCTAGTGGTATTGGACAACACTCTTTCCTCCCCCATTTCCAAAGCAATACACGGGGGAGGGGAGGTCACCTTACAGTAGCCAGGCACCAGGACAGCCGCGACCACCTGAAATTTCAATTTCGCGACGCTGAATAAATTTATTCGTATTTCGCCTTCTTTGTTGAACCCTGGTATGAAAATATGTATATGCATCCTGCTTTTATTTATAAACGTGTGACGCGGAGAATCCTATTTAAAGCAAAGAAAGAAGTCATTTTATAAAAGGTACCTTTAGGCGCTTATAGTTTTTCTAGGCGCCCCAAAAACACGAGAAGCAAGAGATAAAAATCATGCAGAAAATCGTAAAGCGATCGTAGCCAAGCATTTCAGTGTTTTAGAAATTTCCAGTATTGTTTGGAAGTCAGCCAGCACTGCTATCTGACAGAGACTTTCCCCGCGTGTATAGCAAAGGATGTTTTAATAGCCATACAAAAAAAAAACCTCCTTTACAACGTACATTTTTTGAGAAAACTTCGAGACATTTCCATTACATTACTCCTCGCTTCTTTCTTATTTGAATAATTCAACATTCCTCGACGTGAATGACAGAGAAAGAATGATAAAGCAAAAACCATTAACGTGATTGCAAAATATTCGGTTCTAAAGTCAAATAAAACTTGCTTCGGATTGTCTTTGTTCCACAGCATGTTGGACTTTGATGTTCAGTCGGAAGGTAGAAGATGGATATGCTTAAAATGGTATCCAATTTGAAGAAAAGCAACCTATCTAATATTTCAGAGAGCCACCATCGCGCATCGGCACTCGGCAGTAGATACCGAAGCTTGTTGAAATCATAACATAAATATGTACAGTTATTAAAAAATAAGAGTAATTTTATAACATACTTACACTAATAATCAGATATACATCCAAACATTTAAAAAATCCTTTTGTTTCGACCGTTACTCGTAAATTAAGCTATAAAAAGAGTCCAAAATATAACTTAATTTTTGATCAATTTTGATTGATATTCTACGGTAAATAGAAGCTTTGATTTCACTTCTTATAAAAAATCGTCCGCCTCCCCTTCGAAACCATCTTGGAATCGTAAAGGTAGGTTGAAATGACTTATTGAGATAAACTGTTTGCCGAACGCTCCAAACCAAATTTCCTGTCACTTCGCGAGTTAAATTGTGGCGAGATTTCAGATAGGTTTTCTATTTTTATACGCTTCCCAGGTAAATCGGAATACACCGTAGCTTTATCAAATCAAACGTAAATGTATAAGAGAACGTTCAGACGTACTATGACGAAATAAGCGTACGAGTTATAGGAAAGCGTATTGGATATTTACATATTTTAAAACTGAATATTTAATATAAAAGTCATGTTTGTTACACCACTTATAACTCGAGAGCGAGTGGGCCGATTTTCATTATTTTTACTTTTTTATTTTTATTGGCCCCGAATCTATACTAATATTATAAAGCTGAAGCGTTTGTTTGTTTGTTTGTTTGTTTGAACGCGCTAATCTCCGAAACTACTGGTTCGAATTGAATAATTCTTTTTGTGTTAGATAGTCCAGTTATCGAGGAAGGCTATAGGCTATATAACATCACGCTACGACCAATAGGAGCAAAGATATAGTGGTAAATGTGTAAAAAACGGGAGAAAGAAGTCACTATTCCACGCGGACGAAGTCGCGGGCAAAATAAGAAAATATTCATCAAAACGGGCGGAACTAAGTTCGCGGGGTTCGCTAGTACAAATATATTTAACAGTTTTTTTTACTATAAGGAATTATAACCGTACATAATACTTAGTTTCTGAGATTTCGATGTTGGCCGCTTTCAAAAATTTGACTGTATTTATTTTATTTACCGCCTTAATTTTCTCATAGTTTGTCTAACGGG
Source organism: Pyrausta aurata (assembly GCA_963584085.1). NCBI lineage: Eukaryota > Metazoa > Arthropoda > Insecta > Lepidoptera > Crambidae > Pyrausta > Pyrausta aurata. The sequence goes on along the minus strand of OY757271.1, from coordinate 5,276,017 downwards.
AGTTATGCTGTTAATACTTAGGCCCTAAGTAAAACAATTATGTCCTAGTCCTAGGGCATTTTAAAATAAGTACAATGTCACCAATATCAAACAGCTGCATTGAGGAGTGAATCCTCGATTCCCGAAATTCTTGGTCGGAGTTCCGAGGCCCATGTTCGCAGATCTAACTACCGAGTTTTTCCTGATTCTATGATATCATTTTGCCTTCCTTATTACTTATTTTAAGTTATATTGAATAATGTACAAATCAGTGAATAAAGATACGAGTATTACTGTGATATAATTTATGTTATAGTTTATATCGATTCTTTTTCTAGACCAGAAAAATTGCATTTTATGGCGGTAATATACTACCTATATTATGCAACTTTATTTTTAGCTTTATCTTGTCAAAAGAAATGAGGACCTTTCGAGTCCTACCAAAATTGGACTTAAATATAACGATATTACTACTAAATTATGACACATATTTACACTTTGTTTGTTGTCAAAGTTTACTTGTTACCTACTAGTTTAGTATTATATGAACTAGCCCCTAGCGATAAGACCACGCTCTTTTTGTATTGTTATTTTTATTATTTGCGCTTTAAATATTCTCTAAAATAGTGACCAAATGACGGTTTATTCACTGACTGGACACTAAGCCCGAACCTCATAAAAAGGTGTTTCATACAAGTCCTTTCCCCAGTATGTGACGTTAAGATATAGAAATAATCCCGTCAGGCCCTACTCTTGACCCGAGTTTCCGAATTCGTATGTAACATCATTTAACTTTGTGAAAACTGTCAAATAGTTACACTTATAGGGCTTACTTATATTTTAGGGCGAAGTAGGTAGTGATTTAACGTCACATTTCACTTTATCCAAACATCGTAGTCTCATCAATAAATATTGATCATTTATCTGAAATATCAGGTACTAAGGTATCATGAAATCGGTCCACACGTTTTTGAGTAATAAATAGTGTGACTAACACAACTTTATCTTATTTAAATAGATTTTCTTTGAGTATAGGGGCGGGTGCGGGTGCGGGTGTTTACGCGCCGCCCGCACCTCTGGCGCGACCCGCTATCGCCTCTCCCCGCGCCCCTGTGCCCCGCAGGCGAAGTCTTAATGAAGCGGTTTACCTAGGAGTTCTTGGTGAATGTTGTAACTAAACACAGCCTCTTACTTATGGTACGAGTAAAATAATGCCATTCGTACACCTAGACACAAACCAAATAGTATTGCAGGGTAGGGGCGCTGATCGAAGCAGTCATGATTGTGAGCGAGCAAACACCTTCGTCTCACGCCCGTGATTACTGCACGTATCTTCAGCTTGAGCACTGATTTTCTAACCGATCGACAATATTAACATGTAACGTGTTCCTCACCCACTTACTAACACTATTAATTCACGACTTGAATAAAAGAAAATTACATTTTGGCGTAGTTGCAGGCACACAAGCCAAACAGCCAGGCGCAATGTGTTGTGTGTGTCAAGCGAAGTTGATCTTCACAAAATGTTCTCGTGTACATAAATTGCGTTTTCTTTAATTTTGTATTGGTAGGTGGTGTTCGTGACAGTGACAATGTCGAGTGAGAAATGCTTAATTTCGTGTCTGACGCAAAATCAATAAAGTTTGACTCTGTATTATTCCAAAATCACCCTTCGCAACACAAGTACATTCATTCATTTCAGACACATATTTTTTTGCTGTAAGTAGTATATATTTAATGTCGACCGATTTCCATAATACAACCTCGCCCTAGGGGAGGTCTGGGATGTCACGGCAGAATGCAGAAAATGTGTTCTGTTTTATTAGGGGGCCAATAAATTCCGTACGTGAGCCGGGCCGTCACTATTGAGATCACGTGGGAAAATATGCGATACGTGCGTTCGTCTGTATCGGCCGTATCGGATACAAGGCGGCTAATGAAATATGCCGCGATAGCACTTCGGCAAACACTGCCATATTGGAACGTTTGATATCGTACGGTACGTTTATGAAAGTAGTAAAACCCTAGCAGTCCTCCCTGATATATCCATCAGGGGGCATATTGTAATCTTGCTCAGGCAGTTCAATTCCCACTGAACTAGTTGAGTCGCCAAAATGGCATTGCAACTGACAAAACCTCAATTGTGTAATGTTCTCCCACGCTGATCTGCTGAGTGGATTTTACGAAATCATAATCAGCCTAATGATGATGATGAATCAGTCAATTACTGAACTTAGGCCTCCCCGACCGATAGTTTTATACAGCACTAGCTTATTCCCCGCGACTTCGTCCGCGTGGAATAGTGACTTCTTTCTCCCGTTTTTTACACATTTACCACTATATCTTTGCTCCTATTGGTTGTAGCGTGATGTTATATAGCCTATAGCCTTCCTCGATAACTGGACTATCCAACACAAAAAGAATTATTCAATTCAAACCAGTAGTTTCGGAGATTAGCGCGTTCAAACAAACAAACAAACTCTTCAGCTTTATAATATTAGTATAGAAGTGGCCTGCGTCCGGTATACTATAACAAGATTTTTATAAGGCCCTCTGTTCATCTTGCTGCACTAGATCCTCATTTTAATCCTTTCTGCACAGGGTAACTACTCAAAAGTGTGCAAAACGAATGATAACTTGTCATAACAGGCTTTGAATTTCCAGTTTGTTTTAGTTTTGTGTAAACCACATTATAATGACTTTACTGGAGGGCTTAAGTTAAACTTGCGGACACTTGAAGAAAACCAATTTAAAAGTGCACAATAACATCAGCCGTGAATGCTAACAGTGAGCTATCACCGTGTTACGTTTAAGGTGATTGCCACAACACAGAATGTAGCGGATAACTTGAGTGCTAAGCCATTAGTAATTAGTAAATTAATACAGAGTGAAATTTTAATCATACCGAAATTTTTGTAAAGACTCCACTGAAAAAAATGTGCTGTTCCATACATTTTGACGCGCGCCAATTGAACTTTTGTATGGAACAGCTGTTTTTTTCTTTCTCGATTTCACTATTGCCCCCATAGTAAAAGTGGTTCATATTCATCAGCGGAGTCTTTACACAAAATTTCAGTACTGATTAAAATTTCAGCCTGTATGTTGACAAACTCCGTAACATGACTCAATTTGTACTTACTATTTCGTAACTACTTCGACAAAAACAAGATTACACTAGCATAGTATTGATATCTAATGAAACATTTGGTTTTTAAATCAACATATTGTTACTAACGCTAGAAAAATAAGAACCTAAAGTGTGTACTTATAGCTACAAGTGCGTCGATTGGATATCAATATTATAGGGTGGTGTAAGTTAAACCTAAGGGCTCCTGGGAATAGAAACTTTAGTTTTATTTCCTTGTTTTAGCCGACTGTCAGTTTCTCATTGAGAGAGTGAGATACTCACACATTTGATACTCGCTCACTCGTACAAAGTGCCATAGACCTTACAAAGTAGACCGGGCGCTTCAGGGTGTAGCCGACGCGTCCGCTCCATTCCACGGACATATTTTGCAATTTCATTTCCTCTGGGAGGGCACCGGCACGGTTTACGCTACATCTTATTCTTTGCGGAAGTTTAATATTTCTGCCTCGCAATCTTTACCATAAAGATGACAGTTAAGTCGATGTTATAGGGGCGGCGTGAGAAACTCTGAAGAATGCAAAGCAGCACCAACGGTGACATTGTTCGTGGTAAACGGGGTGGTAATGAATAACAATTCGCAGGGAATTTCTAAGCTTGTAAGTTAGATTCGCATTTTATTGTATAAAGTAAAATAAAAACTGATGTAATGTTATACGTCAGGCAAAATGCAAGCCTGCAAAAAGTATTTAGGTCCAAAAGATAAATTTACTTAGGTGGTACTGTACAAAGGTATTGTTTGGATTCAATATTTTGAATGAAGTGGGGTTGCAGCTTAATAGTCATTAGGTAAATACCTAGCTACATACCTACAACCGTAATTAAGAGCCATATGACAGTCTGGAGATTCTCAGATTTTACCGAATTTATCAATGTGTGTGTGCGATTTTATATGTCCGGGACACAAAAAAATGTTAACTGTAATTAAACAATTTTGATACTTTATCTCTAGGTAGTAGGCTATGCGTATGATGAACACAGAAAATGATGGTCTTATAAAAGTCGATGTGATAAATTAATGTTATACCAGTTTTTTTGTATTTAAAATACCTATTACGAATACAGTGAATACAGTTCGGAATCAGGGCTCGCGTCAATTCCGTTCGCGAACATTTTCCTTTTGATAATTATATAACTAAATTCACACATTTAAACACAAACGTACAGTTATAATAACGTAAAAAACTTACAGCATAGAAAAAACGAAATGCATCCAAAGGGTGAAGACAAATAGAGGCGGGTAACACGCACTGACCTGCAACGACTAACCAGTGTTGTGCCGTGTTGGCTATTTCATGGAATTGAAATGCTTTATAGAGACTTTTCCGACTCAAGTCTTGATTTGAATCTTGTTTTAAAAAACATTCTAATGTGAGTCGGTCCTTATTTGGATTTTTGTAACGAATTTCTAAAATATTTCGAGATCAAAAAAAGATGACTTGGCACATCACTAGTCAGTCGGTTCAGGTCGGTACCAGTTATCTGCCTCTTTATGTCTTCACCCAAATTGTGACTCTGAGAATAGGTATTTTTTTACGAATGTGAACTCCATGAGAAACGGGGACTAAGGTTTATTGGTGAATGCTGCCGTTGGTTCTGCGCTTGATCAACCACGTGTCATACCAACTGGGTGCTATGAGGATTTATCAACACATAAATACCTTTTAGTGTGACGCTGTTCTTTGATATGATTTGTATTTTGATATATGAAATATGTGACAAGTTACTATAGCTGTCATTCAGAAAATGTAGTTAAGAAGCTTTCGATCAAGATTTCATGTATTTTATGTATAACAGATGATAAATAACATCATTTTTTTTTTGTTTTAATAAATTTTTCAATAATGAAATATTATAATATGAATGTGGACTTGAATAGAACCATAGAACTTAATGGCATTTGCGTACAATTTGAATACAGGTTCATATTAACTACATACACATCCCATGAAACTAAATACTAAAAACAAAAGCCCTTATTCGTCTTTAATTTTGTTGGGTTAATGATCACTTCACCGCCATACTATTTCAACAAAACCGACTTCAAAAACAAAAGTCACCAAAATTTCTTAAATAAACTCTTGAAAGGACTCTATTTCAGGCAAACCTTGTCCTTGGATGGAATTCTTTTAAGAGATTATTCAAGACTTTTTAGGGTATTTTATTTTTGAAGTCGGTTTAAGTAATTTTATTTGCAAATTGTTAGTGATTAAAATCGAGGGGAGGGGGTTTCACCTTTTGAGTCTGCTCTTTAATAAGCTACAAAGTACCTTACATAAGTTCCGGCGTCATAATCACTGAACTCCTAATCATTAAGGAGTTCCACTATCAGCTCAGTTCTATAAAATAGTGACTATCAGACGTAAAAACACGTCAACATTGAAATACTAGTACAAAAACACTATACACGTCTTTTAGATTTAAGGGTTTCCCTCGATTACACCAAGACCTCATCATCAGTTCCGGATTTGGCCACAATGGGACCAATTAAAAGTTAAACCCTATAAGAAAATGAAAAAAATATCTAATCTGTCAACAAATGACTGAGATAAGAGGATAATATACATACAAAAAATAACATACAATCTAATTGATAACCTCCTCCTTTTGAAATCGGTTAAATAATAACTATTCGCCAGCAGACACACAATATCATAAAATGTACATTCATTACTCAGTTATCCCGTAAGGAACGTGAGTCCATTTTACCCGTTGCCAGTTTTTATGGATGTACTAGTGGCCCCGTAAACTGTGTTTCGTATCGAGCCTCAGCGCGCCCCAGCTCCGTTTCATAATAACTTAAGGGGTAAGAGGTAAATACCAATTCAACAAAGTAAATATCATGAAAATCGGTCTACCGTTGTTAAACTATAAAGTAGTGTTAGCAACCCCGGAGTAACGGCAACACTACGGGCCTATATAAACCGAAGCAGACCAGCGAGCGCCCTCTTTTGGCCGTTGGCGTGCGCTCTGTTAACATTGGACTAGGACCGTGTATATTGTTTTTCTATTTTCACGTTAAATACCTGTAATTATTTTAGTTAAGAAATAAATCAATACTTTCTTTATTTTTGTGTGTAAATTGTTGTTTTTTTTTAATCAAATCTGATCTTATACTATCTTGGTACTATTGCCTATTCTTGGCCTAATTAATTTAGTATTTGTCTAAAATTGACATTTAACTGTTGGTGATAGAAACAGTTTGCTCATCATGTACCACAATTTTATTTTGTGGAGAATTTTTTATTATTATTATTTTTGTCGATAATTTTGGTCCTAGTATGTGCACATTTTGTTTGATCAAGTTTCGAAAATACACAATGTATATGATAAAATATCTTTGTTTTAACTCATGAACCTCTTGAAATAGTCGCCATATACGCAAATATTTCTTGTTTATAGTATTAATAAGGATTCCTTTCTATGCAAGTTTACTTAACATTGATTTATCATTTAAATACAACTTCAAATCGATACAAAAGAACGAATACTTTTTTGTTATAATTAGAGACCATCGACGATCCAAATGCACTATGTGGCTTTATGCCTGTTGCATAAAGCCTCTAAGCGAATTGGTCGCCGTATAAAATTTGTGCAAAGCGTGATATTTTCAAATTTGGAATGAGTATCATACACGAAATAAAAGACTAGCAGCGAAGACAACGAGCGACACACCCTTCCCCTCCGAGCGCTCGGCGCTGTCTGTCAAATTTCGATCGAAGATGAACGTCCGTGACAGCTCCAAATCTCAAATTTATAGGTTACTTAAGTAAGATATTTTGAATATATTGTACACGATAAAATCAAGAATTTAGATGCTAAGACAAAGATAGGAACCTCTATAACATTGTTCTATCTAATAACACAGAATAAGTGCAATGTATCTCAGAGATAATCGCCTGTCTTTAGGTGCGTATTTTATGCCAAAACATGGTTTCAATTTTGTCTTCATTTGGAATAACCAGAGCAATAAATAAAAAAAACAGAGTCTACACCTTGTAGACGAACGTAATTCCCTTCAAGTTTATGTTATTTCGATAGCTGATGTCAACAACTGATCTAGAAAAGTGCACCAGAAAAACCGTGAATTTGGCTTCTATGATTGCAAATTACAGGCATTTTAAAGATTGAATCAAAAATTCAGAGCTTACATCTTATGAAGATAGCTTATTTCTACACAAATCAGTCAAAAAAAGTTGTCAGTTAAGTCATTTTTGGGGAGAAAACTGCACTTGAACTTTGTTAGAAGGTAGGTGACAGCAGCCTTAACTATTTGTATTGACTGTTTGTTTGCGAATCCTTAAACGTACAGTAAAATCACATAAAAACATACGCATTGAAAGAAAATAGGACACTTATTTTTATTACCCCCACAGAAGCTGGAAAATTCTCGTCTCAACCAATCATTAACTTAATAATTGCCAACATATCGCGTTCCTTTGTTCACAAACACAATCCAAATGCTATGAACGCTTGATAATAAAAACTCTTCGCCATAAAAATATTTATCGATCAGTATAAAACCCGAGCTCATCTCTCGCTGATAATACCCGCGCTAATAAATTCCACATTTTATACGCACCAAAGTCCGTGCTAAGCACAGAACATAAAAAACGAGTAGAAGTAGTAAGTAGGCGGGCCCCGTGTAGCGACGCATAGGCCAAGCTTGGCGCATCTCATGTTTCCGCCCCCTTTTACGCGCTTCAGACGGTGACAGTTGCTCGAACATTTAACACGTTTTGCTGTACGGATAAAAAACTTGAAATATGCCGACCTGCACTGTGTTAGAGTGCAAAAACGCAAACACTACAAAGAATTTATCCAAAGGAGGCGTGACATACCATCGGTAAGTAATATTTTATCATTATTTCAATAGAAATTGTGAATTTTGCAGAAAATAACAATCCATAAAAAATTACAACCTAAAACCATTCTACTGTTCATGGAGATAAGGTCGAAACTATATTTTGACTGTCACTTATTCTCGAAATGCTACTCATTTAGGGGATGACCAAATCAAAATATCGATAAGTTAGCTATCGATACTTGTTATTGTGTGACATAAAAAAGTAAAGATTTAAAAAGGTTGATAAATTGCTGTTTTTTTACAATTTTTTTTCGTATATAATTAATAACTTAATATTATTTTTTTAAGGTTCCCTAAAGATCGATTCATAAAAGAAAAATGGATTGCAGCAACCGGTAGGCAACATTTTCGGAGAGGTGTATGACACGGAGATTTATGTCTCTGAACTGTTTACAGCGGCATTAGAATACTCCTTTAAGCTACAGGAATAGGAAGGATTCGGCATCAACATCAATGGCGAATACACACACATCTCCGTTTTGACGATGAATAGTCGTTGTGACGTTGTGGCAAATACGCTGGAAGATCTGTTGACTGGGGAGACGCAGTTAGCAAGTGGGTCTAAAATGATATTTAACTATATTGGAAGTTGAAATGACTACTTATGTTTTAATTTATTCCTTATTTATTATTAGTGAATAAATGTAAATCAACTGTCTCTTGTAAATAAATACAGATTTTTCTTAAACGTGCGTTTATCGTCTTCTCATAATGAACATTGCCTTTAATTCTTTATTGTGGTATTTTTTGTCATTTATAGCTTAGAATAAAGAAGTCATTAACAGTTTGTGTATTTTTTATAAATGATGTCATAATTAAGAAGATAAGAGAAACATCGTTAAACATAACGCTGTCTCATGTTCCATAACAAAAATATCGACATGACTATCGTATCGTAACCATCCCACCTCTATCTATCAATGATTTTCAAATAGCATCTGTCGTCAGGTAGCGGAACTATCTGATAGTCAATAAAAGGCATCTAGTGTCGGGTAGCGAAACTATCTGGCAGTGAAAGGTAACCAATCACAACAAGACATTCTTGGTGTGCGTGATAATGTGATATAATCACAAATGTGTTAGTTTGGTCACACTGGTTTTCATACAAATAGGAGTTAATACTACTTCTATCGTTTTTTATGTTCTGTGGTGCTAAGCATTAAATCTGCCTATAATGAATTAAGTCAGATGCAGCCACGGCTCAAGGACCTGGCTCTCCGCCGCAATTTTTTCAAGTGTACCCATTTACACATTTAATTAAATTCTCACTGTTTTAATTTGACTCGGCAACGCGAAATTACTGCGCACTATTCAAAACCACCGCCGGCGGAAAATCGCGAATCGAGCACAAGCAGATATAAATACTTTCATTTCCTTGAACAGACGGAAACTGGAATCTGAAGTTTCAATTAAAATAAGTGCACTGATTCACTAGTTGAGAACTAATTTTCTGGAAATGCATAAATAAGATATGTATGTTCGTATACCACGAAACGGTTGCACATATAATATAACAGCGTAGATAGACGTTATATGTTATCAATCAAAGATAAGAACGTCTATCTATTTCTCACGGTGTTTAACCGCTAGCAAAGTACGAATCGATTTAGAATAATTCACCATCTGACGCGGCTAGCCACGACTATGAATAATGAATCAAAATATCTGGCGCTAAACCACACTCAACTTCGGAGAACCTCGCAAACATGATAAGTATTTCAATTATACTATCATTGCCTCCAATGTCTACCGAATACGGTCAATTTCCCCGGAATCGTTTCTCCACTTTAATGAAATAAGACTGCAATAATCAATAAAGTCTTGATAGGAACTATTTTCAGAGTTCGGCTCGTATATTTCACGAGAAAAGATTTTAGGTTCGTGAAGTTTTCTGGAATATTTTACTATTTTTACCGGATAAGGTACATAATTCTTATAGAAAGGAATAAATGCAATTTGAACCTTATTTCTTTTTAGTTTTCAGCAAGCTCTATCAAAAAGATTCCGTGCTAAATGATAGTTAAGCTGTCTCTTGGGATCATAATAATAATAATAAATATACTTTATTGCACACCATAAACAATAAATAATACAGAAACATCTTAAATATTAAATAGGAGTACAATTCAGGCGGTCTTATCATCATCATGGACGATGTCTAACGTTTATTTTCTCTTATTAGCCATTTAGGGCACTGGGTGTATAGTCACGCTGTAAGGCTGAGAAAATTATGACAATAGAAAAGAGATGGCTGTTAAATCATCTTTATTCACGTCGTAACGAGAGGAAAGCATGAGTCCTAAGCTTCAACAGTTAGATAGGTTAGTTTTAAAAGTAAAATGAGAAACGGGCAAAAACTTATCTATTATTTAGTGTTTTCCAATCTTTTCAGTCCAAAGCCTAACTAACTGACATTATTTTCAATACAAAAGGTAAATTGGTAAGTATATTTCATTCTGTAGCAGATGTCTAGCTGTAGAGCCTGCGTGTGACAGGATACAGGAGCGCCTGCAAAACATATCGGAACGAAACGAACTGCCGAAACAGTTTTAGAGCTAAATAAAATTACCGTAGGTTTTTCATCCACTCCCCTGGAAACAATTCGCCAAATGACCAGAAGGGGAATAAAAATGAACACTTAAGTTGTTTTATTTTGGACGTAATTACGGGCATTTTTAAAGTACCTAGGGCTCTTAGTTCGCAATAGTGTTATAATAGTGTAATTTTTATGCTGTAAGGATCAAAATGCAATTGCAATTAGGCAAATGCAATTGCCTAATTGTCTGTGTTCTGTCTCGAAGCGCTGGTAGGGCCCAAAAGATAAGGAGACATGTTTCGACCCTTTCAGGGCACATTTTTTTTTCACTGTATATTTGACGTTCATACCTAAGTTTCATGACCTAAATTGAAACAAAGATTTTGAATTTGAAAAGCATTCGATTTTTGAATATTAGGATGATAGTTTTTACGACGCTTGTAATCTATACACATTTCCTACACAAATATTAGGTATAAGTAAAGGTTTCTGCCTACTACACCCTAGCATGGTACCATTTCCGTTCTAGTAACGTGTCAGGCAAATAAATATTATTTGTATTGAAAACTTTGACAACTTACCCACTAGACCGTTCCGTCACCGACCAACACCAGTGCCGTATGATACTGTGTAGTGGGCCCAGACCTTAAACCAAATAAATGCCGCTGGAGGTTTAAAAAAAACTAAGAAAACTACGAAGAACACCACTTCAGACTCAAAGACCAATATGATTGAAAAAATATGTTTGCCAAAAGCCTATAATCATCAAGAGACATAAATCAATTGCAAAAACAAGTCATAAAATTTTATTCACAAGTCGGCAGAGGGACATAGAACCATAGAATGAATGTTTTTATACCCCTCACTCACGAGTCGGTTAGTAAGACGTTACTTCAGACGATCGTAACGTTTTCTTCACTGTAATGTTGCCGAAAGTAATAAAAGTGGAAGTAACTCTACTGGGTCAGAGTTAAAGTTACCACCCTGCCCGTGGGAATGAAAATAAACTGGGACGATTTTTTTAACAAAAAAAGTACCTTTAACTGAAGATCTATTACAGACTGACTATCCAAAATAAATTATCGCACGGGATGACCTTTTCTGTTGTTGTTCATCGATTAACTAACACCTTCTACTTATATTGAAAACTGCCTCGGTAGCGCAGCGGTGAGAGGGTCGCATTTTAAAACGACGGCTGCGCCGGAGGTCCCAGGTTCGATTCCCGGGTCGGGCCAAAAATATGTAAAAATATGGTCGGGCCATAATCTTATATTAATAGTACGATTAGACGACCAGACGACAACCTATCAATCTTGTTCTAATAGAAACCGATATTAGTAGCTAGGCCTTACCAAACAAAGCAAGACCGAAAATGGACCTACGTCATAGAATAAGCATACCTACTTAAAAATGCCTAGATAGGTAAAAGTACCGAGCTACATTATCATGGCTCAATATTTTATTCACAAGTAGGTTCTTCTAACTAACCAAATAATATTATACCTCCAACGACCTATGAATACTCTACAATAAAACGTTCCATCGTCTTGAGTCCAAAATCGAGTAGGTACTCTTAGGAGTTTCGACTGCAGCAATAATGCAGTCCAACTCCGAGCCGCGGTTAGACAAAAAAAACTTTCAAAACTGAAAAAATACGGCGGCCATACTTTTCTGGCGGTAACTTTTCAAAAAGCAATAACCGCCGCCATCTATCTACCGGTTCAATTCAAAAGAATAATAATTTTAGGGTGTATTTTTTGCTGCGGCCAGTGTCCGGTCGCGAGCGCGTTTTATTGCACACTATTCCTGCGAATAAACGCGCGAGGGGGAATAATGGACCTTCCTAGGGGGGTCTCATCCTCTGCTGACCCACCAACAGACATAACCCAAAATCGACAGCCATGCCGAACATACCAATTCAGTAGCTCTATATAAGATCGGTAGTTTGCCACCAAAGGGAAAAATAGTACCTATGTGTTAGGTAAGTTCTTAACACTTACCTCGACCTACTTACTTATTTCTTTCTTCGCTTAGGAAGTGGTTAGGTTTTTCAAACACCAAAAATGTTGGTAAAAACTTCATCTTGTCTTGAACATGTCGAGATAAGAAATAATTGGCAGTCGACATGAAATTTAAGTAGAGAACGCCAGGAAATTAAAATCATATAATTAATATTATGGGCATGTTTCATCATCGGCAAATAAGCACTAAACAACAAATATTTCAAATATGGAACGTCAAGCAACACATTTTCAAATATGGAACGTCATGAAGTTTTGGACAGATAAGCTCATTCAGACACTATTATGTACCTACTTACATAACCTTAAACAGTTACTTACCATTGAGTTGGCGGTTCTATTTAGCAGCGGCAGTATTGGCTGGCCGGCGAATATTCAATATATTTTTGCCTGCAAACTGAAGCCAGGCTAGCTGACCACTAATCAGCGGTCCAGTGATGTACGATTGTCTGTGACCACAAAGTTTGTGTTCCAATATTAACAGATCAGATAGCAGATATGTTCAGAAAGTGTGTCCAATACAGTCTAAAGAAAGACATAATTTGGCACGTTTTTAAACGCATTTATCACCTAAAATTACAAACAGTAGAATTTCCAAATTTCTCTTTACAGATAAACCCCTTTCCTTCCTTTCCCGTATTTATAAGGCTCTTATCGAACGTGTATAGCATCCTCTGAATCTGAATCTGAATCAATCATGAAAATTCCAATTCCATAACCCGATGATGTATGATTTGAGAGATCTAGCCAACCAACTCATATAATAATGATTGAAATATACACATCAATCTATAAAACGATTTACTGTTTTGTCAGTAATACTTAATATAGGTAGAGTCTTACTATTCTTTTGAATTAGACTATCTGCTTATTGCAGTGTTGTAAAATAATCGTTTACCAGATCGTTTAATAAAACAACTCAGCACCTACTTTTCAACAAATTAATGTACACTTCTCTTCGATCGAATATGTTAATGGGATTAAAAAACAACAATTTGCATCGCCGGAACTCAATATCTGCCTGCAAATAAATTACTGAAAGAGGTTCATCGCTTTTTAAACCCGTTGGTGTAAATTTGATTGCTTATTAACGCGAATAAGGTCGTTTTACACGGGTGGATAATTCTGGTGAATCGTCACGAGTCCTTTGGGCGTGAGCTCGAAATTTTCAATATACATGCACGGGGTTAATAAAATTCCCCTGCCAACTACAGGTAATCGTGCTAGAATCGACAGCAATGAGATTTTCCTAAAAGTTGCGAAGTGTGTTATAAGTAGGTATAAAGTACAAAGTTAGTAGTAGTTAGGTACAAGTTAGTTATAATTCATACATAAATAGGTGTGATTGTGAATTTGTCGGTAAAATACTCGTAGTATGTTTGTGCATGGCATTTTAGAATGTTGAAAGCTTTTTGAAATGAAAACATTTGAGCTGATTCGCAAACGAAGGTATAAATAAAAAAATACAACACAAATCACAAAAGCAAACAGTAGAATAAACTGCTAAACTGAATCTCCATCGACCGAGTCTTCGTTGTTTTGAACTGTTCTAAACTAGCAAGTTAGCAACTATGGGTATCTTACTACCCATTTCGCAAAGAAGCAATTCCGTAGAAAAACTCGGAAGTTAACGGCTCTTCTGCCCTCGCTCGGATTGCGGGCAACTTTACATTTACTTAGTTACTAACCTACAACTCGCAAGTCAGACTGACTTTTTCTAGATTTTCTTCCAACTCTTGGCAAAGTCTAAAGGGAATATTTGTCTTAGGACGTGAAAATGTTGACCTTACTCGGGCGGGTGTGGAGACGTTTTGGAAGCGGCGCAGCGAAATTTCGCAAAGATGCTTTGCTTTTTTAACGAGTTTGTCAGGATTTATTTGCGTCACAAAGTTTCTGTCCAGGTTCTGCTGTATAAAGGTTGAGAAAAATAAGTTATTATTTAATCAAAAGGTAAGAAATCATCGTACGTTTGTTTTAAAAGAAGAAGACGAGAGAGCCAAACCTAAATGTGTAGTCAGAAGAAAGACAGACAATCTTAGTCTTATCTTAATTTAAAAACACGGTTTTAGATTAAAGAAAGCTATTGCCAGATTTTTTCGTATACATACCTAGACAAAACCTCTTCAACAATCCGATCCCAGCCCGCGTGGTAAAGTAAGTATGGTTCATACTGGTTCATACCACCTCATACTTGGGGTGCGGCCTTTGCCTAGCAATGGGATCTTAACAGGCTAACTATACTTTTTTACATATCTAGAATCTAGGTGTACGAAATTTTTAACAAAGTTTAGCATAGAAAAGCAGCCTTACGGTGAACACATGCTGTACGACGTAACTTTTAACGTCGGAGCGAGCAATCGATCACATTCCTTATTTAACCCCCGTTTTCAGCCTGGAAAAATACAAAGCGGGGTACGTAGCACAACAGACGGCTCCGCTGCCGGGCACCACTCGTTATTTCTCGTATTCAATGTTCCAGAATGTTCACGGGTTTCTCGTTCGCAATTTTGCTTTCAATGCACTACTCTCGTCTCATTTTATGCAACGTTCTCCACGCTTACGCTATAGGCATAAGTCCGCGCCGATACCAACCTTATCTCAATACAATACAGTACAACAACTGAACTGCAGTCTCCTCTTTAAAGCACTTTTATGATAAATCTATTTCGATACACCGTTACTGCGAATTCTATCTCCCGATAACAACTAACTTTCGAGATGGAACGGCTATTTATACGGTATAACACTCTCGATGCGACTCGAATACAATGCTTTTATGGTATCTCGTTCATATTTGAACAATACTTTTCTCTATTTACTCTTGAAAGTATTTTTACTGTTAAATATGTCATTTTAACTACAAATTGTGAAACTAAATTCATAAGCAAACAAAACTGCACTGGAGATTAAGTGTTGTGTTTCGCTCCTAGAAAACCCTACAGTTTTTACTACCTTTAGGCCATTTTACAGGAAAACAAATAAGCAGGCTACTTAAACCGAGACAAAAAGTAATGAAGCTTTAGATGATAAATTTATAGCCCACATAGTAAAACTCTTTGATGTATCTTACCTTATATGCTACTTTGATTCAACTTTTAAGCGATGCAATGAGATAATTTAATGAATCAACCTGTAAACATAAACCGAGAGCAATGATACATCACAAAAACTAATTACGCAGTCGCAGAGTCCGAAACAACAGCAAGCACTCCTCACAGAAGTTTTAATATCAGGTGGCTCACAAAGGCTCGGCTGCAAACGAATCGTACATTTTCGCGGCGCCCAAAAACGTTTGCGAAACGCTGGGCGTGGAACGAAAACATCAGACTCTCTACTGACGCCCTAACAATTAGTCACATTCGGGACGTAAGCGTCAAGATGTAAAGACAAAGCTTCCATTTCCATGTAAGTACGTATTTGAGATCCATATTCCCGATAGCATAGTCTAAAGAGCGTTTCTGTTAAACTACCGCGGTAGTTTAAGTTTTTATAGTCCGCAGAGTTTTCTGTACTTAAGTTAAAGGCAACTGAAATTAACATTGACGACACGTCTGGTGTAGTGGTTAGCGCTCCTGACTACAAAGCCAGCGGTCACGGGTTTGAATCCCGTATGGGGTTTATCTGATGGGTGGGCACTAACATTTAATTCTGAACGTGAGTCATGGATGTTCATATTTTATTTTAGTATCATAATCGGCGCCAACTTCTGACGCATACCTATTTATTTATTTAATGGAGAGACGATCTAATCTACTCTAGATTCTAAACTACCCTTGAATCGGAAACTGACATGCAGAGCCACACTATTAATGCATACACCTTAAAACTACATGCTCAGGGCACAACCAACTATTTAGGTGTCTACTTTTTTCATTTGCAGATATGAAAACAAAAGCTTTCTAAAATAGATTTCAACAAAACAGACTGTCTTTCTTGATTATGTATACTTACCTATTTTTCTGCGACTTTATTGCTGACTTGCCAAAGAGGTTTCAGTTTAAATACAAACCCCAAGACAAAGGCTGGGAGGGCAAATAAAAAGCAACGGTTATAGGCGGTGGCATTATTAAGCGCTTTCTTGCCCGCCGAGCCCAGTTTAGGAAGAGAACAGACACCATAAGAGAGCGGAAAGATAGAGATACATAGGATTAATAGAAGTCATCAGGTCTAACCTTTTAAGAGTTCCGTACCCAATGGGTAAAATCGGGACCCTATCACTGAGACCTCGCTGTCTGTCCGTCTGTCTGTCACTACCAGCTGTGTCCCAAGAACCGCGAACGCTAGACAGTTTCACAAATTATGTATTTTTTCTGCTGCTGCTACAACAACAAATACTAAAAACAAAATAAAATAAACATTATAAGGGAGTTTTTGGCCTATTTTCCTAGTCAAAGGTACGGAACCTTGTCAAACGTAACGTAACATATGCTTTCGTGAAGGATATAAATGGCTGCAGGCTCATTGATTATTAACTAATATTCTAAGTGTTTACACCTTATCAAATTTTTATACCTCTACTGTGTGAAGTCCTTTTGTCCCACCACCCCACTCGTAATGTGGTCGCGCCCTTACAGTCCACATCACTCCCTTATTTGTTTATCTTTATTACATGTAGGTATTTGTCCGCGGTTTCTTTGCCACACAATAATAATGCTGACCTTTGAACAGAATTCTGCGAAATGGATCTGCTTATTCGAAGGCTCTTTAGTTTTGTTACCACTATTTGTCTTCTTTGATTACGAATGAGTCCAACCCTTTCTGGGTCGATAGGATCTTGATCAGACGATCTTTATTGCTTAGATGCTAGATAAACTTAATGATATCGACGATTAATTGTATTTTTCAGGTAACTCTGTGGCCTATGCTCTCTTTTTTACTGCACCTTTCTGTTACACCCTGTATACGGTATTTACGTCATAAGTGTATGTATGTACATTTTGTAATTATTACAGCACTCTCTTTATTTTGTCCCTTCATGACTTTCTCCGCGCCTGTATTTTCTGTTTCTGCTTATGACACAGATCGAGTAAAAAAAGTAGCCTAAGAATGACTGTTAGAGAAGGCTAAGGGCATTAAGTTCGCCATAATACAGCTTATTTGTGCATGAAGTTATACATACGGATACGCTATGCAAAGCTCTAGCTAGCTGGCTATAACATGCACGTACTTTCGAGGGCACTGTCGCCTAATCACTTTAAGAAACAAAATGGCTCGCACCTTGCGTCGTCCTTGTTTAAAAATTTATGCACATTTTGTGTCATGTGAGCGATCTCAGTATCTGAAGCATTATTTTAAACCAAACAAAGGAAACTTCACCAGTTACTAATATTTTAAGTTAAATCAGACAAGAATAATGTGAACAAAGTAAGCTTTATCTAACAGATCCGCCCAAGACATTTCAGATAACATGCTGCTCTTTTGTCCGACAGAATCTTGGCAACGGAACTCTTTTACTTTGAACCGAATTTCAGAACTGTATCAAAGACTATATTTTCTCTTCTACTTTATTAAAGCTGTTGGACTACAAATAATATTTTTTTATCATATTATCCCTTGTCAGTACATATTTAACCAACTTCAACAAAGAGAAGGTTAACAATTGGGCTGTATATTGTTTTGTTTTTATGTATGTTCCTCATACCTCTGTGATTTTTGTACCAATTCTTATATCATTTTTATACTGTTTATTTGGTGATATAACTAAATTTTACTAGCCAAGTAGGTAGTATTAATGAAACACATCAGCCTAATTGGACACTTATCATACTTAATCAAAGAACCTTCATGAGTAGTTAACAATATTTACAAGAATTCACTAAAGTTAATGTTCACTATCACTATAAAATTCAAGTCCATTCTCCTACAAAACACACATGGTCAATTCAGGACAAGTTTCCCAAATGTTTTGGGTGTCTGTCAATCATTGTGTATCTTCATTGGGTCAGTGAACTGCGCTGTGAGGATGTAGAACAGTGCTGGAGCAGGTACCAGTGACAGATACCAGAGTTCTCTGAAACCAGTCAGCGATATGATCCCGTATGCGTGCACCAACCAATGACCCACAAGGATTATCAGGTTCCGAGTGTCCGTCATTGAAGATATCAGCAAAGCTGGAGCTGATTGGTCGATTTTGATCGAGAAGTGAGATGCTGATGTCATCATTGATATTATTATAATGATGTATGGGAATGAGCAATCTGGAAAGGAAAATAAAGACACTGTATAAAATATTTTTAATGCTTTGCATTTATACATTAGTAGAGTATTTATTCCCACAGAACTGGGTATATAAATCACATTCTATTATACAGGTACTTCATGTTATGAATGAATAAATTTTGGCAAATGGTCACTTCTCTACATAAAAGTGTATATCTCTTAGAAATTTATAACCAGATAGCATGACTAGATCAAGTCATCAAATATGGAATTAATGAAACAAATAATAAATTAATACTTACATATCAGCCCTGCAGCTACTGTATGTATAAGAACTAGTATTGGGTAGAAATAGAGAGCACAATATATGGCCTTTTTCCCTGAGTTGGGAGAGTGCCATGCCAGCAGCCATGGCCTCAATGTTATGGTCATTAGCAAACTAAACGCATATATTAGTAGCACTATTGTGTACCTGTGAAAAAACACAAATTCTTTAATCAATATTGTTAGTAATAATAATCATCAGAAACAAATAACCATCTCTCACCAAACTCTCCATTCAGCTTTTTATAACTTTTGTTTATAAGAGTAGCAAATGTCTTGAAGTCTAAATTGTGGTTGAGTTAGGAAATAAACATTGTGCTTGCCTAGGGTAGCTTTATTTTAAGTTTCCTTGAGTAATAGTTCCTTCCTTCTCAACTGCCTATTTGCAATTTAAGTAATTTACTTTGCATGGAAATATAAGTACTATACAAACTGTTGTAATAAACATTAAAATGGTCATATTGTATACTTACAGAGGATACACAGCTTCCTGTGTACAATGCAATGTCTCCTTATAGTCAGGTTGTGGGTTATGTAGCAGTGTGTACCAATCTGACAGCGCCTTTGGTGTGCACACGTGAAGGGCTATCGTTCCAGTAGGAGGTAAGACCAGGAGGGCTGCTAAAGTGCCTGACACTACTTCACCAAAGGCACAGAAGTGCTGTATAATTATTCCTTCTTTTCTGTAATAGGAAATGAAATGAATGTTTAATTACTCTTTTATGGAACATAATGCACCATGGATAGATATGTAGAGAGTAAAACATATTTTTAAATAAGCTTACCCTTTGCCTACTGAGACCATATCAATGAAAAACCAATGCAGAACTAATGGCAATAGCACCATAAACCCGAGATACTGCCAATCATACAAGGTCGGTTCGTCAGCGCACGGAGTGCAGTAGCTTGATGCATTAGTACGGAAACCTCTGGGGCAGGCTCCGCAGTCACTCCACGAACCATCATCAAGCTCTGTACGACCGCAGTACAGCCCAGGACATGTCCTGACCACAGACATGCTTGCCGATTTATATACGACAGGACATACACTTAGCAATTCACATCATCATAAATACTGGCTACGGTAATCCAAGATGATGTAATTTTTTAAGATGACGGACTAAGAGAACAGCTGTCAGATTCAAATTTACTGTCACTAACATCAAAAATGACATAGTACGACTCAAAAAAAAGATTATTTTCTAGAATGAGTGAACAATTAATAATGATGTTACTTATACATTCTACGGAATCGTTCTATAAACCTCTTAATCGATACATTTAAAATCGATTTGTCAATATCGATACTTTCTTATCGATACATATTAGTCGATATGATAATTATCTTTCCTATCAAAATTTAAAAAAAAAACTTGCAAGGCAGATGTTATGATGAGGCGAAAAATAATAGATTTTTGCGTTGGTTTCATCAAGATAATTTAATTTGAGTGATAGATAATAAGTAATCTATGGTAAAATAAAATAACAATGTAAGGTCCTCATTGGATACTAATATAAATCGCTAGGATAGAAATACATCATGCAGACACTTTTTCAAGCAAATATAGCCATAATATTTAATGGTATACAAATTACATGACAACTGATATTTGCCGGCCCAGGATAGCTATAATAAGTATAAAACATACGCAAGGACACAGATCCGACACGCAGAGACCTTACTTAGCTATATATTTAAATTTACTTACAAATTCAATAAAATTTACACACATGTAGCTACAATTATGACGAGGATATGGATCTGTATCCATCAGGTATATGCCATTCTTTGATTTTTAGTGATTATATTATATTATATATTTGTAACTGTTAACTCAGTTTAGCTCCATACAAAACATATTTACAATTACACAGTAATACACTGATCCGACACGGAAGAGATATTCAAATAAGTGTTCATGAGCCCATTATTTTACATTAAAGCAGATATTAAAATACTTTTGATTTACCAAACACCTTTTAATAATAACTTCGTTTATAGGTTGCTCGGATCCCTCTACCTCTATAAGTGATTCTGATTACACTCACACTCGGCCGTTTTCTTAAAAATAACCACCTTAGATTGACGGCTAAGTAATTAATAATTGATATTATTTTAATGAGGACAAAAACGGTAAACATTCATTAAGTTTGACTATGGCCTACAATTTCAAATTTTAGCATGACTTTGTCGTACAATTTCAAATTTTTACACATGACTATGTCGTACAATTTCAAATTTTATGTCATTCAAACTTATTACCTACTCTTAAAAGATGAAATATGAAACCAAAAATTGCGCACGGGCGGGATTCGAACCAGCATCTTTCTGGCTATCCGGGCCAACTGCTCTTCCAATTGAGCTACCGTGCTGTCGGTCCGACCGCGCGAAATTCTTGGTCTCATTGATACGTCATTGCGTGACGTTAGCGCCATCTACCCGTCTGTTTATGCAACAGCGGGCCAAGTAGTTATTCTTTACAGAAAAATTCAACTTGGAAATGATAACGCTTCGCTACTCAATGGTTTTACAATATTTTTAACACACACAGTTTTTGGTTTCATATTTCATCTTTTAAGAATAAAATATGACACTGTGAGTGTTAAAAATATTGTAAAACCATTATTACCTACTTCTTGGTCCCTTTTAATTTGTAGAAGTTTTTCTTCATAAATAATTAATAAATTACCATTCTCACAAAAGGAGGTCTGGACTAGAAACCCCAAGGCGCCCAGTACAAAAGAAATGTATCTCACTTGTATGGATATAAAAATACCTAAAGTCCGTTTTTCTTCTACAAGTCGAATATTGTCAACAATCTTGACATTTCTTTGTAGCGAAAATATTCCTTTTAAAACAGCCCGAGCGTTATCTCCCGGTTGTATCTGTAAAATATATTCATATTTGTTTTTTTTCTAACAGATCTTATTGTTAAGGTGGAATCGTCATATTAAAAATAATATGACGTCATAAGGATAATTTTATGCCGTAAGGATAATATCATTAATGTTATTAGAATATTTATTAACATACGCCAGGCAGTAGTGTATTCTCGTAGCGTTTTAGGTACACCTACGAAATGTCTGGATTCGAAGTAAGAACTTTGCTCTCCATGAAAAAAAATACATCACCCATATACATAACTTGGGTACAAACAAACGCTCATGCTTATCTCACATCACATCAAATATTTGCGGGATTCGAACCTGTGACTGCAGCTGCGCAGGGCATGTAGCCTGGAGCGCAAACCACTTCACCCAACATCATGGCCTTATTAAAACTAACTAACTACCTGCATCCTACATACAACACAACTACGCAATTTTCTTTGTTAAGGGTGGGTGGCAATATCTTAACGCCGACTGATTGTGATCACCCGGTTGACAATGTTATAGCAGTCAATCAACAGTTCACCACTCACCACGTATGGGTAGCTTTTTATCAGTTAAGTACTATCTATTACATTGCACGCGGTTGCCGCCATGACAATCACGTCCTCACACTGCTCTTCTTAGTATAAACGTCTTTCACGCCCCAGTCTATGTCCTGTTGCGACGTAATATGAAAGTTCCCAAATAGAACCATACTACCTGATTATGGAGGAAAATCTTAACAAAAACATTTCAGTCTCCAATTTAAAGCTATATATGCTTTTGGTGGTGGTGCTAAAACCAAATTGACATTTCTGCCTTATAAATTGTCTCT
This sequence comes from Pyrausta aurata, assembly GCA_963584085.1. Classification (NCBI taxonomy): domain Eukaryota; kingdom Metazoa; phylum Arthropoda; class Insecta; order Lepidoptera; family Crambidae; genus Pyrausta; species Pyrausta aurata. Next base: position 5,253,280 of record OY757271.1, on the reverse strand, counting down.
TTTCATGAAAATTTTGTGTTTTCTCAAGCAATGTATTTTTGACAAAACGATGTAAAACTGTCAATTTCACATAAGTCAAAGTGGCGTAAAATAATAATCAAATTAGGCAAATGATACACTTGCGAAGTAATTTGTCTATGGAATTATTACAATTGACTTTCACTCATTCTCTATAGTTAATCGAAGAAAACCAAAAAATCTGTCCGTTCAGTAATGACAACTGCTAAGCTGGTTAGACACAAAAAAGAGAAAAAATATGACTGACATTAAAATGTGACAGATTGCTAAAAAAAGGCGATGACAGATCCATTTTTCGGCGTACTTTTGAGCTTACGTCAGCCTGACGGTAATAGAATAGACTAGCGTAAATGTTTAATATATTTCATACAGCATTTTTATCACGGAATTTAACAGTGAATAGCAGAAATTTAAAGCATTCTTCTTCTTCTTTGTTGTGGCGAGCGCAACTCTTACTAATCTGTGGGCGAGCGAACTTAAGTTGCACCCACGGTGGGCTCACTGTTCCGCCAATGTCACGTGCGTGGAGCATTTACACGGTCGTCATAGGGTGAATTAAAAAACAAGAAACGATTGAGGGTAGTTGATGAAACTTAATCACCTAAAACAAAACGAGACAACACAAATAGAACATCACAAAACTACACAACAAAAGTTAGTACGAACTATATACAAGCGCTTGTAGGAGGGGAAGGAAGGTGGTAAAAGTTTTAAAAATCCAAAACAAATCCACTCTCAACCTGCAATAAATTGACAGGACGGACATTGTCACTTTTTGACAGCTAGGGATGCATTCATAAACATCGATGTTATAACATCGATACTGATAATGTTAGCTTCGATGAAACATCGTTTATCGAGAATGATGTTTTTTAAGAACGCTATTATGAAAAAATATTGGCCACGCACGGCTACTAATTATTATTGATATATACTAGGCTGTATGGGTTTCACTTCTTTGCTACAAAAAATCTCGTTTGTCGTTGCGTTTGTATTGTCAATGTCAGCGCTGCGTAAATAACAAACGGTTAGCAGCATATCAGCTAGCACGAATTATTGCGAAGTAGATAGTTAACTTTATAATAATCAAAAATTAAGATATAATTCGAAAAAAAACACTTCATTAAATTGTGTATCTGCGTTATCTAGTAGTAAGTTACTAGCTGACTAGTGAATGATTGATTTAGAATTTGTTTGCATTCAATCAATTTTTACACGAATGTATTAAATTTTATATTTATTACCATCATTTACAAAGATACCTTTTTTTATATAGCTACTAGATTGCTTGCACAACACACACGTATAAACAAAACGATTCATCTTCCAAGTTTAAAGCAATGCAATGACTTACATAATCCTAAATATCGATCAACTGTTCATAAATGTCGATGTTTCATCCCTATTGACAGATACTTTCTTAAACAAGAAAGAGCAAGGAGTCAACAACTATTCGTCTTGAAACTACTTTATTGTATAGAAAAAAAAACAAACTGTTACTACTAGAAATATATATATATATCATAAATGGTATAACACTCAAATAAATTCAGATTTCAGACTACAAATTTTTAACTAACTTGCTTGATCAATCCGAGATCCAGGTAATAGAAATACTAACGGTGTAAAGTTAGTGCCTAGTAGAACTACACGCATCATGAAGGTGTTCATAATAGCGCACTTTCAAAAGTGTTTGATATTGTGTCTAGTGGTCTTAAATGAAATATAATTTAAAATAATACTTTCAACTTCATGGCTTGGCCAATTAATAGCTTTATGCGGTTTTTGGTGGAATGAAACAATTTCTTAAGAAAATAAATTTATGATAAAATGTCATTGATAAAATGTAAATAAAGAAAATTTCTACGTCCAATAAAATTTCTTGAAAATAAATAAATTTACTTTATTGACTTACTTTCACAAAATTTTGTATTCAACATTGCTAAATTACAATGCCTTATACTTTCCGCTCTCTACATTTCTAGCAAATAAACGTGAACGCAGACGATTAATCAAATAGCGGAGTACTATAAATATCAAGAAAATAACAACAAAAACGACTATACTGAGATAAATAACGATATCCAGCATGAAGTATTTGGAAAAGGTGACTCCAGCTGCAGAGGATCCAAGGCTGCGCGCTCCTTTGTTCTTCAAGACATACTCGGTCCACCACAAGGCATTTTCAGGCCCGGATATTAGAGGATCGAACGCTGTCTGCCTGAGTTTTGATATGGCTTTCTTGTACCTGCAAACAAAATTAAGTTGTTAGCTTGTTTATTGCCATGGGCTATAAAAGGGCCAAGCTGCAGGGGCGTAGCTACCGCCGTATCTGCCGTATCAATTATACGGGCCCCCCGCGCCACGGGGGCCTCCAACGTGCGTAAGCAAAAATTATTAAAAGCTTTTCACCCAATTTTTTTTTTCAGAAATGACAAAAGTCACAAAAAGCGATTTCTTTTTTTCCCGCGTAAAGCGTGCGTTCAAAAGTTGGCAACGCCCTACATCAGTTATCGCCATATCTTTCTCTATGGTTATCGCGGACTGCGGGATTTCCCCGTTTAAGTCATTTACTTCAACGGGGAATCCCACAATAATCGATGTACATACGATACGATGAAAACGCCGAAAAAAAGGCAAGGAGAGTGTATATTTAATTTGAATTGCTTGTCAAAATTTTAGAAAAAGTGACAATAATGAATAAATATTTCTTTCAATTTTATGCAAACGTTTTTTTTCTTTTGTGAGAAATCTTTACCCTTCCTGAGGGTCCCAAAACAAATTTTTATACAGGGCCCCGCCAAAGCACGCTACGCTTCTGCCAAGCTGGCACTGTATTTGTAACTTGTACGATCATATTGAATTTTCAGGACTCAGGTTAAACATAAAATATCTGATATACTTCCTTATCCTTTCTATTACTTTTGCGATACACATCGAACGGACGTACGTTCGAACCGCGATCGTAATTATGCAGAAAATAATAAAATCCATTCATTTTTAACTTACTAAATTTCATGCTCAATACTCACTCTTCGTTAGTAACTACCGCTTCAATTGTGGATTTTACCGTCTCCTTATCCAAATTATAAGGATCAAGCATTTCTCCAGCGCCTAACTTCGTGATTTGTTTAATGAAATTCTTCCTGGGTTTTTGAAGTGGAAACCCTATAACTGGCACCCCGTAGAAAACAGCTTCTTCCAAGGAGCGAGATCCTCCGCTGGTTATAAAGGCTTTCACGTTCGGATGAGCTGTAACATATTTTTAAAATTATATAAGTTAATGAAAATAATTATACATAGTCTAAGGTATAGATAGTGCCATCCACGAAGCCGCGCGCCTTCTAATCGTTTTAAGTGCATGTGTTGAAGTTTTTGCCAATATTTTATGATGCTATAATTAATATAATTATTACATATTTATTTTAAGATATTAAAATATTTGCCACACACCCCGCACCCCGCGCTTTTCTTAATCAAAAATGAACGGCGCGCGCCTTCGTGGATGGCACTATCTATAAGTTGCGAACCACCTATTTTCCCGCATATACTTAACTATACAACAAGAAGATATAAAAAATATAACACTCAATGGGCACATGCTGATCGACAGAAAGACGTTTATCTTAATGATTATTCAATGATCTGTGTTAAAATACCTAGTGAAGGACGATATATTGAATCTAGCTATGACAAAAACAATGTTGTTGTTGTATTGTATGAATTCCGATAATTTCTCACATACCAAGAACTTCCTGTTGAGGGTACCACAACTGCGTAAAGACATTGTCAGACTTGTTAATCATGGTGATATTGCCGATCTTCCACAAAACAGTGTACGGTACTTCACGGAATGCGTCCGTTAGCGTGGTCAGAATTGAAGTGGCCAGAGTTTCTGGTTCCTGTAGAGCTCCTAGACTGAAGTAAACGACACCCTTCGTGGCTGAGTCCAAGAATGCCTGCAGGTTCTGGATGAAAGGAAAAAAGGCATCAGAGGTCAAGCATCACTGCAGTAGATAGGCTTTTAAGAGTATTGTATTATCTATTACAACGTTATTATGTTTTTACCTGTGGCAGTTGTAGACCTGGTTTAATTTGCAAACGGTCGACGTAAGCAACCGCTGGAACCGAAGGTCTATTTCCAAGCAACACTGGATTATTCGCAACTAACAGCATATCAATATCAGATTCCACTTCAAGCAAACTTCTCTTTAAATCAAATATCTTTTTAGCAGCGATTTCGCAAAGCGGTTGGTAGTTGTAGTAGTAATCATCATTCGTTTGTACATGACGATAGAACTCGACCAACTTCTCCCAGGTAGACAACTGACCGCTGTACAATGAGTTCTCATCTAAGTACAGCCCAGGGTGAATGGGGTTCCCTTTAGCTGTGTATTGATGTAATTTACCACTTGATGTTGTTACTGCAATATGGGGAGCCTTATATTTTTCGGCAACAGCGTACAAAACCGGCACGTCTGCTTCAGTTATGACCAAATCAAATTTAATATTGGGGTTGATGAATAGAGCGGTCATCTGCTTCGATCTTAGCTGTGCGATGGCAATTTTCAATTTAAGTTCGTTGATAGCCCGTATCCTCGGCAAGTAATCCTCGACGTTGGTCAACAAGCTCTTGTATTCTTCCCAGTATATGCCAGACTCAGTACCTACATCCAGCTCTACTATCCTTTCGACATCTGGGTATTGGAATTGGCCCGGGTATGGAGTCATCAAAACAATTGAATGACCTCTCTGGGTGAGTTGCGATACATACCCTCTAAATACTAAGTGGTCCGTGTATGATAGAGAAGAGAAGAGTGCAAGAATCGATGCTGCATTAGCCGCACAGCACAGGTAGGGCAGAATAAACAATCCACTAACTATATGAGCACCCATCATTTCTTTTTTTTTACTTATCACACTACTAACAATTTAACGTCCTTCCAACATCGACGTGGAATATAAAAAGACCATGCCGTAGACATATGGCTATGATAATCACCAGTGAAACCACCTGAACAAATAAATTATTCAATACTTTATTGAAGTTACAAGTGTTATGCCAACAAGAAATGGAGCGGACAAACACAAGGTGATTACTTGTTTTGTTGCTAATGATAGCTCGCGTCTGTTTTAGGAAAATAGACAAATCTACATTTTCTATGACCCGATTAAGCTGGCTGTAACCGTTCTTTGCATATGGGTTCAAATCAAAGAACATACTCGTAGGTGACGGGAATCATATTTGATTTAATAATTAAAAATATCTGATTGGCTACCAGTTTAATACATAATAATATGAATGAGATGCTTCTGACCTCTGACAATAATCCGGTATATACATATATCTGCATTACCAAACGGTTGACTGGTAAAGAATGCCATAGGGCATTAAGTCCGCCAATTGTACAATTCACAGTGCAATAAAGTTTAAATATATAGGTAATATTTCTACGATTGCCTGCAACAAGTTGCTACGAGTACCTAGATATAATTTTCGTCAATATTTCCCATTTGAAAAATGCAATATTGCCAACATCAAACTTGATCATTGTCATCAATCAATCATGTAAGCATCCCCTAAAAAACCCATCCACCGAACTATCCCAAGGCTCGACATTTTCTCCAATGGCTCTTCACTGATCATATTGTATGTGGCTCTTTTTCATAGCAGGGCAACACGTAGTGGTTCTTTCCTTTTTGAGGGCAACAAAATGAAAATCCAAATAAAAACTACTCTGGTTACCCTTGGCAACGGATGATCAAACGAACGCAGCCATGGTAACCACGTCATTTTGTATTTACATTTGGTAACCAATGGTAACGGATTGTAACTGTCAATTTCTACGTCAAAACAAAGTTGGTAAAATAATTTAGTCATTTTCGTTAAACCTAAAATTCTTTTACAAAAACTGATGAAGCATGGATAGTGACATGGCGAACTATTCGGTAGTGGGGCGCATAGGTGAAGGGGCCCATGGCCTAGTCTTCAAAGCTCGTCACTTGCCCACCGGGAGAGAGGTGGCCCTCAAGAAAATTCTCATCAAAAACTTAGAGGATGGCATCCCAGTAAACGTAATGAGGGAAATAAAGGCACTGCAGCTGCTTCGTTGTAAATATGTTCGTAATTCGTGTTTAGAACAAAGTACACACTCATCATCATTATCAGGCAAAGGACAGACAGACGACCTTGTAAATATCGCAGGAACACACTGGGTGTAGTCCGCTCACAACCGGTCGCTGTGGTAAGCCATGGGGGAGGCCTTTGTTCAGCAGTGGGGACACTAATTATACTTACTAACTACTAAATAAGAAATAACAGACTATCCTTACATGCTAGGTCTAGGTCAAGACGACCTGCCTGCGACCTATGCAAACTTTCCACTTCATCTTACAAAAATCACAACATAGCTATAATACACACATTAGAGATGAACCATTAATGTTGCCCAACTTTTCAAGAGATTGGCGCATTGGCGCGAGAAAGTATGTAATAAAATTACCTACATAAACAATAGAACTTCCTGTTTGAAGAGTTTTCTCTGAGGCCGACGAGCGAGGCTACTAGTTTAAAACATTCAACCATTAATCATGAACTCGTGGAAGATACAGATAGGTTGGTACCATGCTACATAAGTATCCACATTCTTCCATAACTCTACAAACTCATCAAAAACACGTTTTGCTGATAAAGCTGGATAACTCATTGGTGTTCACTTTTGTACGGTAATTTTGAGCATTGAACTAAAAAAGAATCATTTCACTTTGACTTCTCGTTTTTGAGTTCGCGTGATCCACACGTGGACAAACATACATACACTTACGAAATTATCTACATGTGTTTTGTATATCAGATACATACAGGTCAAATTGATTACCATTATTTTTAAGTCTGTAAAAAGCAAATAATAAGCATTCAGAAAATTTACTTTTTCAGATCATCAAGCTACACGACATGTTCCCTCGCGGCATGAGTCTGGTGCTTGTCCTGGAGTACATGTGCTCAGGGTTGTGGGAGATGCTGCATCACAACCAGCAGGAGCTTACATTGCCCAGGGTCAAGACATACGCTCAAATGCTGTTGAAAGGCACGCGGTATATGCACGCGCACTATGTCATGCACAGGGTAATGTAAAGCCTTTAGGCCCACTTGCTCACGATTATTTAACCCAGGATTAAATCATCATTCTGTCCCTGTCAGTTTATTAGACGTTGACATAGACAGAATGATGATTTATTCCTGGGTTAGCGTAAACCTGGGTTAAATCATCGTGCGCAAGTGGTCCTTATTGCATGTACTGTTTATACATAAATATCTACAAAAATATATTTCTAGGATTTAAAACCGGCGAACCTTCTAATCAACCACGAAGGTATACTGAAAATCGCAGACTTAGGTCTAGCACGTCTATATTGGCCTGATGGTGGCAGGCCGTATTCACACCAAGTGGCCACAAGGTACCTATCCTACTTAAGGGTCTGTTTCACCATTGACAAAAGCATTAACCAACAAACAATTAAAAAATTGAAGGTCATTTCGTGTAAATGGAAAGTTAACGCTAACCAGAACTTGGTAGGACATTGTGAAACATGCTATAAATGTTGATTTATTCTTTTGATACTACGTATTATATTATCAGTGCTACTGTATTAGAGCGCTTTCACATTTAGGCGACTTTATTATGTATGGGCATCTGCTGCTGCCGCGCTGCTGGTCGCTTTTATGTGAAGGCGCAAGGTGTAAAATTAAGCAAAAGTATTTCTGACAACTTTAAAGGTGGTACCGTGCCCCAGAGCTGCTGTATGGTGCAAGATATTACACAGAAAAAGTGGATCTTTGGGCGGTGGGTTGCATTATCGCCGAAATGATAACAAAACAACCCTTATTTTCGGTAAGTGTACAGTAGTAAAAATAAGACGTACCTATTTATTAAAAAAAAATCACCCAATGTACATACTTTCATCTTTGAGAACAGTGAGTTGTTACTACTACGTATAAAGAAGCTACGCCAAGCAAAAAATGTGTCGAAAAAACGAAGACAAGATTGTGACGTCTTCTTTGAAAATTTGAATTTCGAATCATGATTTGTACTACGAGTTGATGACCAGACCATCAAGTTAGGGAGCACAAAATTTGTTCGTGATGTCAGTTCCATACGCTAGTAATAGTAGTTCAATGTTTGATAATAAGATTTAAAGTGAGATTTGAAACTTTGGTGCTTTTTAAATTAAACTTCACAAAATCACGGGATTTTATGCAACTTTCACTTGTTAAAAAGGTAAAAATTGAATTTACCTTCCCGACGACTAGGTACTAGTGCAATAAATATTCAAAGTGTGCGGGTAGAAGAAAATATTTCATCGCGCACAGACAGACGACGCCGAGCTTTAACAGTCGCCCCGAGACGTCAGGAAGGTAAATAATACCATTTTTACTTTTTAAACAAGTGAAAGTTGCAATCCCGTGATTTTGTGAAGTTAAGATAAGTGAGATTGCTTTCACCACTTTCTTTGCACTTTACCTAGGCTGTATTTTCTCTCACATACATATTAGACCTACGGTTGACTAGTAGAAAATGCTTTTGGCATTATGTTCGCCATATATAGTATGTACACTTTGTGCATGGAGTCTTATATAAATAAATAAATATCACGTTTATACGGTGCTCGTAGCGCAGGTGCAATTACCGAAGTAAAACCACCTAATGTTGTGTTGTAGGTATAAGTTACGTATGTCACAAGCATCTCCGTGCTTCGGAAGGCACGTTAAGCCGTTGGTCCCGGCTTATATCGACTGATATTTAGAGGCCTTTGCAGCAGTGGGACGTTACAGGCTAACCTTATTTTATTTTATATGAATCAAATTATGTTTCAGGGCGAATCGGACATCGAGCAGCTGGCAATAGTGTTGCAACACTTGGGAACACCAACCGAAGAGTCTTGGCCAAGGCACCAAGACCTGCCCGACTATCACAAGATCACCTTCCCCGAGTCATCTCCAACACCCTGGTCTGAACTGCTGCCAGGAGTTGAACCGGACGCAGTCCATCTCGTCAAATCCTTTATCATGTACGATGATAATAAGAGAATATCAGCTAAGGAGGTAAGTTTCTGTTTATATTCTCTTCACTCTACTTGATTGGTTTGGGACTCTGATACTACGGCTAGTGGCGAAACTTTAAATGGCAGCACAAGTTATTATTTTATCACCGTGCAGTTAGAACAGCTATACTCAAACAGCATGACCCAAGACTCCATGTGAGAGTCGTCAGGAATCTTGAAATAAAGGAAAATTGGTGGCGATGGTCTAAGCTAAATGTGATTTTGTGTTGCGGTCCGGGGTATAACATCTAAAACGTATCTTTAAAATTTTACCCTTTTGAAAAAAAAGGTTGAGTACCGCTGAGCTAGAACAAACATGCGTACCTACCTACACGCAGTGATTTGCAAAATCCTCAATACAATAGGCCAAATTGCTAAAATGTTATTTTGTTATTGTACAGGCATTACGACACCAATGGTTTCAAAACAGACCACTCCCCGCCTCATTGGAAGACATGCCGAAACCCACGCCAACTAAATCTAAATAATCATATTTATATCGTTAAAATTAAAAAAAACAAATTCATCATAAAATGCATTTTATTCATTGCGAATCACTTATGCGTAGCTATAAAGATTACAGTGATAATTACAAAAAGGAATTGTACTCTTTGATTAATGTACATTTTGAGCCAAAACGTCGATACGGTGACCTGGATTTATGCTGATGCATTATTTATATTATGTATAATATTTTGTAACAATGCAATGGTTACGTAATAAATAAACTTGTGCAGACACAATCTGAATTATAATAAAAGGTTTTCGTTTTACAACGTATAAATACAACTGAAAAAGCTAACAGGTATGCAACTCAGGATATTTTCATACAAGTAAACGCCACGTTTTGCATGAGAATTTAAATTTCCCTAAACTCGAACTAAAGTAAAGCTAATAAAAAAGAAATAATAAGTAAATAGCTAGCTAAAGACAGAGGGCCCGAAATATCCCGTAGGTATTACAATTAACTTGACTTGATATAAATTGGATTAAAGATTTTAAGGAATTATTCTCGATAAAAATGTGTGTAGTTTGACGCACAAATGCAGACCAATATTTCAATAACATGATAAGATTAAAGAGATCAAAATCGAAATATTCCAACAAACAATAAAATATTATTTAATTATTTCCCACGCCAAGTGCTTTTAAGAATTGTTTCGTTGGTATACTTTTTCCATAATTAGGTAATATCTTATTTCAGAAGACCCTCGAAAACAATTTAATTGATAGTAAAATACACATGTGGAATAAATAAACCACAAAACCATGGTAACAAAACAAAAATACATTATTTGTCTTACACAAATCAGTTTACACTAAAACACGGCCAAGTCTCGATATCCAATATAAATCAGTCGATATACAATTCTAACGTTTATAACTTTTATAGGAAGGCCATGGAGTATGAGGTAATTTTGATATTTTAATCAGTCAGGTATCAAACGAATGCCGAGAGTCGCATAACAATGGAATTTTTATTGTGTCTCGTTTACGCATACTTGACAAGTTAAATCTATTGCTTTTCTACTTATACTACATCTAAAAGTGTGCTAGTCCAAACCTAACTTTACAATCAATACAATCTACTTACACATGTTGGAAACATAAATGTCAAATAGTAACAGGATATTTTATTTATTTTCGGTTAAAGGTTTTTTTCGTGCTAGGTACGTGTCAAGCAAAAAATATTATTTTTATCGAAAACTATGACACCTTGCCCATTAAACCGTTCCGTCCCCGACCCCGTCGCGTGCCATGGACAGAGCGTGTCAGCACCGGCAATATACGTTCTCGCTCCATATAACGGTGAGACAGAACCCTGTCAATCCGTTCAGTGGGCAAGGTTGAGCGTATCGTGTTGCTTTTCGTGCGTGACACGTTCCTAGCAAAATACATTAATGTTTTATTTGATTTGCAATGCCTTTGGTGTTACAACTGACATTATGTTTCCCAGGGATTCAATCTTATTGGATGTACATAAATACAATAATTATCTACGTCTACCGTATAGTTTAGGTCATAAAATCCTAGCACAGCCATAGTTACTATTACTATGGATCAGTAACGTTGGGCTTAGATACATGGTTCTTTTGAAGACGCCATTGTGTATAAAAATTGATGATCAGAAATGCGTTAAGCAAAAATTGAGAAGGTGGCAAATGGCAAATTTTCCAAGTATTCACCATGAATAAGTTTTCAAACTGATATTTACAACATAATATAAAAAGAAGGTTACGCCATACAAAATTAGCCAGCGCTTAAAAACAGCGTCTTTCTAGAATTCTTTCTACAGCGTCCTAATATCAATCAAAGTGCTGTAATTCATTTAAAACAGTCAGTGCATTTTTGCTATATTATTATGTTCAGGTACTTCGATGGTTACCCGATTCAATCTGACTCCGACTTTTTTTAATCTGTCGTCCTCAGCAGTTCGAACGAATATAATAGTTTATACCACGTATAAGAATATTATTACTTCGCAAGCTTGTGAGTGTGTAATTATTGTTGTCTATATGCATTCAAATAAACTACAGCAAATCATATTGATTAAACTGAGTTTTCATAGAGTTTTTATCATAGCATCAAACAGTCGTTGAGCAATGACTTCTTCTGTCAAATCGAACAATCTATTGTCTCCATTTGGGTTACTTATTATAGGTAAACCGCGAAATTGTGACCTCGCCTGCGGGGCAAAGGGGTGCGGGGGGAGACGAGAGCGCGGTTAGTGAGCAGCGTGGGCGGGTGTTTTCGCGCCGCCCGCTATCGCCTCCCCTCGCGCCCCTGTGCCCCGCAGGCGAATTCTCAATAAAGCGGTTTACCTATAGACACTTTGAAATCTCTACCATCCGACAATTTTTTACAGTCAGAGTTAGGCAGAGTAATCTTAAAACAACGACAATACCAAGCACCTAACATTTTATTAACAGCTATTTTTTTTTAAATAATTTATTGCTTCGCGGTGTGATGCACAAAAGTGATGGTAGTGGCCATCGCACTATGCGCGTATTTCGTCGATGTTTTGCGGATTAAAGAAACTACTAACCTATGTACAAAAAAAAACAATAGAAAGAAATCAAATAGATAGTTTTATAACACTATCGACGAACAATCTCGTCGAATCCAAAGCTATCAAACTACCGTTTATAAATTGTTATAATTCGCAAAACAAAGACAAATATATCATAATCTAGGCGTATTATACAAGATTCATCTACGTGTAATTTAAAATTAAAATATTTACAAACATGTGCGATAATGCCACAATACACCAAAACAGGCCAAACACCGTAAGTAAATCGATATAATGTTCTAAAACTTTAAATCGTCTAACATTATTTACTAAGGACACCCAACTTTCAAACCGTGGTTAGTTTTATCAACACCAAGTAAATCACAAACTTATTGGATTTTAATGTAAAGCCTGGCTTCCAAAACTGTTGTGTTTTCCCGCGCATCGATTTGCAAATTGACACATTTCGTTTACCAAAAACAACCCTTATTTTTCGAGGGCCTGTTTCATAATCGAAAAGTAAGAACTACACAATAAATAATTGAAATAAAGAACACAGGGTATTAATTATCTGCCATATAAAACTAACCGAGACTTACTTAGCATTTGTGAGATAGACCCTTAATATTCAGTCTCTACAGCCGACTCTATAAACGACCTATATTTTCGATCAGCTCTCTGAACAATTATTTATTGTGACGAAAGAAAATCCATATACGTAACTCCAGCGCAAGCTAACATACAGGCAGCGTCATCTATCGACAAACTTGTCAGGCTACTGTAGCGCCATCTATCAACGAAGTTTAGTACTACTTGATGATAAACAGAACACGACAACGCACAGTCAGCTCACCGGCGTGGTCGGGGTTGTCCTCGTGCTAGTTGCGTATCCAGCCGGCGGTGTGCAGGTAGTGGCGGATGGCGAGGTCGAGGTCGCTGTCGGGCGCGGGCGGCCGGCGGAGCAGCACGCCCTTCATTGTCACGTACTGAGCGGGCGGCAGGCTCAGCGTTGAGCATAACTGGAAATGAAGAAGGTAACGAGTCAAGTAGTGTCCAGTTCAGTTTTGTGTGCCTTCCAAACGGTCTAGTTATTATAGCCGGTTAAAAGAAACAGAGAAACTCGCAATCGCTTGGATATGGCGTGTGATATTCAAGGATTGAAAAAAATCATTGCTCAATTTTTTAAGTACTAACGTCTAGATTTTGAGTGATTTCCGTTGATTTTTAATGTGTTTTCGAACGAAAATCACACGCCATATCCAAGCGAGTGATTCAAAAATAGGGGCCCTGGTCGATTGTGGAGCATAGGGAAGTCACACCGTGAGACCTGGAATCCCACATAAGTAGTCCGGTTTTCTGGTTATAATAAGGTACTCATGTCGAGTATCTGCTGTATAGTCAAGATTATGGTTTTAGACAGAGAAGTAGTCTGTCAACTCTTTCTTTAGCTATAGGTAAACCGCACCATTGGGACATCGCCTGCGGGGCGTCGGGGCGCAGGGGGAGGCGAGAGTGCGGTGCGTGAGCGGACAGGTGTACCCGCGCCACCCGCACCCTTCGCTGAACCCGCTCTCGCCTCACCCCGCACCCCGCAGGCAAGTTCTCATTTTCGCGTAGTAAACTGTTTAGGGTTAAAGGCAGATCTTAGATACTTACTTTTAATTAAGGGCTTTTCAAATAATGTGATTCGTAATTTGAGGGATTGATAATAGTATTGAATCTGAATAATGATTCAATCCCTAATAGTCATAAGTCAGGAGTAATTCCAACGGATAAAGTTAGTAAAGCCCACACGATGCCTTTTTTACCATGGATTCCAACAAGATAAATGTATCAATTATAAATATTGTTAATGTGTAATGTGTATGGGATTATGTTGCCTGAATAAAGATGATTAATTAAATTGGCTGAGGCCCGTGAGTTGTGGTTCTTTTACCTCTCATGAGAGAAAACTTATCGTTTAAATATAATAATGAGTAATATTAGCATACCCATTAAAGAGTACTGTCAAAACTTCAGTATGTTATCGACAATTGAACATTTGATTTACGCTGCCCGTGTTAACATTGCGTCAGCAATATACAAGGTCACACTCGTAATAATTCAGTGATCGCAAATAATTCACGACGACTCATGAAAAACAATGCGCCCATTTTTAGCATGAAGGCAGTTTTATTTATTTTACGACCAATTTATATGCACTTGATAAAATTGTTTTTGCGGTTTACCTTCCCGACGTTTAAATAATACAGAGCAAGGAAAATTATTTTGAGTAATTCAATGATGCATACATACATGTACAGGAGTACCTTACCTACATACTAACTATTACCGAAAAGAAGCATTGACAATAGTGACTGATTTTGTTGCGCTGCTTCTTCTCAGCACTAGCTCACAATAGTCCCGAAGCAGTGGTATAAGTGCCCTCAGTGGGCCTTTATGCAGAAACAAATGACTTTACTTTTATCCTAAATAGAAAAATTATAGAAAAATAGTAGCTGCATTATGGAGAAAATATAATAGTGTTCGAAATAAATCATTGCTCTGATTTTATTTCGTTCTGTTGTATGTGTTGTATTGTTTTATGGCTGTTACTGTTACTGGTCAGTACATGCTTCGAGCATCAACCCATGAGCTATTTTTGGAGCATTCACATGCGGTACTTCCATCCCGTGTGCCCTTGGTCTGATGGCACTTAGCCGCTTTTGCCTCTAAGGCCTCGTCCTGGACGACAGCGGGCGGAGCGGGCGGTGCGGGCGGTACGAGCGGTGTTACAGCTCGATGCTCGCCGCCCGCTCCGCCCGCACCGCTGTCGTCGAGAACAGCTTCACACAAATCTATGAAATTGATCAAGACGCGCGCGCCGTCGCCCGCGCCGCTCGCTCCGCCCGCTGGCGTCCAGGACGAGGCCTAAGACTGTTCTATGGCATGCCGCCTCCGCCGGACCCCGGCAGAAAGGGGAGACCCAAAAAGTGGTGGCCTGACGTCGTGAAAGATGATATTCGTGCCAAGCAACTGTCCACAGAGGATGCCCAAGACCGTGCAAAGTGGAGACGTAAAAGTAGGACCCTGGGCGTCATCGCACGCAACTGGGATTTACGCCGGGATGATGATGATGATGATGACTGTTCTAAGGCATATTCACTCACCTGTATCTCGTTACTGGTCAGCAGATGCTTCGAGCATCCGCCGCTGCATGAGCTTTTTCTGGAGCATCCACATGCGGTACTTCCGTCCCGCGTGCCCTTGGTCTAATGGCACTCAGCCGCTTTTGCCTCTAAGACTGTTCTATGGCATGCCGCCTCCGCCAGACCCCGGCAGAAAGGGGTGACCCAAAAAGTGTTGGCTTGACGGTCGTGAAAGATGATATGCGTGCCAAGCAACTGTCCACAGAGGATGCCCAATACCGTGCAAAGTGGAGACGTAAAAGTAGGAAGGCGAACATTAAGCGTCATCGCACGCAACTGGGATTTACGCCGGGATGATGATGATAATGACTGTTCTAAGGCATATTCACTCACATGTGTCTCGTTACTGGTCAGCAGATGCTTCGAGCATCCGCCGCTGCATGAGCTCTTTCTGGAGCATCCACATGCGGTACTTCCGTCCCGTGTGCACTTTGGGCTGGTGGAACTTAGCCGCTTTTGCCTCTAACACTGTTTTAATGGCATGCCGCCTCCGCCAGACCCCGGCAGAAAGGGGTGACCCAAAAAGCGCTGGCTTGACGTCGTGAAAGATGATATGCGTGCCAAGCAACTGTCCACAGAGGATGCCCAAGACCGTGCAAAGTGGATACGTAAAAGTAAGCTAAGCGATTACTTAATGAACATTTGCTCCAGTAAATTGATTTTGATTATGTATTAGTACTTAGATTTATCCCACCATTGTTCTTTTTGTCTTGGTAGTGTGTTTCAATGTATTAGTGCTCAATTATTTGTGATCCTACATTGTTTCAATCGGTGAGGACCTCTAATTGGCTTTAATGTTACTACATTTGTTTTACTACTGTGTTTTATGAAGCTGTTGGTCTTCCATTAAAATTAAAATAAAATAAAGTAGGACCCTGGGCGTCATCGCACGCAACTGGTATTTACGCCGGGATGATGATGATGATGATGACTGTTCTAAGGCATATTCACTCACCTGTATCTCGTTACTGGTCAGCAGATGCTTCGAGCATCCGCCGCTGCATGAGCTCTTTCTGGAGCATCCACATGCGGTACTTCCGTCCCGTGTGCACTTTGGGCTGGTGGAACTTGAGCCGCTTTCGCCTTCTCTGTTGATCACGAATTACAATTTAATTGTTATTACAAGTCTGTGTATTGCCTACGCTGATAAGGTAAGGTGATCCCTAACAAACATGGATGTATAGTTAACCTAAAGCCTCTGACGTCATTGTTATACGCCAATAAGGCCAGGAGCTCTATTTTTGAATCACTCGAGTCAATATTACGCGTGATTTTCGTTCGAAAACGAGTTATTTGTTTTGACTTTTAGTTCATCTTCGAACGAAAATCACTCGCCATCTCGAAGTGAGTGATTCAAAAATAGTGCTCCAGATTCGACTGACAGGTAGCTGAAATAAACCCCCAACGCGTCTCTCGACACAGTTTACCTGCTTGAATGTACTAGTAGTAAAAGAGAGTTTATGTGTATGTATCTTACGTTGAATGTTAAAACGGCTGAACCGAATTCGATGTATTTTAACAAAGATATATATTCGGCTATGGAGACAGAAACAAGATATTTTTGATAGCGCAAATCATCGTCTAAGGGGGTGAACTGGTACATGATATAATAGAACGGACGAGGTTTCTCGCGCCTTACCTATTTTAAAAGAAAATGGCCTTCACACACGACGGAAAAACGGGTGTCACTTGACTTCAAACCAAAGCCGACGCGATGTGCAAGCGATTTTGGCTCTTAAGGTGGCTAGGCGACGGTGGCCTCGATAGTATTAGTTACCTTTTTCTTTGCTGCTGCGTCGTGCTGGTCTGTTCTTTTGCTTGGATGTTGTCCAGGCACCCACTGCTGCCCTGGCGAATAGAACCGTTATACGGGATCATAGGAGAAACCAGGGGACATACAACGAACTACAACTACCTACTCTACAAGCCTGCCATTTTAACTCAACCATAGGCATAAATCATAAACTATTATAAAAAGCTGAAGTATAAATAATTACACTTATTAATGAGTTTATTTTTGAAGAACTCACGAGAGAAATTAATTATTAAAACCTTTCTAATTTAACAGAAAATAGTCAAGATGGACTGTTCTTGAACAACACCTAATAAAAATTGGCCAAAAATAAAAACAATCAGATCAGCCATAGAGATATTGACTATAATTAAATCCTAATTATATCATTGAATATCGCACTCTTTTATGCAACTATTTAGGCTTAGATTTAAAGGATGGCGCTACGCGAAGCGTAAGCACGACGAAGCATGAACTACTGTATTAAACCGCCATGCATAATGATATGGCCCTCTGTAATAGATATGGAGTGTAAGATGGTAATACATGGTACCTAAATAAAAAGGCATGTTTCTAAAAAAACATAAAACTGGTTATATGAAAATAAGTAAAAGGTGTGGAGTGAAGATAAATAATGTTGGACGATAAAAAAACGAATAATAAAACAAAAAATGAATTATGTAATGAAACATGCGTTGCACACACGACAATTATTACTTTTATTATTGGGGAAAAGTATTATTATTATGTAGGGTAATGGGACTGCAGAGTCATCATTCATTATGAACTATACTTACTTGAGATTGCATTTTGACAAAAACTTTTTTATTTTAAAAAAACAACTGTCTCATTGGCATCACTAGTTTATCTACCAAATAGCAGGTACTGTTATACTTGTAAACATGTCAATTTTATTTAGTCCCCAAAAAATTTTTATTATTAGTTCGTGTGCACATCGCAGTAGCGAAGCAAGCTAAAAGCGTGTGTTACCGCGGCTCGGTATGGGGTTCTCACGTGGAGATGTTGCGCCGGCGCGTGCGGGTGCTTCCTGTGCGCCGCGTGCTGTTCGTAGTGGGCGCACTCTTCCAGGCGAGTGACGCCGGCGAGACGGTAGCGGTGGAGCTCAGCGAGGCGCACGCGCAACTCGCGCTCCCGCCATAGCCCGCCCACGACCGCCGCTTGCTCGCTGCGGCCGTAGAACTGCGCCGACCAGCGAAGGCGCTCGGTGAATTCTCTGTACGGTGAAAATGAAAATATAAACATCCATACCAGTATGTACCATCCTTAAATACCGTGTTTTTATGCAAATATATATTCTGATTTCATGCTCTTAGTCTCCCTTGACTATTTAATGCTTAGGATTTATGCTGCAAAGTTGTGAATCCCATTATTATTATTATTGTTGGTTATTGGGCCCTATTGGTGCCAGCTCGACCAGTTAGTTATGATCTATTGTGGCAGCCCTTATGTTTACAGTTCACTGCTTAGTCCCGTTGAGTCTATAAATTGCCAGAGTCTTTGGAGCGTGATATCTGCTATCTCATCCGGGTGCATGATGTGCCGCCCAAGATGGATACTTGTGTGAATCCCATTACAGTTGCAGCAGCGAAAAAAGCTCTTTTCAAAATGTTGTTGTTTACACAGAAAAGGGTTTTGGGCTAAATAAAATAAATGTATAATGTTTATTTGTTTACAGTCGATTCTGAAGACTTGTCTAAAAATCATGGGTAAAGAATTTACTTAAATTATAGAATAAAATTACACTTACTTTTTCTCTTTGGCTAACTTTGCAAGTGTTTTTTGCTTGTTTCTCTGGTTATTAAAAAAGACTGACACAAGCTGGAAGTCCCTCACAAGCCTTTTTCTTCTCGTCCTCTCCCGAAGACGCCTGATATAAATGTCAACCTGGGATAACTTTAAGGCTGAAAGGAAATATCAAAATTTGGTAAATGCAAAGACAGGTAGATAGGAAATGTTGTCTTTCCAAATGAAAATAAGACTTTGTTTATTAAATTTTATGACATCATTATTTTCATTTATGACTTAATTTATGAATGAACTTGTGTTAATCACTTTTAAAAATATTATTCAAAATTCTTACATATGCATTCAGGCTGAATACCTGGTATGGTAATATTAACTTTTTTAAGATTTGCAGTATGTAACTTGCATATTTATGTGTATTCTTTGAAATAATATTTTTTTATATATATTACTGTCGTATTACCAAAAAAATTGTAATGTTTGGTTCTAGAAGTAAACTTCTAGGCGTTTTATATTTTTTTCTTACTCACCAACATCCAATTCATCATCTTCAGAGTTGAGGGATAATGCGGATACTAACTGCTCCGCCTCATGATCATGTTCCTAAAAACATAATACCATCATAAGGATATGCGTCACATATTTGAAAATTTTTCATTTGAGAAAATATAATGTATTTTTTTATTACCCTTTCAAAGTCATCCCGATTTGGCATGTAACCGAGCTGTGATGCCTCGTCTGATGTAACAGCAAGGTGAGGAAGTCTCGAGACTGCATTGGGGCCGAGAGGACCATCGTCCATGTCTGCACAATGCAAGGATGGCCTTGATGTGCTCTCAACATTACCCCAAGTCGCTCGGCCAATACTACCTTCCAGATATCTTGTGATGTATTCATCTTTTGCCTCTAAAATATCAATTTATACATCAATAATGAACACACAGCCAAACAACTCTGAACTAAGACCAACATCATAAATTCACTGTTGTTTTACCTTCTGGTGTCCTTGTTTCTATGTGTTTAGCGATATCCTCCCAATTACCAAAACCAAATTGCTCTATAGCATCTAAAAGTCTTACTTCTTCATTTGCAGACCAATTACTACGCCCCAAAAATAGTCCAAATGCCCCAGAGTCCTAGAAGTTACGAAATGATTAGACCTCAATTTTATCAGCTGATGTACTGAAAATAGAAAAACTTATCAGCTCGGCACTTACCATGTACTGGTAGGAATGATCATTTTTGTGTGATCCTATTTCAGCACCCAATGAAAAACACTGAAAACATAACAAATATCAAAAGCCGCTTGAATAATACCACTCATTTTTAAATTTTGCGCCAAAACTATAAACAAAAATGGCATCGAAAGACTTTACCTGCAAACAAATATCAAAGTCAACACACTCGGCACACCTTACTCTTATCCCGTTTATTTCTTCTTGACAATAAGTACAGTTATATTTTGCATATAAATCAGAAAACGACATGATTACACTATCCCTAAAACAAATAAATATTTCAATCGTTGGCAAAATCGCGCAAACTACTCAGCCGCCATTATTCCATAGACAAATTTTGATTTTGACATTTTGTTGAAGGCTTTCCAGATACCAGCCTAATAAAGCAGTTTTACCAACTACGAGCGAAATCTAAGTTCTAGAAATAAATAAATATATAGAGAAAACACATTGTATTTTTTATGTACATTAAATAAATAGAACAAAAGCAAATTAAAACTAAGACACAGGTACATCACATACAAAATAAAATCAAAAGCTACCTTTTCAAAAACAAAGCCGTTTCGCGAGAATAATCATTGGCGCTGTTGCACATGAATATGCCGAACGTTAAGTAAGCTGCCTCGTTAGTTTGTTTAGCTTGAATATCATGCGTAAGAACGTAAAAAAGAACCGTCTATCTATCTATTTTGTACTATAAAACAAGTTTTCTAATTTATATACTGCTAGATATGCCAGTTTATGGGTAAGCGTGCCGGCTAAGCCAGCTTAGGAGATTCCGTCATAGTTTATTTTTTGTAAAATATGGATATCATACATACATTCAAGTTGATCTCCTTTTTTAAGTCTGGTGAAATATGTTTATGAAATTCTTTCCACCTTATTTATTTCATTTTTGAATATCATGATCTAAAAACCGCAAACACTGTATACAACTAACATCAATTTACTGTCGGTAAAATTTATGACCTGAAATTATTTAAATAAATTAAAATAATTCATAATATGTTTGGACTTCTGACTTCAAGGTTTGCCAAAGGGCTACTATGGAGCGTAGCGTTTTGAGAATCAAACGAACTGATCGGATCCGCAACACCACAATCCGAACCAAAACCAGCATTATCGACGTAAGTGTTAAAACCGCTAAACTCAAGTGGGATCCTTGGGTCCTTAGGATGTCTACTAAGAATTAATCATCACTCACTGGCTGCCTGCCGATGGACGTGCAGACCCCGAAAGCTCTAGACAAATATCAAAAGGACTGGCAAACCCTTACCAAGAACAGGGACGCATATAGTAGTTTGAGGGAGGCCTTAGCCTAGCAATGGGACAGCAACGGCTAGGAAAACAAAAAGTTATTTTTCCCTAATTTAAAGTAAAAATTCATAGAATAGTAATACTTTTAACCATAGACTAGTACTTCAACTCCCTCAATGTTGCCAGATGTAATAAATAGTATACATGTGTAAACTTAAGGTAACATAAATAGGTGATAACTAGATTCTGTGGGCCTAGTTCGAGTTTGATCTTCTCACCTTCGATTGCGAATTGCGTTAGAATTTCGGAACATTTTATATGGGAAAGATAAAGTTGTGGTTGGTCGCGCTGTAAACTTTCCATTCAAAATTCTGTCGAAAAGTGAGTGGAAAAACTCAAACAAGGCCTCTGAATATAGTATACGTTTAAAATTTAAGTATCTGTCACTGGCCACTACTGTGGCAGTGGCTACGGGCGGCCATCGTTTTCCTGATAAAGATATTCCTCAAATGAGTTTTTAAAAACTCATTTACACATAATAAAATTACTAATTTTCTTAATATTTATGTTTATTATGCAGCATTATAGTAATATTGAGTTGTAGTGTACTAGGGCAGCCTTTGAGTATATACTCAAAGAGGGCAGCACTAAGAATTAATGATGTTCTGTTACTTAAAATATCGATATAAATATATTTGGTTCTCAAACGATTTATTTATAAATATTACAAAAAAAATAGCTTTATGCAAGCAATCATTATTAATGATTTGTCAACGTTTCCTAATTATATGTAAAAATTTGGGTCCTTGCTAAAACCAGTAAGCTTGGTAATAAAAGAAACCAGTTATTATGCAAAATCATAATAACCTTATCAAATTGTTTGGTCGTCCACATACTGACTGTTATAATAACTTTGATAAGTTAGTTTTTCTATCAAATATGTGTTTTTTTTAATGTGCAAGTCTTTATTAACTTACTGTACCGTCATTCGAAGCCTATAAAGTGAGAATGGCAACCCTATTTTTCTTATCTGTGGCGGACATAACGTCAGTTTTACACATTTTATCCCGCCCTTTTTGTTAGTTCTCTATTCCTCCACCAGGTGGCGATAGTTTTCGTTTCAGCAAGAAGCATTCTTGGGCGTCATTGGCAGTTTATTTTTCGAACTGTGCGGACGGTTCTAATAAACCTGTTAGAACCTGCTATTATCCTAGAAGTACAAGTCAGTTTCATACACAATAGTGCAGCATTTTTCGGTAAGTGATATTGTTTAAAGTTTTTAACGGCACTGCCGTTCGTTTATAATGAGTGATTCAAGTACCACGTCGTCATCATCTTCCGAAACGGACCGGGTCGCGAGTCCCACGAGTGAAAAAGATACTCGCCCGTCTAGGAATAGGAAGCGCAAAGCGCCTGATAGGAGTGAGAAGTGTAAAAGTAAACGTAAAAAATCTAATAGCGAATTGCGCAAATTCGCAGAACATTGCTTTGAACAATTTACACAAAATTCTTTTCATAACTACCCTCCTTTTGCGCCCGAATTTGAACAAAGGAATGATGACGATGTAAGCCTCAATGTTAGTGGCGAGTTGTTCTCGGATACCGAACATAATGTAGCTAGCTCAATTCAATTACCTATCCATACCGTTCTTAAAGAACCGGCGGTTTCCAAATCATCTTCAGATCATATCCAGTTATTAAATAATATTCAACACTTGAATGGTCCTGAGTGGTGCCACGTAAGATATTCAGAAGTCCAAAAGAATTACTGTTCTACCCCCGGTTTTGTTGAACTTGAGTGTAATGATGAAATTAAACCTTTTGACAAATTACCGAACCTGATAGTTGCTGATCGTAGTTATGCCGCCCTGACGCAAGCTTTAATTAAACAAAGAGAAGCCGAGCAGGCTGGATTTGCATCGCTCTTGTCTTGGGCATCCAATATTGATGATTTATCACCCATGACTCTTAAAAATAAAATTAATGAAATTTTTATCGAAGGCAACTATAACAAAATTTCATCTGACATACTTCAACTGTGCTGTGGCCACAGGGCCGATATAATTGAACAAAGGCGTGACGGCGTTTTGCGATACGTTAAAGATAAGTTTGTTCGATCTAATTTTCGTAAAATACCACCAACAAGTGAGTCACTTTTCAATAAAGAGTCTTTTTCTGCTACCCTCGAAAAAGCCGGTGGTGTTAGTAAAACATTTTGGCCCATTCGTAATGTGGCACAGAAATCAAATTGGGCAGCTGCGCAAGCTGGACCATCTAGTACGAAACAACCCGCGCAGGGTTATCAAGACCTTACCAATAAAGGTCAATATGGTCGGCAGTACTACAGTCTGCCTGCGCAAGGCACTTATCCTGGTTTTTACCCGTCTCAGCCTGGGCCATTTCCACCAACTATGTACTATCCCCCGCAGGGATTTGGATATCCGTATCAAGGCAATAACCCAACTAAGCGGTTCACGCAGAACCAGAATAGACCGGTTCGGCCGGAGAATAGGCCGTTTCACCAAAGACCTCAGTATGATGATGGCCAAGGTAAGAACATGCGCCGCACGCAACAAATTAACAAAAACTTTCGCTCGAAACGAAAATCATGACTCGGACCGGATCGCAGGCCGCTTAGCACGCTTCTCCCCATGTTGGGAAAAGCTTCAAGCGCCAGTTCCTCTCTTAAACATAATAAAAGGTTACAAAATCCCGTTTGGGCAAAAACCTCCACTTTGGATGCCAACAGTCGAAAGCAAAAAGCTAATAACTCCCACATCGCCTCAAATGACGGTCGCCATAGACGAAATGATATCGTCAGGTGTATTAGAGAGCGCGCAGCTATCTCCGAGTTTCATATCCCCCATGTTTCTGACGCCCAAGAGCGACGGCAGCATGCGTCCTATTTTCAATCTGCGAAACTTAAACAACTATGTAATAATTTCAAAATTCCATCTAATAAATATGCAGAGGATACCAGACTTACTGCAGCCTTTCGACTGGCTAGTCAAGATCGATCTCTCGAATGCGTACTTCCATGTCCCGGTATCGGTACCACATAGAAGATTCTTGCGGCTGATGTACAACAACAGACTGCTACAAATGACTTGCCTCCCATTTGGCTTGGCTACAGCACCCAAGGTTTTTGCAATGATCACCAATTGGATCGCACAAATCCTGAGAGGGAAAGGAATACGAATCGTGACATATTTAGACGATTACCTAATCGTGAATCAAGACAGAGACCTCTTGTCGCTACAAGCGCAAGAAACAATCAACCTCCTAAAAAATCTGGGATGGCAAATAAATTATTCAAAGTCAATCCTGACCCCACAAAAATGCCTAGAATTTCTTGGAATATGTTGGGACCCGTGGATCAACCAAAAATGGCTACCTCTACTGAAATGTCAGTCTCTTATGAGCAAAATTGTGACGATCTTAAAACGAAAAACGGCGAATCTACAGGAAATACAGAGTTTAGTCGGCCTTATAAATTTTGCCAGTTTCGCTGTGCCACGAGGACGTTTAAATCATCGCAACCTCTTGATTTTTCAAAAACGACTGCTGCGGTTAGATTCCTCTCACCGGTTTGTAGTCCCAGAGCCGGCTATCTTGGAACTGAAATGGTGGTTGAAAAATCGCACCAACTCATCCCACTTGCATATTACTCCGGTCAAGCACTTCCTTACAACAGATGCTTCCGG
The DNA here is from genome assembly GCA_963584085.1 of Pyrausta aurata. Lineage (NCBI taxonomy): Eukaryota > Metazoa > Arthropoda > Insecta > Lepidoptera > Crambidae > Pyrausta > Pyrausta aurata. The sequence continues at coordinate 5,228,204 of OY757271.1, read as the reverse complement.
GATAGCCTGGGGAGCCCGCCTAGACAACATGGAAATGACAGGTTCGTGGTCAGCCCAAGAAAGACTCCTAAACTCCAACGCGAAAGAAATGCTGGCCGTATACAACGCCATCAAAAAGCAGTCACAAATATTGGAGAATTCAACAGTCATGCTTCAAAGCAACAAGACGGTTGTGTCATATATCAAAAAAGAAGGCGGCTCAACATCGACCAAGCTCATGCACCTAACGAGAAAACTATATACCTTACTCGACGATTCACACATTCATCTGGTCCCTCATTACTTGCCAGGAAAGATAAATTGCGAAGCCGATCGCTTATCACGTTGGCAAGCACCCCCCGAGTGGCACTTACTACCCGAAGTTACAGCTGTAATTTTCGAGAAATGGGGGACGCCCACAGTGGATCTGATGGCATCCAGCACAGCTCACGTAGTCCCTCGATACGTCAGTTTGGATTGGACCGACCGGAATGCCTATTTTCACGACGCATTCAGTCAAAAATGGGACTATCCTCTTGCGTGGATCTTTCCACCCCCATTTTTAATACCAAAAGTACTGACTCACCTCAACACCACGAGAGGAGTATTTCTGATTGTAGTGCCCGTGTGGGACAAAGTATTCTGGATGCCGGATCTCAAAAATCGAGCCATCTCTCCCCCGTTCACCATCCGGCGCCTTCACCGGGTGCTAGTGGACACGTCGACCGGCCTGCCCCCGCCTCGAGTTCGCGAGATGTCCCTGCAAGTGTGGAGATGTGGGGGTGGACTTCTAGCCTAGCAGATTGGACACCGGAACAAATCGGACTCCTCAGATCAGGTTGGCGCAATTCATCTATCAAAACCTATCATCACGCTTGGCTAAAGTGGTTGGATTGGTGTAAAGTAAACAATGTTATTACACCTAATAATCCCTCTGGGTCAAACCTTGCAAAGTTTTTAGTAGACTTATATCAAAAAAGTAAATTGTCATACCGAACCATTCTAGTTTACAAGTCAGCAGTTTCTACCTTATGTAACCCCGATTCGTCGGAACGCCTCAGTTCTAATATCTTAGTTAAAAAGGTTTTAAAGTCAATAGCGATTCAAAACCCAAGAGAAATTAGCAAGCCCCCTATCTGGGATACAGACATTCTTGTAACTTGGCTCTTAAGTAATGTTCCCGATCAGAATAATTTTTACCATTGCTCTCGCAGAGCAGCTGTTTTATTATTGCTTTGTTCAGGACGAAGGGTCCATGACCTAACACTGTTAGCTGTGGACAGTAATCATTGTTTAATTTCAGATGACCACATCATTCTGTGGCCCATGTTCGGTGCGAAGACTGACAACGCAGAAAACAGACAGTCAGGATGGCGCTTAACGTCAATCGACACTCAACGAGCTATCGACCCTGTATTTTGGACAAGGAGAGTGATCGAGTTATCATCAGAAAGAAGATCTGTATGTAAAGAAAACAACCTATTCTTAACCGCTTGCGGCCCTCCAAAAGCTGCATCTCGCTCTGTGCTGGCGGGCTGGGTGCGGCGCACCCTAATTGAGGCCGGCATCCCTGCGAGCGCCGGTAGTACGTGATCTGCTGTCGCATCTAAGCACTGGGCGCTGAATATGCCCATTGACGAAATTCTCGCGCGAGGCAATTGGCGCTCCCAAAATACATTCAGGAAACATTACTGTCGGGAAATTCGACCTTCTCAACCTCAAACTTACCTGGTATCTGCTATGTTTTCCCCCATAGCGAAATAAAGGTCGTATTTGTATATTGTTTTCATCAAATTAATAATGTAATATTTAGAATTTCATGTCCTGAATACATTTTCAATTTAACCATTAATTAGTATATTATATACTTTGTGATATTTTACATTTTCAATTAGCTTAAATTCATATGTCTGATTTTATCTGTAATGATAATACTCTAAATATACTGACCTAAATACATACTTACCATAACCATACAAATAGGTTGTAATTTAACAAATAATTCTGTAAAAATCAATAAATAATTGATTGGCATTTCGCTGTTTTTCTTTATCTTTACATACCCTAACATATTTTTCTATTATTGCATTACTTTATCTAGGTAGTCCTTACAAAATAATTAATAACAGTAGGTTCCTTCATACAAAAATCACACCAAATTAATAAAGGTCATTAATGACTTTCATCATACATCCTTAGACATACTCTAACTAATTTGTGACTTTAATCCTCCACCAGGCGATAACAAACACGTCTCACTTTATAGGCTTCGAATGACGGTACAGTAAGTTAATATACGCGTTTTACCTACCAATAAAACGCTTATTAACTACTTACCTCATTCGAAGCCTACTTCTATTCCTGCCTGGTGTAAGTTCGAATGCAATGACGCCCAAGAATGCTTCTTGCTGAAACGAAAACTATCGCCACCTGGTGGAGGAATAGAGAACTAACAAAAAGGGCGGGATAAAATGTGTAAAACTGACGTTATGTCCGCCACAGATAAGAAAAATAGGGTTGCCATTCTCACTTTATAGGCTTCGAATGAGGTAAGTAGTTAATAAGCGTTTTATTGGTAGGTAAAACGCGTATATTAATTATGAAAATTTTACCATATTTACAATAATTAAAAAATATTAATAAAATAAAAAAAATAAAAATAGAAAATATATGTTTAAATATGTGTTTTTGAATTTAACATCAGTTCGTCAGTATGTCAGGTATATTATTCCACACAATCGATTTCGATCTAAGATTTCGATAGCTTAAACATTACGTCATTTAATCAAATATCAAATAATGACATCACTAAAACCGGCCAAGTGCGAGTCGAACTCGCGCACTAAGGGTTCCGTGCTAACTTTAACTGAATTAGGGATTTTTACTTCCACTCAACGTAAGGGAGCGTAACCAAGACCCAAAGCTCCAAGCCAACCTCACCTTCACGTGGTGCGTCCTGTTTCAACAGACGAGGCTCTGGCGACCGACCGATGGCGGGATAACCATCCAACAAAAGGCGCAGCTAAATGTTGAGCTGAGACGGGCAGCAGCATCATAGCTACAAAGAACTGCGCCTCTGCGCTCGCCAACCCGCCTGCCAAGCGTGGCGAGTATTGGCAAATACCCCCCTAAAAAAAAAAAAAAAATGGTAGGACACAAAAAAACCAGGCCCCCAGTCTCCGGCAGCCCCGCTATTCCTGACTCCGGTAGCGGCCACGGTAACGGCGGGGCAGGGGGTGCTAAGAATCCCCGGAGGCGATCGCGCTACCACCCCCAACGACAACTGGCCCTGGTAACCTATAACGCGTGCACACTGAGGACAGACGAGAAGCTGCTCGAGCTGGAGGAAGAATTGAGCAGGTTACACTGGGACATAGTGGGTTTATCGGAAGTCCGTAGAGAGGGCGAGGACACGATAACTCTGAAGTCCGGCAACCTGCTCTTCTACCGGGAGGGTGACCAAAAGTCCCAAGGTGGTGTTGGGTTTCTCGTCCACAAGTCCCTCGTTAACAACATCGTAACCATCGAGAGTGTGTCGAGCAGGGTGATACCTTATACTCAGAATAACCGAGAGGTATTCGCTGAAGGTCATACAGGTATATGCACCGACCTCTAAACACCCCGATGAAGAGGTGGAGGAAATGTATGAGGACGTAAGTAGAGCCATACATACTTCCTAAACCTATTTTACTGTTGTTATGGGGGACTTCAATGCAAAACTCGGCAGTCGTGGCGAAGATGAGTTGAAAGTGGGACCTTTTGGATATGGTCAAAGGAACGCCAGGGGACATAGGCTGGCCGACTTTCTGGAGAAGGAGGGACTCTTTGCGATGAACTCTTGTTCCAGAAGCCGCCTCAAAGGAAATGGACCTGGTTGAGTCCGGATGGCACCACGAGAAATGAGATAGACTTTATCATGACCACCAAGAGACGGTTATTCAGTGATGTCTCCGTGATCAACAGGATTAAGACCGGTAGTGATCACCGAATGGTTCGAGGCACATTGAATATAAATGTCAAATTGGAAAGGTCCCGCCTGATGAAGTCTACGCTCCGACCTACTCTTGCCCATATCCAAAATCCCGAGAGCTTTCAACTCGAGTTGTCAAACCGCTTTGATTGCCTAGAGAGTTGCGTTTCAGTTGACGAAATAAACAACGGGTTTGTGGAAACTGTCCAAACGGTCGGGTCAAAGTTTTTTAGGCCTGGCCGTAAAAATAGACCTCAAAAACTCTCGGTCCACACTCTCGACTTCATGGCAGAACGTCGATCTATGGCACTGCAGACCTCCGATAATGCTAAAAACTATAGGCTGCTCAATAGACGAATATGGAAGTCCTTGCGACACGACATTCGTGCCTTTAACACGAACAGCGTTAAAGAGACGATAGAGCGGAACCAAGGCTCCAAAGTGTTTGCAAGGGACATGTCTATTGGGCAAAGCCAGTTGACGAAGCTAAAGACGGAGGACGGCAGTGTAGCGTCGACGAAAGCAGAGGTTTCGAGGGAGATCGAGAAGTTCTATAGGCAGTTGTACACCTCAGTTGCCGAACCCGTTGATAGCTCGGCCAGAGACCCAAGAGCTACCCTGACCCGACACTACACTGAAGACATCCCGGACATCAGCCTTTACGAGATTAGGATGGCCCTGAAACAGCTTAAAAACAACAAAGCACCTGGCGAGGACGGAATCACAGCAGAACTTCTGAAAGCGGGTGGAACACCGGTACTCAAAGTCCTTCAGAAGCTTTTTAATTCCGTGCTGCTAGAGGGCATCACACCTGAGGCATGGAACAGGAGTGTGGTGGTGTTGTTCTTCTAAAAAGGAGACAAAACCTTATTGAAGAACTATAGACCCATCTCACTCCTGAGCCATGTCTACAAGCTGTTCTCAAGGGTCATCACGAATCGTCTCGCACGTAGGTTTGATGACTTCCAGCCTCCCGAACAAGCCGGATTCCGAAAAGGCTATAGTACCATAGACCACATCCATACGCTTAGGCAAATTATACAGAAGTCAGAGGAGTATAATATGCCTCTATGCTTAGCGTTTGTGGATTATGAGAAGGCCTTTGATTCGATCGAAACTTGGGCGGTGCTTCGGTCTCTTCAGCGGTGCCACATAGACTATAGGTATATAGAGGTGTTAAAGTGTCTGTATAACAACGCCACCATGTCGGTCCGAGTACAGGAACAGAATACGAGGGCGATTCCACTGCGAAGAGGTGTAAGACAGGGAGACGTTATATCTCCGAAACTGTTTACAGCGGCACTGGAAGACGCCTTCAAGCTCCTGGAATGGGAAGGATTCGGCATCAACGTCAATGGCGAATACATGACACACCTCCGGTTTGCCGATGATATAGTCGTTGTGGCAAAGACGCTGGATGATCTGGGCATTATGCTCGAAGACCTTGACCGAGTATCCCAACAAGTGGGTCTTAAAATGAACATGGAAATGACGAAAATTATGTCGAACTCCCGTGTTGTACCCACTCCGGTATCTGTTGGGAACTCAATTCTTGAAGTTGTTGACGAGTACGTCTACCTGGGACAAGTAATCCAATTAGGTAGGTCCAACTTCGAGAAAGAGGTCAATCGACGAATCCAACTCGGCTGGGCAGCGTTCGGGAAGCTGCGTAAGAGCGTCTTCTCGTCTCAATTACCTCAGTGTCTGAAGACGAAAGTCTTCAACCAGTGTGTGTTACCAGTGATGACATACGGATCCGAAACGTGGTCTCTAACTATGGGCCTCATAAAGAAGCTCAAAATCACACAACGAGCGATGGAGAGGGCTATGCTCGGTGTTTCTCTACGAGATCGAATCAGAAACGAGGAGATACGTAGAAGAACTAAGGTAACGGACATAGCCCTGCGAATCAGTAAGCTCAAGTGGCAGTGGGCAGGGCACATAGCGCGAAGAACTGATGGCCGTTGGGGCAGAAAAGTTCTAGATTGGAGACCCTTCGACCAAAGGCGCAGCGTAGGACGTCCGCCGACAAGATGGACAGACGACCTTGTGAAGATCGCAGGATCGCACTGGATGCAGACCGCTCACAACCGGTCGTTGTGGAAAGCCATGGGGGAGGCCTATGTTCAGCAGTGGACGTCCTTCGGCTGATAACGATGATGATGATGATGACTTCCACTCAGCCAAAACATCACAATATTTTGTTGACCGCAAATATAACTTTGTTTTTCATAGTATTTGTATGAAGAACAAAGTTTTGTTTGCGGTTGTGGAAGATGTGATTGTGCTATATTATATCTCAAAATTTACTAGTTCGATTTCGCTCAAACCAATTTTCGTTGAAAGTATTTATTAAGATCTACATTATGTATATTTTTCAAAATGTACACTCACTTAGTTTAAAAGTTAGATGGGGGGGGGACGCCCATTTTACGACTTTGGAAACGCCTATCCCTCAAACGTGACACTTTTAGAGAAAATGGTTTTTGAAACCCCAACATCATTTTAAAAGACCTATTTATAGATACCCCACACGCATAGGTTTGAATAAAAAAAAAAAATTTAGGTTTTAGTTTCATGTATGGGAGCCCCCCTTAAATATTATTATTTTTTCTATAAAAATCGAAAAGCAGTTAAAGAATACATCTACTTACCAAGTTTCAACTGTATAATGCTAACAGTTTTAGAATAAAGTGGCTGTGACATACGGACGGACAGACAGATAGACAGACAGACAGACATACTTGACGAAACTATAAGGGTTCCGTTTTTGCCATATGGATACGGAACCCTAAAAATGTCAACGTCAAATGTCTATCTGTCAGTTTTGTCGAAATAAAATGGTGTGCATAATTTGATTATTTTAATTGATAAATTATTTACAATTGTATCATTAACGATCCGAAATAGTTTTTTTTTGATAATAACGTACTCCTATTTAATATTTTGCAAAAAAATATTTGCGCATGTGTATGGTTATGTGATATATTTTGTGAAGCTCAAGTTGGTACTGGAGCCAGTGTTCTTCGACCATGAAATCGAGCAAACGAAGACTCCAGGCGCTAACAGAAGGCTCAGATGGCATGCCCAACTATCTCAAGATGGAAGACTCTGAGACTTCTATTCCGCCAGTTTTTAGATCTCGCCTTCACGAATTGTTTTCGCAAATAGAAAAAGAATTTGACCTTCTTTACACAGAAAATCTAAATCGTAAGTTTAACATGTCATATATCACTTTATCAGTATTTGTTTACCTTTTGAAACTTTATGGTTTTGCAATTTGCTTAACACATACACATCTCTTTGTTTTAGTTCAAGAAAAAATAGATATTTTGAGCGAGAAGTTGGAGAGAGAAAGCTATGTAGGCGACAGACAGAATTTGGATTACATTGACTTTGAGACCAGTGGGAAAAACTCCAAAGTAAAATGTAAGTACCTATCTCAGTGTTAATTTTACTTTATAATAACTTCTAGCTTATTTAAAACAATGTAATGTATGTATAGCTTATTTAAACCACTATGTAACTGCCATGAAAACATATTTAGGATTACTATCTAGTATAACACCATTATGTACGTTTCTAATGTAATTCAATGATTGTGATCTGTTTTGTTTTCCATTAATAAATAATAATAATAAATAATAAAATGTGAGGCTGAAATTGCGAAACTAATTAAATTAAATGAGGCTTGTTGTATATGAAAGAAATATATTATAATATTAAAAATACTTTATTGCACACCATACCCAATGAATGATACAGGATAACATCTTTTAGGCGGTCTTATGTACATTAAATGTATTATTTTTAGTGTCACAAAGTAATTCTCAAAAAGTGAAAGCAAGTCACAAGTTAAGAGTACAGACCAGCAAGATTGTGTCCAGTTTCAAAGCCCCAACATACAACTGTCAGCTTGTCAGGGAGTTCACGGGACACAAGGATGGCATTTGGGATGTGGCCACAGCTAGGCCTGGACAGGCACTCATTGGGACTGCTTCTGCTGGTAATTATTTTTCTGTATAGGATTTTAAACTTTCGCGTTGCATTGCAATAACTATTAGACATGTCATCATAAGTTTTTATTCGCGTTTAGACTCGTCATGTCTAATAGTTAATTATTTTTCTGTTTTGTTAAAGAAACAATAAGAAAATGTTCTTAAACTTGACTCTACCATTTAAACTGTGCTGTGTATGCATATTTGTATCTGTTACTTATTTTGTCTTTTATACCAGACAAATGACTATTTGACTTTAGTTGTAGATTGTAATATGTAGTTCATTAACTCTGACTCAAGAAAAAGTTATAGTTATTATTGTTTAGAAGTTCCTGAAGAGTCACCAATAAACCCAAAAGAGTTAAAATTGTACTATTATAAAAAGAAGCTTCTTATAATTTCACTATACAGATCACACAGCCTGTGTCTGGAGTGTGGAGTGGGGAAAGTGCCTTTTGCAGTACACAGGCCACCAGGGGTCAGTCAACTCCATACGATTCCACCCATCCCGAGACATCGCCCTGACCAGCAGTGGTGACAACACTGCCCATGTCTGGCAAGCAGCTGTCAACTGGGACTTGCCGGTATTGTTTTGGACCTTACCCTTTCTATTTTCTAACTCTGTTTAGACACTTTTTTCCAATTTGATGGACCCTGCCTACTAGATATGAAAAAAACTTGCATGCATCAAGTAATCAGTCAGGTATCAAACGACAGCCGGGCGCCGCATAACAATGGAATTTTTATTGTGTCTCGTTTACACATACTTGACGAGTTAAAGGACGTAGCTTTATGAACCTGAATATTTTATTTCAAATTACATGCAAATATCTAAAGATCTTGAGAATTTTTTGATGCAGCTATTTTGTTATCCTAAAAGTATTTTATGACAGTCAAATACTAAAGTGAATTCCACATTTGGTGATGGGTCAACAACTCTATCATCAGTAAGGCCGGCCATCACCGATCTACCAGCGCCGTTCGCGCGTGGAATTCCAAATTCGAAATCACCAGTTACTGCTCTCTGTTTCGAATGGACTTATAGAGTCCACCGCGTAAAACTCTAACGAGTGTAACTCATTTTTTGATATGCTCATGAATTGAACATTGTCTGTGTTCAGCGCGGCCAATCCTCCGAAGAAGAACTGGAGGGTGGCGGCGAAGAGAGCCTCGGCGAAGGCGGCGAGCGACCTGAGGTGCTCCGGACGCCTCTAACCGAGCTCGGTGGCCACCAGGGGGTGGTGGTGGCCGCCGACTGGCTCACCGGCGGCGACCACGTCATCACGGCCTCCTGGGACCGCACCGCCAACCTGTACGACGTCGAGACTGGCGACTGCCTGCAGGTGCTTACAGGTAAACTTAAACTCTTTATATTCTTTCGCGTAAGGAGTGTGGTTTGAGAAATTATCACTAATACTTAGCCGAAAACCGCATCAAAATCGGTTTAGCTAAACACGAGATAATCTTGGACAATATATTCACATACAAACATACAGTAAACTGAAAACTCCCTTTTCTTGAAGTTGGTTAATAATAATAATAAATAAGAGTGCTGACAGACTTTTAACCCCTTATAACAAAAGAACAGATTGCTTTCTCGATTTAACATTTTAGTAAAATAAATTGTCGTCAAAGAGTTTTTATGTTATTAATAGTGTTGCATTGCAAAAGCGTGCCAGTAAATATTTATGAGCCTTCGAAATTATAAAAACAATCTTTAGCAACTTTGGCTTGACCTCATTAATAAGTAGTGTTGTGCAAAGTGTACTGACCTTTCTGGTGAGCTGTGTCAGTCATCAAAATACGATGCGACAACACATTAATAAATATACTTTCAAATATTATGTGTTTTCGCTCAGCTTTATTACCTGTGATGATGACAAATAAAATAATCATTTCATTTCATTTTCACCCAATGTCTCAACACTTCGCTTAAAATATGTAGCACCTTATAGATTTTTAAATAATTTGTAAATGAGTTGCATTATCAACAATTGATATTGATATTTTCTGATTGACATTGGTCATGCTAGTTTAATACAATTGACCATCTCGTTTAGCTATTTTATTAAGTTACACCAATTCGTCACCGAAAATACTCCTTATGACGAGGCAATAAATAGACTGGGCTAGCGAATGTGATAACAAAATATCTGTCAAGGTCCGGTCCGAGGTAGGTTTTGGTCTTGGCGTAGCAAGTCTCCTATGATGGATTTTACGGATGGTTTAAGTGGTTAAAAAGCTTCGAACCTCTTTTCATGCCTAAACACAGAAATGACACTTTTTTGCGTACTTCTATGGAACATATCCCATTTGGAAGATCAAAAGAGAAAGAAATTACAAACAACAAGTATTTTTTTAGAAACGTCGTAAGTGATATACTTTCCGAGATATTTTACATGAAAACAGTAGAAAAATAAAACTTTTAATGTTTAATATCTCCGAAAGTAAATTACTTGCAAAGTTTAGGTATCCATACCAAAGGGTTCGACCCTCTTTTAAAATAGTGTTATGAGAACGACTGCAACCATCTCATCATAAGGCATTTATCAAAATCAATCAATCATTTACTGATTTCCAGGTCACGACCACGAACTAACGCATGCGTCGGCGCACCACAGCTCGCGGCTCGTGGTGACCGCGTCTCGGGACACCACGTTCCGTCTGTGGGACTTCCGCGAGCCTATACACTCCGTGTCCGTGTTCCAGGGGCACACTGAGTGAGTAAAATCTGCTGCTATTTGTGTTCAGAGGGCCTAGTTGAGGTTTTCCACTCACGTTCGATTGCGAGCTTTTGAATTTTATATGGAAAAGTTACAACGCCACCTACCTAAAATATTTCACAAATTCTAACGCGCGTTTACGCGCTCGCAACTAAACGTGAAAAGCAAACAAACTAGGGCCTAGTTAGAAAAAGTGCTCTGAAAAAATATTAATATTTTTTAAATATTTATTATACATTCAGTGTTATTTTTAAGAAACCAAAAACTTAACCCGTGCGTAAATTTTCAATTCTTATTTAATTCTATCACCATAATATAGTACTAGTGGCACTCTATTCACTTGTATGTTTACGTTGTGTTATCCCACTTATGTGCTAGTAACTTGGTCGACAAACGAATCACAGGTATGACATTATGATTTTAGTTATATACAACCCAAACAGCTAATTTGTATGCGTTCTTTATAATTGCCTTGACCTTTGAGACGTTGATTAAAGCTGTTAACTACGTTAATTTGATGTTGTTAATTATTTCAGGAGTGTTACATCAGCAGTATTCACGCGAGAAGATAAAGTAGTTTCAGGTTCTGACGACCGATCTGTAAAGGTATGCAACCCTATTTGTCCTCTATTTAGGGCCTTTTCACATTGCGACATTTTGAAGCGACACAAACGCGATTCAGTATCTATGAAGTCACAAATGTTCTATATGTGTTTGCTAATAGAAGTGAAACAAACGCGATGCAGTCGCGCAGGTCTCAAACACGCGTTTTAATCGCTGCAAAAAGTCGCAATGTGTGTGACGCCCTTAACAATCGAGCTAAAGGCTAAAGTATACTGATTTTACGTTTATTAAGATCGTTTATTTACTGATTTACCATACAGGCTGAACTGAACAATAATCTACAAATAGAAAAGTGCAGTAGAAGTTTTAAAGACCTTAGAATCTATACTAATATTATAAAGCTGAAGAGTTTGTTTGTTTGTTTGTTTGAACGCGCTAATCTCCGAAACTACTGGTTCGAATTGAATAATTCTTTTTGTGTTGAATAGTCCAGTTATCGAGGAAGGCTATAGGCTATATAACATCACGCTACGACCAATAGGAGCAAAGATATAGTGGTAAATGTGTAAAAACGGGAGAAAGAAGTCACTACCTCGTGTGTTCATAAGTTTTGAGACAAACTTGGTAGTTAAAAAAATAAATTAAATATTACTGGCTGCTATTTATTTCTTTTTCCAATTTTGAATTTGGAATGTTTACTTTTAATACCTTTGACTTTCAAATTTATTTCTGTCAATTTTATCGTGATGGAGGGGACTAAAGAATTGCGTGCGACCGTGATATCGCTATTTAAGGCGGGAAAAAAACCAATGGAGATTTTCCGTGAGGTGAAAACTTTTGGCGTAAGCCGTAACTTCGTGTATTACACTATCAAACGATACAATGAGACAAGTTCCTTGCAAGATCGCCAAAGGAGTGGTCGGCCACGCTCTGTAAGGACGCCTGCGAATATCAAAATCATCCGAGAGCGACTGCGCCGAAATCCATGTCGCACTCAGAAAAAAATTGCTCTGCAGACTAAAATTTCGCGCGTTTCAGTCAACAGAATACTGAAATATGATCTTAAGGTAAAGGCGTATAGCCGTAGAAAAGTTCACTTTTTAAACGATCGGCTTCGTAAATTGCGACGCGAACGTTGTCCATTACTGCTTAGGAGACACGATGCGAGGAAGATACTGTTCACCGATGAGAAATTTTTTTAATGTCGAAGAAAAGTTCAACCGACAAAACAATAAAGTCTATGCCAAAAGTAGCAAGGATGTCCCAGCTTCAGCACGGAATGTCTCGCGTACTCATCATCCGGCAAGTGTGATGGTATGGTGGGGAGTTTCGTATGAAGGTGTCACTCCGCTCCATTTCTGTCAACAAGGCGTCAAGGTGAAAGCCAAGAATTATCAAAATGACATCTTAGAGCATGTTGTGAAACCCCTATCTCATACTTTATTTAACAACAAATTTTGGGTTTTCCAGCAAGACTCAGCACCATCCCATAAAACAAAAACCACCCAAGCTTGGTTGAGGGAAAATGTGCCGGCTTCATCGCGGCGAACGAATGGCCCTCCTCCAGCCCCGACCTCAACCCGCTGGATTATTCTCTATGGACTGAGTTAGAGCTCAGGGCCTGCCAGAAGTCCCACCCAAACTTGGAGTCACTGAAGCGAGCTCTTGTTCGAGAAGCAAAGCGAATCCCGCTAGAAAAGATTCGTGCCGCCATTGATGATTGGCCAAATCGTCTATGGGCCTGTATTAAAAACAAGGGTGGACATTTTGAATAAAAGATATATTTTATTGTTGATTATTATCTACTTAGTGTTCACTGTAAATTTTAGAAATATAAGTAAATTATTTAAAAAGTTATGCCTCTTTTTTTCGTCTCAAAACTTATGAACACACGAGGTATATTCCACGCGGACGAAGTCGCGGGCAAAAGCTAGTCACCTTATAAGACTAACCTGTGATGGGTGTTTCTGTTGTAGATGTTGTTTAAGTTTAATAGCACAATTCGACGCTATGATTCATAATGATATTTTTGAGATCCGATATTTACGCGAAACTGAGAAAACAAACGCTATTTATCTATATTTATATATTTCCTCAATTGACGATTAGGCTTACCTTAATTTTAATCGCCTATTTACTGTCCTGAAATTACTGAGTGAACGCTTAGTTATAATAGTAGGTAATTAATTACGAAACTGCGCTATAGATAAACCGCGAAATTGAAACCTAGCCTGCGGGGGCAGCGGGGCGCGCGGAGTGGTCAGCGTGAGGGGTGCGGGCGGCGCGGATACACCGCCCGCACTGCTAACGAAACGCACTCGCCCCGCCGCCCCCGCAGGCGAAGTCAAAATGAAGCGGTTTACCTGCATTTCCATTTCCAGGTGTGGGACGTGCGCAACATGCGGTCGGCGCTGGCCACGATCAGGTCGGACTCGTCGGTGAACCGCGTGGGCGTGAGCGGCGGCGGGCTCATCGCCATCCCGCACGACAACCGGCAGGTGCGGCTGTTCGACCTGCAGGGGCAGCGCCTCGCGCGCCTGCCGCGCTCCAGCAGGCAGGTCAGTGCCACAGGGGACATTTACTGCCTTACCACAGATAAATAAACAAGGTGTGGAACACTGTTTAATTATAATATGGCTTGTTCAAAATGAACGTCAATAAAGTCAAATTACATAAGGGTGACATACATTTCAATTTAGCTGCATAACATTTAAACAGTAGTTGAAACCTTGTTTATTTATTTGTGGTAAGGCCGTTAGTTTTTGTTTTCGCTCGCTATGAACAGGCTAAAATCCGATTGTCATTGCGTGTCGAATATTGTAAACAATATTAACATATTTTTTTTATCAAAACAATTCATTTTAATATAAGATAAATATACAATTCACAACCTACATACATAATTCTTCGTTGAACACTGAGATGTTTCTTAATCAAATATTTATAAAATTTTGGTTATTGATATTCTTTTAAAAGGATGGAAGATATAAGGAGGACATAAGGTCATAGACAGTGCTGCCTCGTCATCAGCTTCTTATTTCTTTAGTAGTTCAGTCAATTCTTCAGGTATACAACTAGAAACCAATCTAAACTATTACCTAGGAGAGACCTAAGAGATGGAGATAATAATTAAAAAAAATATACCGCATTCAAAAAACTTACTTACTTTTAATAACGTAAAAGTGGAAACTAATTCATTTGAAGTCGGTGCGTGATGTGCGTAAACTTTTGTACTTTACTTTATTTAATTTACGTACGTTACGCCTGACATCATGCGACGACTCCAAAAGAGTTTCCCTTCACTTTAAAAAAAGAAAGTTAAAGTTATACATATTGGTTTCTTCCAGGGCCACCGCCGCATGGTGACCTCCGTGTCCTGGGCGGAAGACATATCATCCAGCATCAACTTCTTCAGCTGCGGCTTCGACCGCCGCATCCTCGGCTGGTCCATCCAGCCCTCCAAGGAGAACTGAGACTTGACTCCACCCAAAGGCACAATGTCGCTAGTTAACGCTGTACAGGTATACTATCCACGGTTATTTAAACATTGTAGCGTGTAATGCCTACGGATATGGCGTTAGGGCCTGTTTCACCATCGATAAATAAGCACTAACCAACAAATAGTTCAAGTATGGAACGTTCTTATGAAGTAGCGGAGAGATAACGCTAACCAGAACTTATCAGGACATTGTGAAACAGGCCGTTATACTTTTACAGTGTTCGAGACCGAATTGGTTTTCACAAGAGAATTGTAAATGAATAATGCATGAATTCAACACTTGGGTGCAGAGAAAACTACCATATTTATAGAGCATCACCATCACAGTTAACTATGTTAAAAAATACTGGAGGAATTATAGGATGGCACATTTGTTTGCTCCCAGGTGTATTGATTTCTTGCGCCGAACGGCTGATATAGAAACTTAGACCAACTTGCTTACGCCAGGAATAGCGACTCTTTTTTTTTCCTCAGGAAATACCTTACGCATACCGGAATAGCGAGACTGGTTTAACATCATTATGTTACTGTCGGTTTCTTTGATGTTCACAGAGACTAACATCGTCTTCTTCTTCTTCTTCTTTGCCATTTCCCTTCACATTTGGGGTCGGTCCTTCTCGTTTTAGGACGCCAAGACAGTCTGTGTTGGGTTGTCCGCTCCTCCACCTGAGCCATTCCATGTCTTTGGAAACGTGACAGACTAACATAAGCTTTGATTAATATTTCTTGCTAATTGTCAAGATATGTATGTGCACACTTAAATCTTTGTAACAACACCTGTTATATTGCCAATAAATCTATCTATTTGAACGCACTAATCTCAGGAACTACTGGATAGATTTGGAAAATGTATCTTGTGTTGGGTAGCTAATTTATGAAGCTTATACAAGGTGTTTCAAAACAACGAGTAAAGAATGAAGGGAGTTACTCAGAATCAGTAACTGAATAACTTTCTCCTAGAAACATGGGTCGAATAAGGCCAAAAATAATTTGGCTTTCCATACTAAATCGGTCATGTGACCCGTCTGATGTCTATGGAGAGTCAATTAATTTTTGGCATATTTCGACCCATGTTTCTAGGAGAAAGTTGTTCAGTTACTGATTCTGAGTAATTGCCTTCATTCTTTACTCGTTTTTTTGAAACACCTTGTATTTGCGACTGAAGAGGAGGGAGCAAACTCAAAACTTGCGGACGCAGTGGCGAGGGACAGCTATAAAATATATCTATGCCTCTATATCTTTGACTTACGAGTACCTTGAGCTAGTTCGCTATTTCTGGCGTGCGCAAGGAGGCCTCGCGTTGTAATTATAAAGGAAATATCATTTAGAAAGTTCTTTGTAAATGAAATATCAACATAAACCAATGTCTGATGTTGTCTAGGATGGATTAAAATGCTTATAACTTAGATTAGCTAGAAGATTGATGCCGAATAAGAGGAATTATAAGTGTATTTATAGATTATTTCAACAATAAAAAAAACAAGATCCATTTGCGCATGTCAGGATTACTCTGAATATGTTTTGAAACTAAATAATAAAATTTTGCACGTCTGCGAGGAGACTGAACACATGTGTACTACTTTTAAATGTGATCTTTTTTACTGTGTTCTTGGCAAATAAACGTTTGAGTTTGAGATTATAATCGTTCTATCTCTGTTGACATCATTCACTTTTTATTAGTTTGTTTGAAAAGATGATTTAATCCAGAAAAGGTAAGTTAATCCTGGCACGCGCGGCTAAGGGCGTGTTTCACTATCGACAAATAACACTAACCTATGAACATTTCAATTATATAAATTCGTATGAAGTAGTGGACAGATAACGCTAATGGGAACTTATACAGACATTGTGAAACAGGCCGTATGTTGACATCATTTTGATGCTTAGTAACTTTTTAGGAAATTTTTAATTGTAACGTTCTTAAAAATGCTTTCTGCGAATATAAATTTTACTTTAAAGCACAAAGGCAAATCATTGTTGTATACTACTTTTAAGTATATTGTTGGTTTTTAGTAGTCTATTAGTGTTTTAGATTCGTTTGTTCGTCCATAATATTAAAGAGATATTTAAATTATGAGGGTTGTTGGTCATGTATTCATAATTTTAGGTGTGTATCAAGCCATTAGGTTGCGGTTAACTAATCATTTATTTTTATGTGATTTAATCGGTAACAGTTAATCAAAAATTATAAATAATCATTCATACTAGTTTATAGTTGTGTGTGTTTTATATTATGGATTTGATTGCCCAAGCTAAGGGTCTCAGAGTGTATTTCATATCTTTAGCAACCCTTTAGGCTCATGAAAGTATTTTTTAACCTTTGCATTTCACTATTCTATCTATCAGTATTGATGCCGTTAACATAAACCATTCGATTGCATTGTCCATTTATTGGTTTATGAATCTTATGACATAGGGTAGAATTTTGTAAATATTGCATGTGTGTTATTACAAAATAACCAGATAATGTACAGCACGTCAAGCTAAACACTGAGGTATCTTATGCTGTTGGAATATGGACTATTTTTCAACAAAAATGTATAGTCTGATGTGCTGGCGACTGTACATACCGATTATTATGTAAAATTTGCACTGAAAGTTATAATGGTTATATTATCTTATTTCACTTTACTTTCCTATGTATAAAAGATTGGTGAATTTTGCTAGAACTGCTATTCTTCTAACATATAACATATCTTAAGGTATACCAGTGTGTTACTTAAAACAGCTAAAATTATTGTCTACCTAGTCAGACCATTGAATAAGCCAAAGATAAGACCCGGGATATGCAATAATTTTAACAAATCATTCCAAAAAGTTTTGGTTTTGCGTTCAGAAGTAACACGTCACATATCAGCTGTCATTTTAACAGTCCAGTCAGTTAATTCCTTAACTGTAATTATATAAATACATTTATTGTATTCACACACTTTGAGTAGTCGGTACATATTATATTGTAAATTAACAATTTGTAAATAATATTGTATGCTTTTTCATTGGCTATGTTTTATTATTGTATGATTGTGCCAAAAAGATTGCAAAAGGTCTTGAATCTATGCCTCTATATTTTCTTGTATTAAACTAGGCAAAGCGGTATAATAATTATTTTAAATCATTGTCCGAGTGACTTGAAAAATCTTGCGTTTCTGAAATGCTTACAGTACGCACATAAGTCCATTATATGACAAGGAAAAGTACACTTTTAGATTCTAGTGTTTCTAGTCACGTACGCCACTTTTTTTCGTAGTATTTGAGCCTAGCGCTCACGCTCTTTTTCCTTATCATACTTTCTATTATTTTTTACCTATGTGAACTTTAATGGTCTCTCACTTACCTTCCCATTAACTGCAAGAAATATCATAGTTGGCACTAAGTTCCTATTGTCAATTCTGCAAAATGAATAACATGTTTGGATACATAACCAGGAAAAAAAACGCACGATAATGAATGTTTTATTTTTCTTTATTGAAACCTTACTTATAGCATCTTATAATATTACTTGTATTGTGATTTGTGATTTATGTAATGTATCCATGTAGTGTTGTACCTACAGGGTGTTGTTTTGGTCAGCGACGAGCGACTCAGGGGTGGTTGTACATACAATACTGATGCCAAAAAAATAAATAAAAATTATTTTATTTCTTTAAGTAAAAAACCCAACAAAATCAATTTCTCATTACGATATAGCGCCGAGTCAAAACTATCACCACCGTCGCCTATTTGTAGTAGCTTACTGGCCACGCACGGCGTAATATTTCGTAGATACGCACGAGGGTGCGAGTTTTCCCATTCATTTTGAATTTTTTAGAAGGTTGTCAAGAGGTTTTCTCGTATACAACTAGCATAAAATTCAAAAAATTTTTTTTTAGAATAAGCTTAACTCATATTATTATCATCCCTGAGTCGCTCGTCGCTGACCAAAACAACACACTGGATATTTATGTAAGTGATGATTGATAATAATGATTATGAAACTATCACATGTTAAATACTTTCTAAAATGATCTGAATATTTTTGTTATGCCGAATATGGTATGGAATATATGAATTATGAAATATTGTGTTTTTTGTTTATTACAATCCTTTTAACCCTCCTGATTTAATGGTTACAAAATACAAATACAAATACAAAATAATTTATTTTAAAAAGTTAATTGAACAATAATGTTATACATAGGTCCCCGTACTAGGCTGAGATGCCTGTATCACGGGCGGCCTTTAAGATTTTACATAGGAATTGGTATAAATGAACTAGCGGGCGGAACACAGTTAGGTAGAATACAAAAATAGGGGTTAAGTAAGTAGTTATCAAAAAGGTAGGACACATTACTTAATCAAAGAAAAAAACACGTTATTTAACAAAGGAAAAAAAACAAAATAAGAAATTGATCGGCTCTGTGTGTGTGCGCGTGCGTGCGTACGAGTGTGTTTGTGCGTGCGTGCGTGTGTGTTACCTATCCCTAAACCTTGTTTCTACCGTCTTTTCAAGCCTTGGCCTTGTTTTTGTTTGTATTACACTACACACATCATCCACCGACTCCAAATTTTGTATCCTTAAATTAGAAGAAAAACAAAATTTGAAGTCGGTGCATGCATGCAGTGCGTAGATCCAACTGCTATTGGTAGAACCTAATGCAACGACTAATAAATTAGTTTATTCCGTAAATGGAAGAATTTGTGCGTTGATTTAGGCTGTGGTTTTAAGCGGTTTAGTTAATTTAAAATATATTTTCTTACCGTTTTTACAAGATGTAGGTATTAGGTATTAAGATTTTTTTCTTCCTCTATGGTATAAGTATATTACAGACAGGAAGTCGGCATTAGGTGGTGGTACTATTAATACCTCTACAGTTACCTACCGTATCCGCCGACCATAACACAAATAACCTCCTTTTTTGAAGAATAATAAAAAATCTATGATTTGTACCTAGGGTTGTACTTGTACATGTTAAAGGAAAATTCTCATATCGATAGATTTAGAGACTGAGGTGAGAGAAGGGGTACGCATATGAGGAGATTTCTTATCTTTATGTAAGCGCAAGCTGTAAGTTAATTACTTATTACATCAAAAATGTTGCTATGCCACTTCGAGCACTTGTTTTAAAATTAAACTATTTTGTGCAAGTAAAAACAAACAAGCAAACAGAAATAAATTGTAATGTCTGTTTCCGGTAATTATACTTTAGTATTCGTCCTCGATATTAGTACTTTACACATCTAGTATCGCTTGCACTTATCACCACGTGATACTACATCTGTATAGTATTAATATCTTCGGACGAATACTTCGTATAATTACGATAGAACTTCACGTATTGGTAAGTTCGTTTAATCAGTAATTATATTATAACAAAGAATCGGAAATGCTATCACTACCGTCAGTGATCTTACTTCACTTCATGCTCTATACCTACTCATTGGACTCTCGTAAGCAGGGCAGGGCACAGCACAGCAGAGGTATGATAATATCGGATCATTGCCTCGTCAATACTCATCATTTATTTGCAATTTAATTTTTTCCGATCTGTGTTTAGTACTATAGTACTCACAAGCTTTTCACGATATCAAGCAAGCTACCTTTTGAATAATCAGCACAACAGCAAGCATATAAATTCATAGAATTGAAAATATCGAAGAAGAGTAATATTTTTAAGTTGCGAATGTTGCGATTTAAACAAAGATTTTCTTGGAATATAAAATAAAAAGAGGTAATGAGAGTGGGCTTGCATTTGGAATGTATCGATAAAATAATAGCTAGTTAATTTTTGATTACTACTATACATTCAGCAACCTTACTAAACTCACATCCCCAGCTAAAATAGACTACTACTGAAAACTTGTTGTACTTAGCAGAAAATTGCTTATTTAGCGATTATAAGGCAGATCATTAATGGTATGTTGCGTAATGGATGATAACTGGTATTGTGTTAGTAGCACCGTTAGCACACGTATAAGCTGTCAAAAACATAATATACAATCATTTACTTTGAAGTAATAAAATAAAACAAAAAAAGTGTTGACTATAATGTGTAAGCGCATCTCTAAGCGCTTGGTTAGCTATTTTCGGCTAAACACCATACTAATCTGTGCTAAACACTGCGTCTGCTGTTGTTGATTTTGATCCTGTCAAAATAAAAACAAAAAAAAAAGTACAAGTTTGTGAAAAACGGACGAGAACGAAGAAGGTTTTTTTTTGCCATTTCAGCAAATGTTTCATTTGAGAACTTGGTGCTCTTTTTCTTTGTGAAATAATTTGTTGCTTATTAAATCTTGACCAGCTGGTTCCAGCTTCAAGCCGTCAACATGGACGAGTTGAGAGCGTTTTTCAACAATCCATGCCCGTCCAGCGCACAAGTTACCAAACTTCGTGGTCCCATGACGAACGGTCTCAGGATCACCAAAGAAGATACAACAAATCTTCTCAATCGGTGTGAAGAACATCGCCGATCTATCGTCCCGAGCGGCACGGATTATGCCCGCGAAGTTAAGGAAAGGGAAACAAACATGTACTTGAAGGTATTTTTGTTTGTGCTTTTTACAAATTTATCTTTACAAACTAATTCTTTTTGCCAAGACCAATTACTATCACAGCATGTATCTAACTTTCTAAGTTTCTAAAGTACATAGTTCATTTCTTACAACAATGCAGATTTTGAACATGTGGGTTAGATTGTCTATAGTAGATTTACTAAAAGTTCTTTCTAGGGTTACAAATAAGACAGTTTTTATAAGCATCCACCCAGGCCCTGGTGT
The DNA here is from genome assembly GCA_963584085.1 of Pyrausta aurata. Taxonomy (NCBI): domain Eukaryota; kingdom Metazoa; phylum Arthropoda; class Insecta; order Lepidoptera; family Crambidae; genus Pyrausta; species Pyrausta aurata. The sequence goes on along the minus strand of OY757271.1, from coordinate 5,206,718 downwards.
GTGGATCTGTTTAACCCATTTGTTTTGTCTTTAGAATGAAACGGAAAGAGGCAAGTGGGATAGTGTATCCGGGGGCCTTGAGTCCTTGGAACAGCTGTCATCATGGGGAGCGTCCACACAGAATATCGGGGAGCTCACTGAAGAAGCCATGACTGAGGTTTACAGCAAGTACTCCTTCCAGATGAAAGAAGACACCAACAACTTGGCCATCAATGAATACAAACAGCAGGTAAGATAGATAACTAACATTATCTCTGAAATATATATTAATAGAATGCTAATCTCCAAATTAGCAAAAAATGACTAATCATTATTATTTCTCAAGTTATAAACGAATTATATTTAATAATTTAAGCATCAATGGTGTCTAAGTATAAAAGGGATTCCCAAAAGTATAGTTAGATCAGGGTAAGGTATTGTTCAACTGAATGCTCTGTGAAAAAATTGTACCTAAGTTATTAAAATGAATGAAAATTCATGCTAATCTTCAAATTATTACTGCTCATCAAATGCTTTATGTAATGCTTTCATCCACGGTAAATTTGATGCCTCTTTGGTGAAGTGGCTAAGCATGGCTGGGTGAAACAGTATACTGAGGTCCCAGGTTCAATTCCTGGTCAGGGCAATATAGGAATCATAATTTTCTATATGTTCTCTGATCAAGGAGTTGTGTTACCACCATTGTCTCTGATTTCCATAACACAAGTGCACTTGCTACTTACTTCAGGGACTCGAGCAATGTATGTGATTGGTGGCCAATATTTTATTTGTTACGTAACCCTGAAATAAAGTTTTTGTCTACAGATCTTAGATCGCATACGCGGCTACCCCGTCGTCATTATTGAGGGGCCAACAGGCTGTGGTAAAACTACTCAAGTACCCCAGTGGATTCTGGACGATTGCTACCAGAACCGAAAGCCATGCAAGATTATTGTGACCCAACCCAGGCGTATTGCAGCCATATCAATTGCCAAGAGAGTTGCACAGGAACGAGGATGGGATGTGGGAGGACTAGTTGGTTACCAGGTAACTAACTATTTTTAAGTTAAATATTTAGTCAATAACGTTATGTATAGTTGTATTAAAAGAATAATTTTATTATGTACTACTTTCATAGGTTGGATTGGAAAATAGGACTACAACAGACACACGAATACATTATGTTACAACAGGAGTCTTACTGCAAAAAATGGGTAAGTATTATGGGTTAAATTCATAATTTTACTCAAATTTTTTGTCACACACTTATACAACTTATTATCACTATTTCAGTTGCTGCGAAAACCATGAATGAATACACACACATAATCTTGGACGAAGTCCACGAACGTGGCCAAGAAATGGATTTCCTGCTGCTTGTAGTCAAAAAGCTCCTATACACAGTGTCGCCAACAGTAAAAGTTGTGCTCATGTCCGCCACATTCAACCGAAAGGCGTTTGCGGACTACTTCCTTATCCCGACACCGAGAGGGTTGGAAATGTCGTCCTGCATCAAAGTGGTTAAGAAGGATCCAGTGTTTACTGTGAAGAAATTTTACTTGAACCACCTGAACAAGTTTGGTTCGGTAAGATATCTACCTTATTTTTTTAATTCACACTCACTTTGAACAATTTTCTTCTGAGAAACTGCTGCTGTATTATCTATACCTATTATCCAAATTCCACTATGGATTTCAATAAAGAAAATGAAATCATGATGCAGTAATCAGTCTAATAAACTACGTTGTGAATTTGGACGAAGGTCTAAAATGTTAATAAATATATTTGGATCTGGCTAAGGCTTTCGATACGATATTGATCCCCATCCTTCTACATAAGCTGGAAAAATATCGTATTAGAGGCACTCATAAAATCCTTTTTGCTGATTACTTAAGTGACAAATTTGAAAATTGACTAACATATTAGCACTGAGCAATTAATTTCATATGGTGTACCACAGGGCCGTATATTGGGGCCAACCCTCTTTTTGGTCTATACATATAAATTCTTCTCTTGACCCCTTTACGGGAATAATAAAGAGTTAATAAAATAATTAATATTTAAAAAACGCTGTCAAAGATCAGTATCACGATTTCTCATGTCATAATCCTATGTGGAGATTGAAAATTTTATTGTAGCTAAGCTTGCTGGGTGTATGTATGTTAGTATTTTTCATAACACAATTTTTTACTGCTATGTATATTATACAATTATGTGTAGATCCTGCAACACTCAACACCCAAAGGCATGGAAGCCGCTATCACTCCGGAGATGTATCACCTCGTCATCAAGCTGGTGAACGCGTTTGAGCACATCGACAAGCAGGAAGAGAACTACGGCGACCGTTCTGAAGCCGAACTGTCTTCGGTGCTGATCTTCCTGCCCGGTATCAACGAGATTGAAGAGCTATACAACTGTTTGATGGACAGCAAACTGAGGTATAGTAGTACCACGTTTTTTTACGCTTTTGTACTTGTACAGAAGTCCTATTACGCTTTTGTAGGGTATGTTTTAAGTACTTGCTGCCGTAGTGTCTCGTCACCAGTTTTATATTCATTGTTATTTACATCATGTTCATGTTCTAAATTCCAAAAGAGAGACCTGTGAAAGAAATAATGACTTTTTTTCCTTGTGAAAAATTGTTTTTCACAAGGTTGAAGTCATTCATGTGTTTTTATTTGAGCAACAGAATATTTTTTATGCAATTTAAATAATTTGATGCTATTTTATTTGACTGATATTTGAATACAGGGAGAAGATAGCAGGAGCAGAGTGTCCCCGCTACAACTGGCAAGTGTTGCCGCTACACTCCACGATCACGGCGGACGAGCAGGCGCGCTGCTTCCTGCGCGCCCCGCCCGGCGCCCGCAAGATCATCCTCTCCACCAACATCGCCGAGAGCTCCATCACTGTGCCCGACATCAAGTATGGTGAGTGAAGCCAGCGATAGAAATATGATGCCATTAGTTCGTAGAGCTGGAGTTAGAGTACTTACTTCGTTACTTCGCCGAGTACTGGTCCTCAAAAATATAACGCCAGAGTCGACACGAAATATCGGTTGACTAGCTTTTGCCCGCGACTTCGCCCGCTTGGAATAGTGAGTTCTTTCTCCCGTTTTTTACACATTTACCACTATATCTTTGCTCCTTTTGGTCGTAGCGTGATGTTATATAGCCTATAGCCTTGGATGAATAAACCACTGGATATGAAACGCAAGAGCGAATGTATGAAAACATCATCAACCAATATTTGCGGGGCGGGGGGAGATGGTCTTGTCAGTAATTGACATTTAGTGCGTGGAAGTGTCGATATTATTCTATCGATATGTGTTGAACGAATGAATGAACGAATCTAATGCAAAATATTTTTATTTTATTTTTATTACCAAAACAATAATTATGGGCATGTTTAAAAAAGCACAAGCCATTAAACGAATAATTGAAACATAGAATATTTTTATAAACGGTCTGGCAAGTAGCACTAACTAGAACTTCCTAAGACATTGTGAAACAGGCCGTAAGTCTTCCAATGGTATAATAAAATCGTCTAATGGTATAATCTAGCAGTAAAAGAGCTTACACTTCAAACTAAACTTCACAATTTCACGGGATTTTATGCAACTTTCAGTTGTATAAAAGGTAAAAATTGTATTATTAATGGTATTCATTTTGCCTCTCTTCGGACGGCTTCGACCCACTTTGTTTTTCTTATTGGATCTACAGGAAATCTGGATTATTATTAATAGGACGTATTGTAATAAAATATGAAGTTTAAAATATTAAACAAAACTGTTGTATTTTTAGGATTATTTTATTTTATATTATAAATTTATTAGTACGTTTATCGATATGATTATCGACAATTGTCAAGCACAATTAAAACAAAATTGACAAGGGAACGAAAGGTGAATGTACGATAATCCCACCAAATGAAGTATGCGTCATCTTGTTGATTTTGCAGTAACTGACCACAACTTTTTTAATTAGCAATGTAACTTTTCTCTAGGAAAACACATTTTACTATTTTAAGAAAAATTAACAGCTTTATTGAGATACAAAGTTACTTACAAATGAAAAGAAATATTTTTTGTCGTGCCGCTATAATTTTTACACAAAAATACGGCACATTTACCCATTTTTTTCTGCAATGTTTCTCACCGAGTTCTGTCACCGTACTGACAAGACGTCGCATGAAATTGAGGCTAAAATGCCCAATTCGTTGCCGAGGGGGAACAAGCGAAATTTCCTGTCATTGGGCGTCCAGTGGTTTATTCGTCCAAGCCTATAGCCTTCCTCGATAACTGGACTATCCTACACAAAAAAAATTATTCAATTCGAACTAGTAGTTTCGAAAATTAGCGCGTTCAAACAAACAAACAAACAAACTCTTCAGCTTTATAATATTAGTATAGATAGTAGTCGTTAATCCTAGTCAGAGACCCTCGGCGGCTTGATAATATCTGATAGCAAAGTTGGTAGCTTGCCTTGCAACACCCCTTCACCAACCCGCACTGAGCCCATACCACCATCATACTTGAGGTGAGGCCTTTGCCCAGCAGTGGGACTTTTACAGGATAACTTTACTTGATAGTTACATATGATAGTATAGGCGTCGATTCCATGCAGTATGTTTATGTACGAAATGAAAAATTCTCACCAGTATCTTTGTTTTTTCCGAACTAGTATTGTTTAAACCATTTTATCTGTTAATGAACACAAGCATTTGTATGGATGTTTATCCAGTATCCAAGTCACAGGCTCACGCTTATTAGGACTTAGTAAATTGTTGTAATTTGTCAACAATTTCAGAGCTAGCACAATATGTTTCCACTTATCTACTTTTTACCTGAAGATTTTATTGCTCTTTCAAGAGAAAGACGGGTACATTAATATTTTCTTTCCTTGCTCCACAGTAATTGACTTCTGCCTCATGAAGATCCTAGTAGCAGACGAGCACACGAACTTCACATCGCTGCAGATGTCGTGGGCCTCGAAAACTAACTGCGAACAAAGGGCTGGTCGAGCAGGTCGAGTGAGGGACGGCAGGGTCTACCGCCTTGTTATGGAGAAGTTCTATGTAAGATTATATTGATTTTGTGTTATTTAGGCGCTGGAATAAAAGACAGACTAACTCTATAACTGTAATTCTCAGACCAGAATGCTGCTCTGAAAGGCTATTGCTGATCTTTAAATAATTTAACTCAAGGTTACTAAAGTGTGTTGCCTTTCTGTATCTGTGTTAGTCAATAAAAGAGAAATATTATATAAGACATAAAAACGCAGTTAATGTAATTTTATTGTGTTTTTAGTTATAATAATAATGTCTCAGGATGTGAGTGTTAATAGATTGTGAAAAATATGCTTAACGGCGGTGAGGGCAGTGGGTTATGTGCGGGCTACATACTTGCCTCATGTAAGAACAATGGTTCTTTTGAATATTAAAATTTTCAAAGTAGTTACTAGTAACTTTACTATAAAATTACCTATATTTTTTTGTCTATTTATTAATCCCGGTGTTATGTTTTTTATATTAGACATATTATCTTTCAGGATACGACGCTTTTGCTTTATTTGATGCATATAGCTTATTCTTGGTCTTCCTCTCTTCCTTTTTCCTTCTATTCTTCCCTCTATTATCGTTCTGATGAAACTGTCGTGTCGTATCAAGTGTCCCAGCATTCTCCCTCTTCTACTCTCAATTGTTTCTATTAGTTTTCTCTTTTCCTTTACCAAGTTCAAGACTTCTTCATTAGTTTTTTTCTCCGTCCAGCTTATTCTCTCCATCCTCCTCCAGCACCACATCTCAAACGCTTTCAGTCTCTCCCTATCTTTCTTTGTCATGGTCCACGTTTCACACCCATATAGTGCTATACTCCAAATGTACACTTTCACGAGATTTTTGCGAACATTGCTGTATATTCTGGCCTTTATTAAGTTCTTTTTTAAGTTAAAAGCTTGCCTTGCCATCGCAATCCTCGCTTTTATGTTGCGTCGTATCAAGAGGTCAAGAGAATGGCGGAAGAGCGTAAGGAATGGAAAAAACTCCACCGACAAGAGCTTGGCTCTTAAATTAGATGATGATGATGATCTTTCAGGAAAACCTGCCGCAAGAATGTCCACCGGAAATAGTCCGGTGTCCGCTGGAACGGCTGGTGCTGTTAGCCAAGATGCTGGACATGGGCCCCCCGAGCGATATACTGGCGCTCGCTATGGACCCCCCCGACATGTCCAACATACACCGCACCATACTCGTGCTCAAAGAGGTAGCATATTAGAAAGAAAAAAAGAAAAAAGGATTCTTGGTTTTTATCACAAACACACATACATATATTACACATAAAATCACACAAAATAAAAGATAAAAAAATACACAGCAAAGGGGGTTTAAAAAAGTGGTATATGTCCATGTTTTATACCGTACACCATACCAGGCCAATTAATGTGTGTGTGTATGTGTCTGTGTTTATGTGTGTGTGTGTGTGTGTGTATAAGTGTGACGCCTATACCCAAGAAGAACTCACTCAGCATAAGCCAGGTCCCCTGGAGAACCTATTATACATACACTATTTATCTCTAAGCGTTTTTTGTCCAAGAAAGGCATCTTTATTAGTTGTTGTTTTGACAACAAAAACAAAAAGTATTACATTATTTATGTTTCCAATGTTCTTTTTCGCTTTCTTCTTTCGCATGACTATCTTCTGCGCAAGAGTGCCACACCCACGTTCTAAGTTTGTCATCTCGTATCTTTATAATATACACTCCGCGCCAACAATATCACATACATGCAGGTAGTATTGAAAACTTTCTATTTTTGAAGTCGGTAAAATTAAAAATATATACCATTTCACAGATCGGGGCACTAAAGAAGACGCTCGAACACGAAGAGTGGTGCTCCTCTGACGGTGACATCACGTACCTCGGCCGCGTCATGGCCAAGCTGCCCATTGACGTGAAACTGTCCAAGCTCATCATGCTTGGCTATATCTATGGCTGCTTGGACGAGAGCATCATTATGGGTATGTACTCTTGTATGACAGGATAACAAATATTTCGATAACCTAGGACAGACTGTCCTGGCGCCGCAGAACGAGGATCGCCGACCCCAAATAATGAGAAAAGGCTAGGACAAAGAAGAAGAAGACTCCTGTATGACATGAGGTTATCATGATTTTCAGCTGCAAAGTGCAATTATATGTCCTCTCCTGAACATAGGTTATCCTGGTTTTCCATAGCGATTGGTTGCAAGCATTTTGCATCGGTCATGCAAGTGTCATATTTTAATTATCTGTTCACATATTTATTAGGCTTCTATTTGTTGCTCATATTTGTGCATAGAAGTTGTAAGAGTTAGCATCTCGTATATTGCAACAACTACATTGCTTGCGATTTTTTGTTACGCTGATGCATGTACCCACAAACTATTATTATAATATTACATCTATTTATGCAATATCAGTAAACATAGCTGTATTTTTTACCATTTGTGTTCTAGAAAATATTATGTGCCAGTTAATGTATGGTATACTCTTGTTACAGCCGCGGCAATGTCAGTCAAGAACCTGTTCAACAGCCCGTTCCGTGAGCGTCTGAACGCATACAACTCCAAGTTGACGTGGGCCGATGGCTCCACTAGCGACTGCATCGCGTTCCTGAACGTGTACAAGGTAAGGTCTATATTGAGATGCAATGTTGTGTTGATGTTCTGTGAGGTGTATTCTTTTTTATTGTAAGGTTAATTGCTTACTATTATTTATGTGTTTATCACTGGAGTAAATAGAGGACTAAACAGTCTTTTTTCCGGATGCCATGGCATCCAGTCCCAGCACTGTTCCTTATTTAGGATGTGAGAGCCTCATTCGTTTGTTCATTTCAGCATTGTTTTGGTAAGTCAGTCAAGAAACTTCCTATAGGAAACATATACCCGAATATTAAGACGTTACCTCGAGTCCACTCATACTCATCTCAACCTTAACTCATCTCATCCGAATTCTTAAAGGCATAAAAAACCTTGACTTAAAGTTTTACCCAGTCGAGGTGAGGAAGGTTTGAGGGAACGATTGTCAAACTACCTATGGCGAGCTACCTTAAGGAATACTCATTTGTTGTCAAGTGCTACCAAACCACGTCAAAGTGAAGTGTCAATAGAATACCCATTTCGAGATATCCTCGAAACATTCCTTCAGGATTTCATAGTCAAGTCTGACTCGAGGCAGTTTCAAGGAAACGTCTTAGCATACAGGTGTAAGGTATCTATCTGGTGTCCTATTTACTAGTATTGTAATTTTCTCCGCAGGTGTGGAACCACCTCCGGCAGCAGCAGTACTTCAAGCAGCAAGGCAACAACGAGGCGCAGTGGGCGCGCCGCTTCTACGTGCAGGTGCGCGCGCTGCGGGACCTCGACGACCTGGTGCGCGAGCTGCGCGTGCGCCTCTCTAGGGAGGGCATCGAGCCCTTCAAGGGCCACTCGCCCTGGGACAAGCACGAGCTGGCGCTGGTGCTGAAGGTACGGTCGAGGAAACCACCTTACCTCTTTCAAACGAAAATTGCTTGCGCACTCGATACAGGAACGGTGTCACTTCGAACATAAGAAGACCCGATGTGCAAGCGATTTTGGTCCTTAAACTGGTGGGACCTGAAGTATGCTCTACCTGCAGCGACCTCGACAAGGTTGTGTTTGGCGCTATCTCACAAAAATAATATATGAAACTAATTCAGTATCTTAGTTAGGAGTAGTTTCAAACTAAAGCTTTATTTCGGCACTACATATAATTGTATATTTTAACTCTTCGACATATACGAGCTTATCAAGGCATGCTCGCTCAAACCGCCAGTAGCGAGTCAGATTCAATATAAAATTCTGATAAGTTTATTATGCGCATCCCCGCTCATACTAGTTGTGGCAAGAAATCTTATGCAAGCGCATAAGCGTGTAAGCACACGAGTATCCAAAAACAAGCTTAGACGCCCGTATAATACGCTTGGCTCTTAGCGTATCGCGCCTTTGAGTATCCAAAATCAAGCTTAGACGCGCTTATAATGGCACTTGGCTCTTATAGCGCCTTCTTATATTAGTTGGATTACTATCTAGTATAACACCATTATGTACGTTTCTTATGTAATTCAATGATTGTGATCTGTTTTGTTTTCATGAATAAATAATAATAATAGTAGGTTAACCCGTTGACCGTCTCTTTTGCAGGTAATCCTAGCGGGCGCGTTCTACCCGCAATACTTCGTGCAGGTGTCTCAAGACGAAGCGCGCGAGCGGGAGGCGGTGCGCATGCTCGGCGGACTCGACCCCAGGAACACGGTATGCAGTTTAACCATGTATTAAACATTGGTCTTAAACTTAAGTCCCGCTTTTCGCTTATCCCAACACTCCAAAAACTTAATGGTTTAGCGGTACCGACAACGGACAACAGGGGGCGTATTGTGATCCAACCTAATCCGTTCAATTCTGAGGCACTTCAATTCCCACTCAGTGTAAACGAATATTATCAATATAATTGTATTATTGTAATACTACAATGGTATGAATATTAATATTTATATTGTTATATTATAGTAATATTATCAATTTAATGTGAAATTGCAATAAGAATTGCTAATTTGACAGTATAGCAGAGCGTTTTAGCAGTCAAAACTGCATCGCAATACGCACCCAGAACGTCAAGGTAAACACTGGTATTTTATGCAGTTGTAATAAGGGCTAGCTTGCAACAAAAATAGTAACCTGATGTTCTGACGTCTATTCATCGACCAATCAAGATAGTTAAGAGTAGACGTAACAGTTTGTACCAAAAAAAATTCTGCGTGGCGTGTTCATGAAAGAGGTCCATTCTAATAGTCTTCGACCGTATTTTCGGATATATAGCTATTCCTTTCACTCGCAAAGTCGAGTGGCATGAGCGGCAAGGATGGTTAAAACTTGATAAAGAAATTATTTGTACATTTTACTTCTCATTTAAGTTATCAAATAAATAAATAATCTATGTACTTTCGTGTTTAGATGACGATCTCGGATTCCATTCCTATTCCATTACAATTTAAATGTCAGTCGAAATTGTAAATCTTTTGATCGTGTACCGCGCAGGTTTACCTGAAAGACTTCCCGGACCACCAGCCCGGGCCGGTGTACGCGGCCGCCATCAAGAACGTCGTGCGCCAACACATCGGCGACGAGCCGCGCGTCACCTTCGACAACAACAGCAGGTACAAACATCACCACAAATGTTCCTCCTTATGTGTAACAGAATAAGGTTGAAATCTCCGCGAAAAATATCTGTTAATTGTGTTTTCATCGATGAGTAGTATTCGAATCTTAACTTTACTTCAGAATTAAGAATAAAGTTCATTAATAATTTAGAAAACTTGATTATTTTCGGTTTAATAACATGTACAGGAGGCTACATTTATTTGTCAATATAACGAAGAAACTCTTATACATTTTCGTCAGTCAAGCTTTTAACCTTTTTCACAAACTATGTTATTGTATTTTTTTCAGAAAAGTATACCTAACATTCAATGACGGGCAGTACATCAGACAAAACAAAAGCAACAGTGGTGTAAGTTTCATCTTTATGGATTTTAAGATAATGGCCGGCAAACCCTGTTTTTCTTAGCTCGTCCAATATTTTTAACAATCTTGATATTCCTTTTTAACGAAATAATTATTTTGAAACTAGCTTTTGCCCGCGACTTCGTCCGCGTGGAATAGTGACTTCTTTCTCCTGTTTTTTACACATTTACCACTATATCTTTGCTCCTATTGGTCGTAGCGTGATGTTATATAGCCTATAGCCTTCCTCGATAACTATACTATCCAACACAAAAAGAATTATTCAATTCGAACCAGTAGTTTCGGAGATTAGCGCGTTCAAACAAACAAACAAACAAACAAACTCTTCAGCTTTATAATATTATAGTATAGATACAAAACCTATACCTACCTAACCTATCTATTTAGGTTGTGAGTTCTTCGAGACACCGAGTTTTTTCAAATCAAATATTCTATAAATTTTATGTTACTATTAAAAGTTATAAAAAGATTGTTTACGTTGTTCGACTAGCAAAGTAAAACGGACTATAGATGGTAGTAAAGTCTGTCAAAATTTTAATCGATATATTTATCGAATCGGTTTGCTTATTAATTGTTATATCGATATTGTAAGTAATTGTTATGTCCAGGACCCCACGATCCCCGGCCAAGTGGTGTTGCCGGTGTATAAAGCTGTGAAGGCTCGGCAGCTGCGCATGGACATCAGGATTCCGTTGCTGCCGTATGTATATTTATTGACGTCATCCGATTAGCGTTATTATAAGCATTTAAATGTAGATCATCGTATAGTATCTTATTTTAAAATGTTTAAGAAATTTCTTACTTATACAAAACTGTTTAAAAATGCTCTATAAAAAATATTTTTTCCACAATATAATAGTGATAGTGATGATGCAATTTATTTTCCGTCTATCTAAAAATAAACGAGAACCATAAATAAATATATTTACAGAGTAGAGAAAGCAAACGAACTCGCAGCCATCTTAGAAGCTGAACAGACTAATCAAGATTTGTCAAGTATGGTGCCAAGACTGCCTGAAGTCGATGACACACATTTCCCACTCAAGATTTCTTATGTAAGTTGATATATTAATTTTAAATAACAGCTTTCAAAAGTTAGATTATTGCCAAAATACACATATTTTTTATTTTATTTTTTTATTAATTGCTAGAAGCCATTTATTTATATTTTTAGCTACTAAAGTATTATTGTTTCAAAAAGGTTTAAGTACTAACTAATCTATCGTCACTTCTTCTTCTTTGCCTGGCTCTTTCCCATTTTATTTGGGGTCGGCCCTCCGTGTCACGCGTCTCCAGGTAGCTCGGTCCTGGATCGTCTCCTGGCTAACTTGGGCTTCTTTGAGGTTTTTATTTACTATGGACATCCATGTTATCCGGGGTCTTCCTCGTCCTCGGGGCTTAGATTTAACATCTAGCACTTTCCTGGTCATGTGGTCGGATGGTCGCCTTATAACATGTCCGTACCACCGCAGACGGCTCTCGTGTAGTTTGTCCGGGATAGGTCTCACTTTGAAGGTGCCTCTTATGTGCGTATTTTTTTGACATGGTCCAGCATTGTCACACCACCCGCCCATCTGAGCATCTTCATCTCTGCGCAGTGTAGTTGATTTTCATGCTGTTTTTTGAGTGGCCAGCATTCGGCTCCGTATATCATGGCCGGTCGGACTGCTGCTTTGTATACTTGGTATACTCGGTACTGCTGCTTTGTAACTAATCTATCGTCACATTCCACAGAAAATCAGCATCAGCCGTTTCTACGTGCAATACGACGACGAGTCCACGGCGAACGAGCTGCATCAGATCCACCAAGCGCTGAACGGGTCGCCATTGCTCGCGTACACGGGG